>JAHLJT010003656.1:109911250-110371250 GCA_031308135.1 Acheta domesticus | reverse complement strand
AAAATATTCTGATGAACCGAAGCGACTAAGTTAAATCTCTTCTCTTCTTCCAACACTTCTTCAGGCGTTCTACATATAATTTGTACGGTTTTCGCAACAGAATACAATAGCACGCTTTGGCCTCCCAATATGTTGATCTCTACTGACGCCTCGATCTGCAATCTTCATATTTTGTTTTAAGCTTTGTATTTTCGCAACGTATTACATAAACAGCTATTAATGCAACATGGAAAAGAACGTCTACGAAGTTTTAGATAGCTATTGTATTTGTATTATCGTAAATAAAGAAGAAAATCCTTCCAACGTAAGCGGAATATCTTAATTATATAAATTATTCCTGCTAAGCGGAAATATGAACAGGCTTGATCTGTTAATGAAAATTAATTTGTAAATGTGCTCCGTTTAATCATATTAATCTCGTCCTTTGGACTAGTCTTTCAAGCATGGGCAAATTGATGATAGCCTTACTTATCATAATGCTTAATGAGGTTGGATGGGTTTGCAAAATGGATAATCTGCCCATCGGCAATTTCGTCAGGGTTGTTGCGAATTGAAATGAAGAAACAGCAAAAATACCGCACAGTAAAACCGGCTTAGGTGGCTCAGCGTATAATTAATGTCACTGCCGTGCCTCTGTCCGGGAGGTCCTAGGATCCGAGTCTGATTGTTGTAGGATTTTCGACATTAGCTAGATCGAATTGAGCTGCTATATGGAGGAGAAGACTCACGGGTGGCTGCTCTGATTGGAAGTTTCGAGTGGTTTCTCTGATCAACACCAGGCAAATGCCGGATCAATTACCTAGCACGGACGATGGACCAGGCGCGATCTTTCCTTCCTCGTCCGTGACGTAGCCTCACCCCTTACCTACACAAACTTACCTTTACATTTAATATTCTACTACACATTTTGGAAGCTTAGGGCTTGTTCCGGCTGGGGCGGTGCTCCGCTGATGGGAGTTAACCGGTTTGGAAAAACCTGGCTGATGTGTAGGTCGGCGCCGGATCTCGCCGTCCAGCGGGGGAAGATCACCACCACCACCACCTCCCGCGATTAAAAGCATGCTGTACACTTACGAGACACTTACACTGACTAATGATCTTAGCAGTTGATGCGCTCGGAATCGCTAATCAATCATTCGCACAGTAAAGTGTTTTTTTATTGACAAGCGCATCGCATACTTTTTCATTTCCTACAATAACTGTTTCTGTTTAAGAGGTTTCGATCAAGAGACTCACATGAATTAAATAGACTGCCTCACTTCACTGGTTTCGAGAGCAATACTGTTTACGGTTATTCAGAAAAATTCTCTAATATTTTTAGATATACATTTATTAAATATACCTTATTTCTGTGTATTTACACGAATTACCTCTTAAACGCCGCGAATTACCTCTTAAAAGGAAGTGGCTTTTATCGTAACAGTCAATGGGTGTTTCCGCTCGATAGATACTACTGCTGAACTTTCTTATGACCTTTGGCCGACCATTGGCTTTGTCGTGACCCGTATCTGATTACACATCTGTGTGTTGGAATGTTTGAAGGGAGGGTCTGTACTTATTAGTCGCCTTCATTCATGACCTTTATACTGTTCTTGCGAGAGAATGGATGTAGATGTCTAGTAAGACGATGCCTTCGTGACTGTTCAGTTTTGGGAAACAGACATGTGGAGTGTTAGAAAAAACTTGTAGGTGTTCATTTTTTACAGTACTTACGAAACCTTTTCTAACTAACATTAATTTTCAAAGATCTGTATACGTTTTTGTTATCCTCTCTATTTAAAGTAAAAGTAAATATGTTTTGGTATAATTTATAAGAAACCATCGGCGCAAAACCCTCTAAATGTTTTAATGTTGGAGAGGAAATCACTCCCCAGTCTTGCATCATACAGATGCCAACAGTGCAGAAGTTCTCAGATTCTGTCACAGGGGGAACCAAAGCGCTTCTGCAACCTGCAACACACGTTTCTCTTCCACACAGTTTACCGTCGTTAATAACTTGGAAACGATTCTTTTTAGTCCTCTCAATCCAATTTTTTTGTTATCCTTAAGTCGTTTCTCTTGACATTTCTTTATAATTTTTCATTCATCTTTTCATTAAGAATTTACTTTTTTAAATACTCTGAAAGATTTTTGGAGGGTACTTCTACTCCATAGCAAACGGAGTAAAACAGCTACAGGTTGTCAGAAACGTTGGAGACTTTGCTCCAGACCTTTACACTTCCGAAATAATGATTTACTGAGTGCGGAATGTCAGCAAGGTTTCAGGTAGTCTTTATTACAATAATTAAAAAAACAAAGTTAAACGTTGAGAAGAAAATTCATACCGTGTCGTGGTTGGTGTGGTATTTAGGTGCTAATCCACCCCCTGGCTGTGACTGAGGGGGATTTTCCATTTCGTGGTCATTCCCCGAAAGCGTTCGCCGCTTTCGGCCCCGGTCATTACTCGTCGGTGTCGGTTGTGATGGGGAGGTAATGACGACGGCCGCCGGGCACGTGGGTCCCGTCGCGTGCGACCCACTTTCGGCGCCGGCGCTTTTCTTTCCGCGGAGGCGCTCCATGGCGGTTGCGCCGGTCAGCTATACTTGGGTTTTTATTTCTTGGCGCGTGGGGCATGTCTTCACGATGGAATATCTCACGGTATGTCGCGTTTTTCTCGGTCGTGCCGCTAGGATTCGCATGATCGCCAGCACTGCTCGATACAGTCGCGATCATGCGACTCCTCGCGGCACGACCAAGAAAGATGCGACATACCGTGAGATATTCTATCGTGAAGACAAGCCCACACGCGTCAAGAAATAAGAACCCAATTATAGCGAATGTGTGCGCGCCTTTTCGACACCCGTGCCATGCCAGGCCGTGCCGCGCCGCGTCATCCCGCGCCGAGCCGCGTCGCGTCGCGCCTCGTCGCCCCGCGTCGTGCCGTGCCGCGCCGTGCCGCGCTGCGCTGCGCCGCGCTGCGCCGCGCCGTGCAATGCCGCGCCATGCCGTGCCGCGCCGTGCCGCGCCGTGCCGTGCCGCGCCGTGCCGCGCCGATCGCGACCGCCGCGGCACGGGCTCCCTACGGGCAGCACTGCTGCCACACATTGCTTCCTGAGAATGTAACCGTGGCGGCCCGTGGTCTAGTCGTCAGCCCCGCACCTTCTCACCTCTGGGAGCCACGCTTTCAACACCCGGTCGATCCATGTAGAATTTTGTGGTGAACAAAGCGCGTTCACAGTCGGTTTTCTCGGGGTTTCTCGTTTCCTTTACCTCTCGTTCCACCAACCTCTCGTTTCACAAACATCTCTTTCCACCATTGCTCTCTAGGCATTGCAATCATACCATCTTGATCGCCACTCGTTAATCAAGACCATTTGTCAAATATAAGAAAAAAATATTGGGAATTATTTATCATAATGAATTATACTATTTTGTAGTTAACTAATGGGAGCTAACTTCCTATGTTCTTGGGGATGACCTACTCCAAGGGGGGAGGGTTGACGATGTAGCTACGCTCCGCAGTACATTGTACCAATCGAAAGACTTCGGGATTTATAATTTATGCAGGTGTCTTAGAATAAATGTTAAGAATTTCAGGAGCATGCTGAGGGTTCGTAAATGCTCACTTTTATCCATTAAACGTGAAGTGGGAAATTTCATATTGCGGAGTTACACATGCTATTTCTCTTCCCCCACCCTTTGAGCACAGGTATTCGGCAGGTACATTAAATATTGACTGCGTCAAGACGTGACCGACAAAACACACGTCCGTGAAGAGTTGCCTAACAATCAGGGGCAAATACCTCATGTTATACGCTGTTAAATGAAATTCCCTTCTGTGTGCTCACTGGCAACAAGCGATCATTTCGAACCTTCAACAACCGGAAGAGATGGCTCAGTGCCTCAACTTACGTCACTGCAGTGCCTCTGACCGGAAAGTCCTAGGTTTCTGTCCTGACGGTGGCAGGATTTTCCACACTAGTTACACAGTTAGGACGAATTCATTTGCTGTCGGGAGGAGAATTTTAGCGGCAGCCTGCTCTGATTGGTAGTTTCCCGTGGTTTGTCCGATCAACGCCAGCGGACTCCGTGCAATCTTTCCTCTTCCTTATCGTATCCTCACCCCTTATTGCACACACACTTACATGAAGTACACTATCACAGATCTCGGGAGACTGGTCGGGAGCTTAGGACTTATCCCGGCTGGGGAGTGCTCTGCTGGTAGGAAATACATGGTTGGGAAACAACGCTAGCCGACGGGTATGTCGGCGCCGCATCTCACCATTTAGTGGGGGAGATCACTGCCACCTCCCGAGTAAAACATGCACTACACTCACGAGACTAATGACCTTAGCCTTGACACGACCGGAATCACTAATCAATCAATCATTCACTTAAAAAAGCCCCTCTTCATGCCCAAAAAGTAAGTAACATTTTTTTGCAGATTCCTGTATATCCTTGCGTTTATGTTACGCGATGTTCATGTTGGTTTTTTGCAATTCATACGTTCACATTTATTAAAATGTGCCAAGTCGCCATTGCCCGTGCCCTTGCCAAGTCGCCAAGAATCGCCATTGCCCGTGCAGCCTTTTTGACGAGAAGGCTAGCTGCTTTCCTTTATTGAGCCAATCAATTTTACACGATTTTACACATCAATTTTACTCTTGCTCCTTGTCGAAAAACGCAACCAGCGCGTTAAAATACTGGCAATAGCAAAACTAAATTATTGAAGTTACAACATATCAAAGACTTCCTCCTTTTGTTACGGTTATGTTAAGAGATAATAATTATATTGATTAGTGTGCACTTCGAATATTTCAGCTCGAATATTTCAGTTCTCGAGTCCAAATCTGTCATCAAACATAGCGTGTCTATTGTCTATTTTTTGTTTATAAAACCCAATTTATGAATAAAATTCTCATGACCTGAACTTTTGGGACATCTCGATCTTCCTCCTCGTGGAGTGGATTCTTGGTCCTCCATTGATCGCCGGTGAGTGAAAATGGGTTCGCCATTTCCTCTGGCGATTCAAGACACCTGTAGAAACCGACAAACATGTTATTAAGTGCACGCTGGTGATGGTGCTGTAATCCGGTGGGTAAATGGATCCAGCTAAAACTCTTTTTCCTGAAGGGAGCACGTTTTCCATGATGAACACCAAAAGGGAAAATGAACAAAGCATTTTCTCAGTTACGCTGGGAAAACAAAGAAAACTACGTGGACGAAGGTTTCGAAAAATGGCGCCGCGATTGACAATGTTGCTAGGGTTGCGACCATTATTGGGAGTCATTTATCAGACCTAGCTCACGTTAGTGACATTTCGACCCTTTGGAATGACAATGTTTCAACGAACACTTCAATTGTTTCGAGCAAACTGATGCCTAAATTTCGTTAACTAATTATTCCTTCATCTTTCAACCTACGGTTGTAATTTTTTCAATAGCTAGTTGTCTACAGATTGCAATACAAATGTCTTCTACTTGTAAAAAAAAGTCAGATTGAATTTTGTCACACTGTCAACTAATTTTCTTCGATTTTGTCAAATGGATCTTTGTCATTCAATGGGATCAATTTGTTAGTGGAGAGGTTGACACGTCGTGTTACGTAAGACTCATCGTGAAAAAGAGAAAATTCTTTTTTATTCTTTCTGAAATCTGCAGTTCACTGCGCCAGTGTCATCGCCAGCGAGTATAGTTAGTCTCTTCAGTGCTGTGAGCGTTTCTTTGTCACTCACTGATGCCAAACTAAATTGGTGGGTGGTCGATGAGTAGGTAGAAATGATCTGCATTCATATCACAATCATTGGCTAACTTGTGCTTGAGCTGTTTTCCTCTCTGTTATTTTTGTAATTTCGCCAGTTGGAGAATACTCTCTTGATATCAATGTATTTATTTAGCCGGAAAGCAAGAAAAGTACACAAAGCTCAAATTCAGTGTATTGCGAGTTTAATTACAAGTTTGATTAAACTAAACAACGGGGGATCTTCGAAATACAGTATTTATGGTCTGACCGTTTAAATTCGTTTGGTGATTTAACTCACATGCATACATATTCTCATCTGCTTTTTGACTTGATTTGTAGTCATTCTTACATATACACGTATAATATACACGTATTATTTTTAGTGCCATGTTGGAAAATGTAAATCGCTCGTGAAAACTACTCTTAACCTTCAGTTGCTAGTACTTAACTGACACTTCGAGGGATAAACAACTGGGCTGCAGCCCATCTGACTGGTGGTAGAATGCATTTCATAGAGTGATGCGGTATTCGGCAATCCCCAACTGTTCTAGAACGTATCGAAAAATCGTCAACTGTCTTAATGCAAAGATATTTTCATGGTGATTCTTTTAAGTTTCGTCTGTGATGTGAAGAAATCTACCAGGGAATTTGAAATGCAATGTAGAATACCTTTAGAGATTACGAATTTCCAATTGTACATGTTCTCGTATACTAATTTCGTGTGTGTAATTTCAACAATTGTGATTTATTTTATGATTTTTTTCGTCCCCATCAAAAATATTTAATACGAAAAATGTAAAGCATTGTGGAATGTGCTACGAAGATGAAATTCGCAACACACGCTAACGTCTTGTATAACTCCAAAACAATGCATAGTGGGCTTCTGAATCATGTTTTCGGTCTCTTTAAGAAGCCCAGGATACGTTTCCGAGGTTATAATGTAAAAAAAAATGACCTTCGTATTTCATTTTTGGAGGTTTAACTCTTGTGGGCATCCTCATTCCGTAGCATGGGTAGTCTGAATCGTGAAGAATGGAAACCTTTATGCAAAACTTAATTTATTTAAATCGCCCGAAACCATCATTCTATACATTAATAAATCCTTAACAATATTAGAATTTTTATCCACCTTATTACTGGCATGTGAAATATAACGCACAGTTCATGGCCTGGTCTATCAAAGTTGCGTTTCAGCACGATGTTATTGATCTTTGAAAATAATGATTTACAAATTGCGGAAAGTTTGCACAGGTTTTATTATTTTATATTTTACCACATCGATTGGTTTCATATAATTGATATGCAACGTGAGAGAATCTAATGAAATGAATCTTAATGTTTCATCATTCAAGATTTCGGGGAATTTGTTCTGAGATAAGAGTAATAATTGCTCCTTCTCACATTGATGGAAGAAATGTCTTTCAGTGCCGTTTTATTGAAGCCAATGTCCATTGCAACAACCACCTAAAAGAGTTGTTTTTTCTTAAGTTTTAGCGGTTCAGTGGTAGATTTCATGTGGTTGTAAAATATGACGTGGAATTCAAAGTTGTTAAAATCTAGTTTTTCTATTTTACATTTCGATGTCTTCCAGACGATTCCTTTCTCCAGGATACATAATATTTTCCCACGTTCATCCTCCTTGGCAACTCCCTCCCATTCTCTCAACTATCGCACCAATGTTGCTCACAAGCAATTACATACTATCGTCAATTCCTACCTTCGTCAATACCTTATTTCAATCACTGGGCACAGCGAAACTCATAAGTGCACCAGCTCTTTATCCGGGTTAAAGGAAAGGAGCCGGAACACACCTGCATAGCATTGTGCCAGCGACCCGTGTGCCCATAAGCCACGCAGCCGGATCTTCATTCCCCTTCGGGCGGGGATGGGGTCATGTCTTCTGTTGTGCCTCACGGAGAGAAGTCGTGGCAGGGAATATCCTATCCAGTTCCCTAGCTTCCCGGGGGCACCCACATTATTGTCATAAATATGGCTATAGTGAGCAGACGGGAGTTCCGAGTCCCCGGGTATAACAGCCGGGTGGCCCACTGTTGGACTCTTGGCTTCGTTGTGGCATGCCAGTATTAAGGAGGAGTTGTGTCCGTCCCGAGTGGCGAAAAACAACTCAGGTACCAACTCTAGAAAGCGGCGAAGCCTCTGGCGAGGCGGACTCACCTGATTATGGTTAGATGTGCGCATAGCGTTCCGGCGTATCCGGATACCTACCCCACGGTGTCCCCGCGAGGGAAGGGAGTACATGAACTATGCTTCGATGCGCATACCGGAGGCGTAAAAGTACCAAATGTGTGAATGGCAAACCATGCCCAAGATTATACAGGTCTTCTTCACACTCACATAAAATAACGGGAAAGGAATAGGAGATAGGATGGAGTATGAAGGTGTTTTATGCCTGCTCTGGCAATTCCAATACGAAGTCACACATAAGACGCAATGGAATGGCAAATGGCAAAACGCATTTCACACATTTACGATATCGAAGCACCTATCCTCAAACCCAGCAACAGTTGGTAATCAGGAGCAAATATATTTCAACTGTGCTTTTAGATGATTCATAATCGTTACATCTGTAATATGTCCCTTGCCTTGAGCGTCCCAGAATTTATGCCCTAACAATAGCTGCTAATATCGGGGTGTCCCCTAT
This sequence comes from Acheta domesticus, assembly GCA_031308135.1. Lineage (NCBI taxonomy): Eukaryota > Metazoa > Arthropoda > Insecta > Orthoptera > Gryllidae > Acheta > Acheta domesticus. The sequence goes on along the minus strand of JAHLJT010003656.1, from coordinate 110,362,867 downwards.
TTTGTCTTTACCCTAACTACAAAGTTAGGGTAAAGACAAAATAGGGGACACTGCGTCAGTGCTAAGACCTTGAACCACATTAAAAAATACAGTAAGAATATGGAATATATTCCCACTTGCTTCAAATTTGCCAAACGTAGAGCTTATGCCTTCTAGTGATGAAGAGCGAAGATAATTTCTTTTCCTTTATTTTAAATTTAATGAATAAGCTGATCACATCTTATTAATATTAGTAATGCAATAATGTAACATGAACTTTTTTTTGTCTCAAAACGTTGAGGGTGTGTAATGTCTATTGACCATTATGGAGTTGAATATCTGACCACTCCCAACATTTTGAAATTTTGGAGTGTCGCATGTTGCGTTTCACCTATTGAGTTTCACATAACGAATTTAGTACAGTAGCCCTACAAGAATTTTGAGGAAACGTTTTGTAACGCAGCGAAACGCTGCCTCAGACCCCTTCCTTCCCACTTTAGCGTTACGTAATTTATGGATGACCCCTAAGATACAATCTACAGTTGGAAATGGAATATAATTTAGGGCGTCGTAATTTTTTTACGAACTATTATTGTTTAGCAATTTGATGGACATTTAACTATTATTAAGAAATTGATTCAAACATTTTGAAACACATTCGATAATATAAATATTATTTTTATTGTGTTGTTGATCGGCATTACAAGGTAAAAAATGGGATGGTACACAGAACCTTGTGGCTCGTGGGTCTAGCACTCCAATCCAAAACCTGTAGACAGACGTTTCGCTTGAAATTATATTTGTTATACTACTTAAAATGCTGCTAATACTTTAGAAACAATAGTAACTTCACTTTAAATGGTATTTTACACATTTAATTTTAAGCTACACTTTCATCAGTCACACAGAAGTCAGCTTGTATTGCTGTGTGTAGGACATTCTTGTCGGTCTCTAAAGTCAAAATTGCCCTCAAGCATGTAAATGATTGATAGGAAAAAGTAAAAATCCATAGAAAAAAGTAAACAGCATTTATTGTTAAAATACGATTACTTACGGAAACAAAAATTCGCAATGAAATGGAAATTTTCTTGCAAAATACTTTGAATAATACTATTATTATTATTTTTATAAGAACCAGTTTTGCAATGTAAAAATGCCTCCTAAATGAGATGTTAGTCACCATTTGATGGGGGTTTGACACTGATTGACCTTAGATTCATTGTTTATCTAGTTTGCGTAAAGAACTTGTTACAACATCCTAGCGACGTTATCGAACATTCTGTTCTCGGTGAAACTTTGTTAGAGCTATCATCGTTGAGGAAACCATCAAAAACGCTGGGAACGCTTGCGTAATGGGAACACGTCACAGGAAATTCCCTCCCAATTTAACTCGCCTAACTCTATTCGCTCTGCTCGGACATTGTTTCGAAGTTTGGCTTTTGTGATAAGAGGTTAGGCATATGGAATCTTTGTGTTCTCGCAGCAGTCCATTTTTCTCTGGGGGGTAAAGATTCGTGTCAGGTAAGGCGCGAGAGTAGTTTGATATCTTGCCATTGTGCGTAACAAATCTTCAGGCATTGCGTGTCAAGGATTCAGGCATTGCCCCCAAATGTGTCGGTTTCGTACAGATACCTTCAGAAAACCTGTGAGAGAGGTATTTTATTTGTATTTTGGTAATCTTTAATATGGGTATAATATGTAGAAGTTAATTTGTGCTACACAATATTATCTATTATATGTGATATTGCAAGGATTTTGTTAGCAGACGTTTTGGTGAAAAGCATTCGCTTTAAACTTTGCTATTATTATCTATAAATTGTTAGCGCGAAAAAGAAGTTATTCATTAAAATAGTATCTGGACTGGCTTGACGCTGGGTCACTCCAAAAGTGAAACACAACCATTTTTACTTTTCCGTATACCTACGTATACACAGAGTGATATACGTAGTATAGGGAAAGTTATGTAATGCTGCGCGAAAAAATGGCCAATTTTCGGCGGAAAAAAATTAATTGCCGGGCCGTGAAAGCGAATAAGTGGATAAAACCAGTTGCTAAATTAAGAAAAAAACTCCCCTAACACGTGGTCTAGCCAGAAACCCTGTTTTCTTGGTCCTTGATACCGAAAACCCAATTGAAAGGAAAACGTCCGTCTGTTCGTCTGTGAACACTGCTAACGCCTAAACCATACGTACGATTTCTTCAAAAATGGTTATTCCCCAGTCAACCTGATTCTAGTCAAAGCTTTGAGATTTTGAAAAAGATTCTTCAAAATTTGGGGGTACTTTATATGAAGCTCCCCGGGGATTTTCAAACCTTTCAAAAACGGCTCCAAATTTTTTCTTTAAATTTCTTGTATGAATAGAGTAAAATACACTTATTAACATGGCATAGATCCGATTTTCACGGATATCTCTCTATTTCCGAAAATTTTGAAAGTTTGAATTTTTTTCGGCGTCTTTCTCCAGCTACAAAATTGAAGATAGAGATTTTTTCTTCAAATGAAATTTGTTCTGCATATTGAGTTCTTTCATAAAGGTCATGTAAATGTTTCTCAAAATTTTAATAGTTTTCGTGCAATATTGCGTGCAATATGTGCAACATTAAAAAATTACAAAAACAAGATTTTCTCAAAAACAGCTCCAAATTTTTTCTTTAAACTTTTGGTAGGGATAGTGGTAAAAGTAGTCTGTGCAATGACACAAAAGCCATATTGGTCTATCAGTTAGTTTTTTCAAAAATTACAAAAATGTAAATGTTTTTACTTGTCTCTCACGTCGCTAATATTTACATTATCGGCGATTTTTTCACATTATTATATTTACGAGTGTATGTGCTTTAAATAATGTCAAGTAAAGTTTCTCGAAAACTCTGCCGTTTTCTGTGAAAAGTAGCTCAAATTTCGTGGCATATCGTGCCATTGTAAACTTTTGTAACAGATAGTGATAATTACACTCTTTAATATGACGTAAAGTTTATTTTGAGTTTTTTTTGTTTTTTCAAAAATTATATAAATGTATATTTTTTGAAAGCTCTCTCACATCTTTAATATGCACATTACCAGCAATTTGTAAAGAGTATTATATTTGTAAGTGTAAGTGCTTCACATAACTTCAAATAAAGTATTTTGAAAACTCAAAAATTGTCTGTGAAAATTAGCTTCAAATTTCTCATTTTTAGTAGTGCTAAAACGCCATTTTCTCTTAAACGGCACATAATTTTTAAACGAAAATTGCCATTTATGACAAGGTTTTTCTGTTCTTTAATATTCTAAAATTAATATTTCCGTTCTACCAATAGGAAACCGAAAAATTAAGAAAATTACAAAAAAAATGTACTTGTGTGTAATTTTGTTCTCCAAAGTTAGTTCTTTGTTGAAGATCATGTACATTGTTTCGAAAATAATAGTAGTTTTCGCACAATATTGGGTGCAATATGTGCAATTTTAAAAAATTACAAAAACAAGATTTTCTCAAAAAGGCACCAAATGTTTTCTTTAAACTTTTGGTAGGGATAGTGCTAAATATACTCTGCGAGATGACATCAAGGCCATATTGCCGTATTCTTTTCTTTTTTCAAAAATTGCAAAAATGTAATCCTTTGGACTTGTCTCTCACATCGTTAACATTTACATTAGCGGCGAATTGTTCACATTATTATATTTACGAGTACATGTGCTTTAAATAATGTCAAGTAAAGTTTATCGATAACGCAACCGTTTTCTGTGAAAACTAGCTCAAATTTCCGCATTTTCAGAAACGCTCAAACGCCATTTTCTCATAAATGGCTAAAAATATTTTCAAACTTTTCGATCGGATAGTGCTAATTGCACTCTTTAATATGACGTAAAGTTTATTTTGAGGTATTTTTTTGTTTTTTCAAAGATTACACAAATGTAATTTTTTTAAGATCCCTCACATCTTTAATATGCACATTATCAGCAATTTGTAAGATTATTACATTTGTGAGTGTAAGTGCTTCAAATAACTTCAAATAAAGTATTTTGAAAACTCAAAAATTTTCTGTGAAAATGAGCTTCAAATTTCGCATTTTTATTAGCGCTAAAACGCAGTTTTCTTTAAAACGGCACATAATTTTTAAAAGATGATTGCAATTTAGGCCACTAGGTTTTTGTGTTCTTTAATATTCTAAAATTTATATTACCGTTCTACAGACAGGAAATCAAAAAATTAAGAAAATGACAAAAAATGTACTTATGGCGGTGATAGATCCCAGCTGGCAAGAAAGAGTATGTGGTAATTCCGAATAGCTAGCGAAGACCCAATGAAATAGAAAACTAATACGGGAAAGTCTGTGCTATTCTATAGCACCACTAGTTTGATATATATTAATTTTGTAAGTGTGAATGTGTATACTGTGTTTTTTTTATTTGTTCATAAATGTTTTGTATCGGAAGGAAAGGGTGATGTTGTTTTATAAAATAGGAAAGGAAATTGGTGTTATTTGTTGACGTGATATGAAATTTGCTTTGTAATTTTTGGGAAAAATCAAACACCGAATACATAATTCGGCAAAGTTAACATTTGAAAAAAATAAATAACAGCCGACATGTTCTTGTGTTTCGGCTTTGCAAATTGAAATTGTTGTTTTTCTTTAATACTATATTCCCGTACAAGCAAATAAAAAATTCATGGGCAGAAAATAAGAGCTAACAAAAGAAGTTTTTCTAATGTATTTGATGCCATTAGCCGGTATTTCGTATGGAAGCGGATCCTCGAATTCACGATAAATAATATAATTTCAGAAGAGGTGAGAGTGAATCGCCATTAGCCTAGGGAAAGACAAACAAAATAGATGTAAATAGAGTAATAAAGATAATTAGGCTAGGTAGGTTTACGAACCACCACAGTAATAAGAGCCTTCTCTTATTCATGATTATGGCATTTATTGGGGAAAAAATAAGAAAACCGCCGTCCTTTTCAAAGTTTTTAAAACAATATTATACTGGCATTACAAAATGTCAGAGACTTATGATCGGGTGTCTTTCGTTCCCGTCAATGTAGTGCATATATTTATAATGAGAGGTGGCGGTGTTCTTTCCCCGCTAGACGGTGAGATCCGGCGCCAACCTACATGTAGCCTTGCGAGATTTTCCCCATCCGGATGTCTACCACGACATGGGCAGCTTCCCGTCCAGGACAAGCTCTACGCTGCCGACTGGTCTCCCGGCATGTGTGCTAGTCTAGTGCAGTAAGAGTGTGTAAGGGGAGACGATAGGAAGAGGAAAGAAAGACAGCTCCGTGGCCGTTTGTGAGGATCGTATTTCTCCGGCATTCACCTGGTGTTGATCGGAGAAACCAATCAGAGCAGCCGGCCGCCAGAATTCTCCTCGAGATAGTGGCCGATTTCAAATTGATGTGAAGCCAGTGTCTAAAATCCCCACCGACGGGGCTCGAACTCCCGATCAGAGGCTCTAGAGTGACATTAGTGGATGCCCTGAACCATCTCACCCGGTCGACCTCTTGTGTGTATGTGCATTCTCATCACCATCGGACGCGTCTAGCACTACTAGTTTAAACATTCAATTTTTTTTCCCATACCTTTGCTATTTTTACAGTGTGTTGATCCATCTTTGAGATTCAAAAAGTCACTCATTCTTATAATCCCCCTCTCTTTCTTGTCTTACAACACATTTAAAGGGCTTGTATATACGCATGGCAGAAGCCAGGGCTCGTACGTCCGGGTGACTGTTTAGCATACTTTACAATTGAGTCATCATTTCCTGGAAACCACCTGACAGAAATCTTTTTCAATTGCAGTTCTTTCAATATTCTACCTATACTTGCTTCTCCTGTACCCACATTCATTGACGGTTACACTTTCTTCAACCAAAATGAGGTTGTGAATGAGCTGCACATTGTCAGGTGAATGTGCCCTGCCTCTGCGCGGGAGGTCCAGAATATTCGCTTGCCCTAATTAATCAGATAATCTGGAATTCCACCTACTAACTGTACTATCAACATCATCATTTCCATACACATTTTTAAACCCTTATGAATATTTGTCACAGTCTCGTTCTCAAAGCACGTTGCTTCCGACGAACGTGTAGTGCATCAGCCAACTTAAACGAGTGCTACGAGAGCAACACTTGCGCAAACAGATTGAACTAAACTTGAATTCAAGCGAGATGAATAATACTACGAAATATATAAAGAGTAAAGACGTATAAAAGAAAATGAATTTAAAAAAATGCATGTGCTTTGGAGTGCCCTTTGTATGACAATGAATACATTGAAGATTATGTATGTCTGACATAACGAATGGTTTACAATTGGTTGAAAAACTTCATTAATGACTACATTATTCCGTTAAATCATGCGTAATGTTATTAGGTGTGCCCATATTTTTGAGAATACATTAGAACCTATTGTGCGTGTTATGTCCCAGGACATGGCAGTGTTCCTCTCTCGCTGGAACATGAGATCTGGCACCGACCTACACGTCGGCTTGCGGGATTTCTCTCTTCAGGTATCTCCTAGTCCCACCAGCGGGGCGCCGTCCCAACAGGAACATGCTCTAAGCTCCCGACTGGTCTCTGGAAATGTGTGGTAGCGTAGCGTATATGTGTATAAGTAAGTAAGGAGAGAGGATAGGAGAAGGAAGGGAAGGAAAGATCGCCCGCGGTCCATTGGCAGTTTGTTGCTGTTCCGACATTCACCTGGTATGAACCGAAGAAACCTCGGGAAAGACCACCTATCAGAGGAATTATTTTCCAGTCATTGGTTGCATATGACCTAGTATTTAGTATCGAAAAATCGGCGAACGACATTATTGCCCTAGGAGCTCCGTTCAAAGACACTGCAGTGACAAGTTATTGCCCAGAGCTAACTCACTTGTCCTATCAGTTTATGAATATGAAAATTTGCTAACGAAACGCATCTACATTGTGCTGCGCAGTCCCGCAATACCCAATCTTCTTGACGATCTGTTTATTGACATCGAATGAACACATCTCTTGGGAACGGTGTGGTCTAATGTCTTGAAATCTGTTCTTAGTCCCCGGAGGCGCCGAGTTTCTCACGCGTTCTAGGACTTTTTTTTTGTGGGGGGGTACCTATTTCGGGTACGTAATCTCTGACCCCAAGGTTTTTGCGTTCTTGTTGCTTCTAAAGGAATTATATTTTATATTGGTGTATTGAAGTAAGGACATCTCTGTATAATTTACTGCCCACAGACTCCTTTGATTGGATTATCAAGTTTGAAGCCTAGATGAGACTATTATTCGTCATTTGGAGAACAGACCCTTTGAGCACATTTTTCATTCACAAATTCATGATGATGTGTAGAATAGATGGTGTATATTCCTGTACCTATCATCGCTGGAAATGGAATGAATATGCAAAATATAACTGTAGAAATACGACGTATTCAATTATGTTGCAACTGCCGGTGACGTTATTTACTTGCTTTATATGTCCCAGCGAGTTGTAAACAAGAGCTCGTTGATTGCATTAGGACGCCTCTGTCAAAAGCGATTTTTTTTATCTATGTTAATGATTATTATAATGTTTTTGAATTTGTAATGGTAGAAATCGTTTGATAACACTTGATGCAGTAATGTAATAGAATCATTTTCGAAAACAAGTTGTTCGTTTCATTATCCTTTATTTGTAAATTCGTGCCTTGCGAAGTAATTTGCATTTTGAAGAAACGGTAAGTAGGACGTATACAGGCGCCCGACCTACGAATACCCTGCCCTATAACTTCTAAATATTTCACGATATCGAAGTGCAGTTTTCGCTCAGCAATGCGAAATTATAGGGCAAGTGATATGCCTTAGACATATTGTTTAAAATATTTTTCATTTTCGAGCAATTTTACCGTCTTTAATTTTTTAAATGGAACTGTATATTTTTCTCATCAGCAATGGATAGATTATAAATAGAGGAATAAAATGATTTTTCATATGTTAGTATTTTGATAGTAATTTGAATATAAAATTAGATTTTCTGATACATGATTTTATCGCAATATACCCTTCGCGACAGAACAGACTTCGGGATGCAAATGGAATCCCCTGGAGGGGAACTAGGTTTGATCGCCATCGTTGTGCTACTCGACTTCTCAGATCTTACCCTCTCCCCTTTCCTTCTGTCTCTCTATCGCTCACCGTTCTAGAACCCCGTCCTCAGGCGCAGCTGAAGGTGCACTTACGCTCCACTCTAAACCACTCTCATCTTTTTCCAGACACTGCCCTGCTTTAAATTTCAATGTCTTTGCTCCATTTCACTCCTCTCTTCCAAACGCGTTCCCTTTCGCCCGGCTCTTGCCCACTTTTCGCGAAAGAGGCTCCTGCAATCTTTAGTGCTTCATGAGTCTGCTCCTGGAGACGGTCTCTCGCATACTTAGTTTTTCTTTCTTTTGCATATGGGCAAGTGCCCTGCTGCCTTTTCCACTTGGGCATGTTAGTGAACTACCGAAAATCATATATATTTCCCTTTTTGCAATCAAAATTACATTCCTCATATGTCATGTTAATTAAAAATAAAGGTGTAATAAGGATGGAAGAAATATTTTAATTCACTCAATTCTCGTGGAAAATAGACTTACCGATTCCGGAACTGGGTGATTTGGACAATTGCTTGAGTCATCGATTTCCATGAACATGTATGGAACCCCGCTCAGTGGGACGCGATGAGCATCCGTAGTTAGACTCATGGGAATTTTAACCGATCCTTTGTTGAAAGCATTATGCCCGAATGGCAGAGGTGGCTAGAGGGTGTGCCGATTCAGCGCCTCGGTCTGAAGGGTCGCGGGTTCGAGTCCCGCCTTGGGCACACTTCTTTGTCCCTTATCTTTCATGTATGTGTGTTGTTGTGGAAGTCCATGTGAGTCTGCTGACCACAGACCGAGGAGCCCGCAAGTGTATGTCTAATGTACAGGTTAATGTGTGTTCTCATGAGGGACATAGTGGGTACCCTGCGCGTATAGTCGAAATCGACATCCCCTGAAGCTGGAAAAAGACCCAGGAAGAAAAAAATATGTTGAAAGTATGTAACCGCTTATAGGATCCACCAGCTGAAAGTTTAGCTCCGAAACAGCGTTATTGCTGTCTGTAGCGACTCCGATCGGGCGGACCTACGCGTCAAGCCTTGAAGGTGGCGGAATTTTCGACTCTAGCTAGATAGCTAGGCCGAATTCAGCCGCTGTCTGGTGGAGAATTCTAGCGGCCGGCCGCTCTGAACGGTAGTTTTCTGTAATTTCTCCGATCAATACCACGGGAATGCTGGAGCAGTATCTTAACATACGGTCTTTCCTTCCTCTTCTTGCCTTATCCTCACCCCTTACTTGCACTTACACGCACTCCCACGCCTCACTCCACTACACATGCCGGGAGACCAGTCGAGAGCTTAGAGCTTGTCCCGACTGGGGTTGTGCCCCACCGGCCAAAGATACCTGGATGGAGAAAGTCCCCGCAAGCCTATGTGTAGGTCGTTTCTGGACCTCACCATTCAGCGGGAAAGGAAACTGCATTTAACACTAACGGCATTAATGGCCATATCAGTCGACTTTCCTGGAAACATCAATCAATCAATCAGATTTGCAGGTCAGATCATAAACGTGTGGAAGCAGGAGAAAAATGCTTGTTAATATTGTTAAATGTTAATGCCGTTAAAAATGTCAAAACCGCCACCAAATCTTGATTATGTCCGACTCAGCGTGATGGACGCCTCGCGATTACTTCATGGACATAAATATTTAGCAGTACGATTCCTCCAAACCTCCTTTATTCCCGTTCTACTTCACTCTTTTCTGTTTCCTATAGAGAAGACTACTTTACAGGTCATTAAATTTGTGCTGACGAATCCTCTACCAGCATCCCAATTCGTTGGCGGTAGTTTAACATCCTGTTTTCTACAGTCTTCTCCGTGACCTCGTATATCGCGGGCTGTCGCCTGCTGTTTCAGCTGGCTTTTAGTGTCGCACGCTGCCCACGCCGTCCGCATACCCAATGAGCCTCCGGCACGTTGGGAGCCCTTCTCCCGAAGGGGGGCGAGTGGGGCACGGCAGACGAGCCCACTGCGGCCTCGACAGACGGCAAAGGATGTTGATGTGAGGAGGGGCTGAATGCAGTCAGGTCATTTGTTCGTGGCGGCTTTGAAGTGTCTTCTGACTCCGGCGAGATTTGATTCAAGTGTTGGGGGAAATAGTGTGTGTGCGTATTTATCGGTTCGTTTAGAGAAAATTATGCAATTGATTGATTCGTGTTTCCGGGCGCGTCAATTACTTAGGTCATTAGTCCCGTAGGTGTAGTGCTTGTTTTTTTCGGGAGTTGGCGGTGATCTTTTCCCCGCTGGATGGCGAGATCTGGCGTCGACCTACCGTCGACTAGCGGGGTTTCCCCTCAACCAGGTATCCCCCAGCGGGGCACCGACCCAGCCGGGACGAGCTGTAAGCTCCCGACCGGTCTCCCGGCATGTGTGGTAGTGTAGTGCATGTTAGTGTAAGTATGTGTGTAAGAGGAGAGGATAGGACAGGACAAGGAAGAGGAAGGAAAGATCGCGCGAGGTCCGTGGCCCGTTTGTTAGGGTACTACTCCGGCATTCGCCTGGTGTTGATCAGTGAAACCACGGAAAACTACCGATCAGAGCAGTCGGCCGCTACAATTCTTCTCCAGACAGCGACTGAATTCAACCTAGCTGACAAGCTAGTGTCGAATATTCTGCCGCCGTCGGGACTCGAACCTAGAACCTCCCGGTCAGAGGGACTGCAGTGACATCAGGTTGATGCACTGAGCCATCTCTCCCGGTAAAATTATGCGAAAGCGTAATAAAATGACATCAATACTTTACATCAATATTCCGGGACATTCAGAGACGTCAAAATTTTATGGAATGCTCATATTCAATGATAGACAATCATATTTCCGCTCTTCACAATAAGTGTAGTGATGTTTTATATTTCTTTCAGACCGCCCCCGACTTTCGGTGGGCTTACTTGTTGGGTACGGTGAGCTTGGGCCGATAACCTTGGACTAGTGCGTCGGTGCCAGGGACTGTTTCTGGCTCAGTCGGGCAGTGTGAACGTTGTACTACCGCCAACTCCTCACCGCGCTTCCTCAACGTGTTCTCTCCCACACAGACCTGAACGGCTATCTCTGATCATCTTTTTGTGAAAATTCTTTTGTGTGAAAATTCTTCGGGACATTCAGAATAAAATGACGAAATATCTGTACAAAAATTACATTATTTTAAAAATAGTTCACAATCCTTTTCAAGACAATAAAAAAAAGCAAACACAGAAGGCCTGGGAGAATACTTTGAGACAAACATGTATATGATAGGCACCACGTCGTCTTGGGTCTATAGCTGAGAAACTTCAAAACGCAAAGTCACCTCTAAATGTTTTTGTGCAGCGTAATATTTTTATGAATTAAAAACCTACAAGGGAATTGGCACCCTTAGGATTCTTGTTTTACACTGTATATTTCTGAAGAAATGTATCCGCTGAAAGAGCCAAATCGACGCTAAGTATCAATTACTTCGAAAAACGAGGCGTTCCTTAATTCGATGTTAGAAGCATTTCCATCGCAGGTTCCATGATGACTTGAGAAATAATCAGGAAGGTCCTACGAATTGTGTTTGTAGAAATGGTAAAACGTGGTGTGTTTTTGATTCAAATAACGAAATTAGTTAGAAAAGGCCAGGGGTGGGCATGGTTTTGCCTGCGTGGGCAGCCTTGTTCCTTCGCTTGCCCGAGTGGGCACGGCCACAGGTGCGGCAGGCAAGGGAATGAATTTGAGAGCGTAAACTTCGCGGACAGGTTAATAGATGATCGACAAGAGACATAAGAACAATATTTTATTCCAATGTTTATTCCTGAATTAATTGAAGCTTAAGGTTTATAATATAAACATATACGATAACTTTTATTAAATGTGCTTATTAAATTGATTGTAGATGAATTCGCAAGACTGCCAAAAGTAAGACAATTAGTTAACATAAAATTTTATTTATGACATATTTTAATTACGAGTGCATCAGTATTTGGAACAACAATTTGAGTAATGAGGGAAATTTTAAATTATGAACAGAAAACGTCTATGGTTTGATTACTCTCCTCAAAAACCGGGTACATAAGTGAACTCGCACATAGGTATATTTGCAACAGATACGAGCAAACGTGGAAAACGTGTCCGAAAGAAATTTCTATAAAAAACTTGTAACTTTGTTGCATAACAGAATCGATACTTTACAGCTGTGGACAATTAATTCAAATTGTAAATTTGTATATGGTGTATCAATATCTTCTGAATACGGCACAGCAAATTTACGAAATTACATCTCCAACATTGTGAGATCTTGAAAACGAAAGTTCGCTTCTGACTTTAACATCAGCTGCGGAAAGTGAAAAGCATTCATACAAATATATCAACTTTTATGCAATTCGATAACTTCGCCCGATCGTCGTGACGCCACATGACATTCCATTTCTCTGCTTCGCGGGCGAGTCTCTTGCGGTTTGGGTCCGTCCCAGTCCCTGTGAGAGGCAATCGCACCTGGCTATGCCGTGAACAAGATGCAGCAAGGCGGCTTGATCCAGAGCCATGGCATTCATGTCCCGTTGGAAATATAATAATACAACTTAGATCACATGCGATACTTGGTGATCCTTCTAAAAGGAGTTTCAAAGCAGTTGGATGCCAGTCTCTGATTTACGAGGTGATATGATAATGAGAGATGAACGTGGCATTTTGGAACCATTCCAACATTCGCCTGTATGACCTGAGGAAAACAACGAAAGCGCCGGTCAGGATGGCCGGCCTGAGCATCGAACCCGGGCCTCCCGACTGCGAAGTCAGCGCGTTACGCCGCGAGCCACTTCGCTCGGTGTTGGAAATATACAGGAATAAAAAAAAGTATTTTCAAACTTTTAAGTTGTGAATTATTTGTGAAAATATTTTTAAAAAGCTAACGATCAACATATTTAAAAAGCTAGTATTTAAATTAATACTATTTCCAGTTTTCCAAACTTTGACAGGTTTATAAAATCATTGTTCTGATGTTCATTTTCAAATTATTTATCGATTATAATAAACGAATTGAAACTAGTGTAGAAATTCAATAGTTATTACCGTGCGCTGTATTTAAGAAAATTGAATATTAATTATCTGAAGCCGCCCTTGGGGGAAGCGTTATCAATGCTGCGAGAGCTTGTACACAGCATTTGAGTGTTATGGAGGTATATTTTTTCGAATTTTCTAAAAAGGAGTGTAAACTTCCGCCTTGCCTTATGTTTCGATTGCATATATTTCTATTATTATGGTGAGGAGGGGTTCTGTCATATGACAGTTACATAGTCCAAGCGTCACGGTAAAAAAAAAATTAAGTTACACAAAAAAATAATATGGTCTATGTGATTTTTCGTAGTAAAATACCTAGGTATGGGGACATTTACATTTTATCTACACTTCTGACAAACTCTCTATTAATATGATAAAACTATTTGATTTATTTCATTACTCTCAGTCTGTTGCACAAATTTTTAAAAAAATAATAAAAATGTTACTTGAAAAATTGTTCTTCCATAATGTGATTGTAAATGTAATCGGATACATCACAATGAACTTGCTATCAGTAACCGTAGATGTGGTATTATGTACTCCAAATAGTAACAATGGAGTGTGATAAATTTTTATTTAGTTTAAATTGTAAAATGTTTGCCTTGTCTATGCCATTTAATGTTTACACAATGCAGCGTTACGAGAGTGTGATAGCAACATAGCTGGGCGCAAATTTTACAAATGTTACGTATGTGTTTAAAAAAGGATATTGCAATCACGGTGGCGTTCCGTTATAGATTTTCCATTGTACTTGTTAAGGTGTGTAAGTAATAACCGATAGACATCATGATTTAGCAACATTACAAGACTTCCTTTCTGGACACTTTATGAGCGACGGCAAGCCGTGCTTGATGTAGGCAGTGCTGCTATCTTTCGGGATAACGCTGAAATTTTAGCACTTCTCAGTTAATATCGCTCCACACTTCGCTTTGCTTCTTTAGAAACTTTCACATCGAATGCGTGGAGCAGCCTCAGTCAAATGTCAGCTGACTTCTACAAGGCCGTGCCACGCAACCTAACCATTTTGGAATTACCATTAAAATTCATCTTGAATGATTGTGTGGAGATGTCCAAAATGACTTCACGGCGTGTATTGGGAGAGTATTGGGGGCATGTTCTTGTATACACGTTAGCGTCTCCTAGAGCAGTAGGTTTTTGATTCTATTGTGGGGTTGTCGTTGTCTTTGAAGTTTGCACTGTGTCATGTTTATTATTTAATGTGATATTGCTTCCTATTGGGTGGGGGAGATACTGACTGCGCATCTCGCTCAAAAATTTGATTTAATAAGGATTGTTACACCTCTCATCGATCTCTCAAGGCTGATCTCTCCCTTTTCATAATGAATAGAATTTAAGATGATCATGACCTCAGAAGTAATGTTTTGGCGTGAAATAGAAAAAACAAACAAAAGTATGGAAGATTATGGTGCAATATGCCGTTTCTTCTCATTGCCTGAAGAACCGATCAGTGCCATCTAAACGAATTTCTGTCCTCTTCTCCATTTTAGTAGAGCCCTCTATATATTTATTTTCATCCACGTCAGATGGATTGTTAAATATTCGTTTGGATTGTTAAAAAGTCGCTTGACAAACATATGTTTTGATGTTATTGGATCCGTGCATCTTCAGATTTTCATTCTACTTCCCGTCAACGACTTACGAGATCTATCGTATATCATTAAATGAATTTGAAACTTTTCCATTTTGAGTCTGTACTCTCTGGAAGATCAGTCGGAAGTTTACTGCTTCTCGCGGTTGGGGCAGCAGCTGGGCGGAGAAACTGGATGGGGAAAAATTCGCAAGGTGACGTGTCGGCGCTGATTCTCAACTGCGAGCGGGAGAGCAACCGGGAGATATCATGCACCAAACCCGATTTACACACTTCCTTTTGGCCAACAATTCCACAAGGCTTTGTGAACGCGCGTACGCGCTCTGTGGTTTCTAGAACTGTAGAAGCGACATGACTTTCTCCTATCAATACCAGACGAATGCCGGAGCAGTGCCCTAACAAACGGGCCACCGACGGTGTGCAATCTTTTCTTCCTCTTCCTTGTCATATCCTTACCTCTTACATGTACTACACTACCACGCATGTCGGGAGATTAGGGCTTAATCTGACTAGGCAGTGCCCGGTGGTGGGAGATACCTATATGGGGCAAACTACCCTAGCCGACTTGTAGATGGGCACCGGAGCTTGCCGTCTAGCGGAGGAAGAATACAGTCATCTCTCGGGATAAATACACGTACTACATTCACGGAGCTAATGAGCGTGGCAGTTGTCGCTCCCGGAAACACGAAATAATTAATGACTTGAGCCGGGTTGATGACGCGCCATGTGACAATAAAAATACCCACTGACGTATTTCGTGGTTGCGAGTGTTTTATTGTGCGCCAACGAAGTGCGCCCACTGCGTTGCTGCGGCGCGGAGTCGGTGTGCTGTGCCGGCGGGGGCGCGGTATATTACTGCTCCGCGCTTGGGCGCCTTGCGGAACGCCCGCAGCGCGGCGGCCGGCGCGGCGCGGCGGCGCGATGCGCAAAGCGTACGCGCGCTTCCGGCACCTGCACTGTGCGCGCCGGACCGCGCTGCGCTGCGCCGCTGAGTGATGCGCTCGCAGCGCAGGCGGCTGCTCGTTAAGGACTCCAGGGTGGCGTCCTTCTGGAAAAGTCAGACAAGGGAAAATTTTAACGAAGAGGTTTCGTCTGTTATTTTGATTGGTTGTAAAAGTATTCCGACCCTTTTACTTTCTCGCTACGGAGAAGAAGTTATGTAATGCTGCGCGAAAAAAGGCGAAATTTCGGCAGAAAAACTCCGGTATCGAAAAAGTGGATGAATCCAGTTGTTAAATTGAGAAAAAAATCCTCTAATATGTGGTGTAGCCAGAATTAATGTTTTATGGGTCCTTGATACCGCAAAATTGATTGACGGTAACACGTCCGTCCGTCCATCCGTCCATCCGTCCGTGAACAAATCTAGCGGCTAAACCGTTCAGCCGATTTTCTCCAAAATTGATATTTTAATTTTGGGAGGTACTTTACATGGAGCCCCTAGGCCATTTTCAAAAAAGAAAAAAAAATCGCGTAATTTTGCGTGAAAATACGGACGAGAAAGTACGTCCTGTTTTAAAACCATTAGTTCGAAAGACAGGCACTGCAATACTAGTTTTTCAGATTTGTTTCTTTTTAATTGTTGTTTTTAAAAAAATCATGGATCCGGGTGTTTGTGAAAAAGACTCGATAAAAAAATTAAAACCGGAAGCATTTTGTATAAACATCGATATTTTAAGTGATAAATTTTTTGAACTTACGGGTCTGTAGATGAGAACTTGTTAAGAGGGTCTGTAGATGGCCCAGCGATGTCAAACATTTTTCATCTATTGTTTTGCGTATACAGTTCTGTAGATTGTGCCACGTTTATGTGTTCGTTTTTTTTTTCTCGACTGGTGCGAGAACATCTATTTGCCTTTCTCAGAGTGGAAACGTAAGTAAATTTTTTCCTCCTTCCCCGTTCCAGAACAGCGGCCGAGATACAGTTGGGCTATGCCGTCTCATGAAGCCGAAAGTGAAAGGGGACTACCTGGGAAGCGGGTGTGAAGGAAACCCAACCGCCGGATGCAATCGGACGATTCCCACTTTGAGTTAGAAGGGTGCAAAGTTTTGATATTAGGGTTTTATTTGACAGAATCCGCTCCCAATAGCTGAGCTAAAAACTCATCCCTTTCATCTGATTTCGTAAATTATTATTTTGTTTGCTGCAAATATTGTTTGAAGAAATCTTTGAATTTCGTTAGCACAGTTGCATCTTCCGTTATCAATTTAAACATTGTATTAGACAAGGATTAACATCCCGTTGTTTGCAAATCTGTCGTGCTGTAGTTTTCCGTCGTACAAAAAATATTCTCAAAAGGCAAAGCATATGTGATTGTTCGGTCACACATGGCACCCCTGTCCCCTTAAATCGTAGTCCACCGGCCACCACTGTCTAGCAGATGATACGGTGGCCCTCCAACGGCGCGGCCTGGGAAGAGTGCTGTTCCCGCTCCGTTCCGAGCCTCCGCCAGTCAACAGCACAACTGTCCTTCAACTAGATATGAATGGGTGAATACCCTAACGATATAAGTGACATTTTATAAATTCTAAGAAATACATGTTTATGTTAGGCTATATTTAAGTGCCAATGTAATTTCATGCTTTTAATGAACAATTGAAATGTCGTGGTTTTAATGATGACCCAAAGCGCCACGACTTATCATGATATTGAATTAACTAAATGTTTTATCAGAATTTATAAAATGTCACTTATACCGTTCTGATTTTCACCCATTCATATAAGAGTACACTAAATCGTGTTCGTGGTATGAATATGTGAAGGATTTCTCATTACTTAACGATTGTTTCATAATAGATTTGAAAAGATATGTTGGAAGTGTAGATATCGCTCTTTGAAAATAATAGTGTAATGGGAGAAAAAATATTGTTAACGAAATATAATGAGGTTTTACGCATTGTCTGCTTTCTTCCAACATATAGAATTGATGAGTTCAGTTGTGTTAAACGTAATGCATGGCTTACGTTTGTACCAAATTTTCCTTTTAATTTTGAAAATTGTAGTAGATTTGTGACTGATTCCTGAAATTGATACTAACAATATTCTAATCACACACTAAAGCAAGTGAAAATGTCAGGAAGACTTTATTGAGATACATATTTTGGCTGGCAGAATCGTAATAAATACGTACGTTGTATTTTATAAACCTATCATTGACACTTGAATCGCGCACCTTCTCGAGACATTGAGAGAAGTGCAACTGAAACGAAGGCCTGCTATGGCTATAAGTACACACCACGTGCCAGTGGGCAAACTGCCAGACAGAATAAAGCAAACATAAGGTGAGTAAGAATTGGTGACACTGTGTGATGTCACGGTCAACTTCTGTTACTACTCGGGTGAAAACTAATCTGGACACTTTCAAATCGCCTCGGAACGACGAGTTTTCCTGACTTGAGGATATTAATGATGGACAATGTCCACGGTTACCAGATTGTGCAACAGTAGAAGCAACAGCAACAGCAGCAGCAGCATCTTTTTCCGTTTCGAAGGTAGAAGACCAGCCTCAATAGCCGCGTGGCCCATGCTGTTTGCCTAACGACGACATTTCCTCACAGCCTCTGCAGTTGCCCAATCCGTGATCCCAGTGTTGTAGGAGGAAGCGGGAGGATTCCAGCCACCTTCGCCTGTTACATTCAACTACAAACCATAGACACGAAGAAGTAGAAAGAATTTTCAAGAATTGAAAGATCTGTAATTTGCAATTCATTTCATTTCGTCAAGCAATCAATTTTGTCAAGGATATTCTAGTAAAGACGGGTGCTCATTATTTGCGTCTTGGGGTACAAGAAACTAATTAATATTTGTGTGGCATCTCACCTATAACGATAAGGAAAATAACATTGCCAACGTTTTTCATTGCTTTCCCCGGTCATATTCTTCACTCTAGTTTCTATACATATACTCACAAATGCTGAAATTGTGGGATGACCTTTTTAATGCGAATGTAACACAAATTGGATCTTCTAGACAATGGCATCTGTATGAACATTCTTAAAGATCCTGATAATACTTGTTGATCGTTGTAATCAAGCATTATCTACCAACTGTCACTAATAGTTGCCCATGTGTGTAATATTTAGGAATGTAGCTTTCGCTAGTTGATTTAGACTATTGAAAGGTTTAGCAAAACGACACACCCCTAATTTCTGCGGTATATTCGAAAATCAGTAACAAATACTGCTCATATTTTGAACGTTGGATTAACTGTCCTGAAACTATAATTACGTTATTATTTTAACCCTGTATGGTGAGCACGTCGTTTTGCATGTATTGGGTTCTTGATGAATATTTGTAAAATAATAAAAAATGAAAGAAAATTGAGAGAGACAGGCAAAATTAATTTAAAGTGGGAAAAATCTCTTTCCAACATAATATTTTATTACTAACAGTCACTCAAGTGAAATAATACCAAGTATTTCCGCATATTTTGTTATCAGAGCTTCAATTCTGCAGACATAGCAAATGTTAATTTTTCGTTCGACACTTTAGTAGACAATATGTCACTGCTTTGTCATATTTTGTTAACCTCCTTGCGGAAATGAATAATTTGCGCTGAAAGTTTTCCTCTAACCACAATTTCAATTTTCAAAGTTAGTGACTTTAATGGTTTGAGTGATACCACAGAATAGCATGTGTTGTTCATAAAATAATGAAAAATAACCAGGCGGTGTTTAAATCAACATTTAAGCTACAAAAATGATTTCTGTCCTTAAAAAAATATTATTTGTTATTTTATTCAAGCGGACCCAAGTTACAATGAACAAATATTGACCATTAGTGGATGTTTTATAAACGAGTGCACAGAAATTGAATAAAGGGGAGGGGAAAGCGTTTCACGTGTACCAAAACTCTCAAGGATGGAATTGGCGTGGATCAAGTGTAAATGTCTTTTAGCACTGTACAGAAACTTCAGATTCTCTTATAAAAACTGCACAGAAACTTCAATATCCCAAATAACATAAAGCACATAAGCACATAAGTACATGAAGCACATAAAGCCAAAAGTCGTGTGTATACATGGTCACCCACTAGGTTTGCCGGCTAGGTAACGGCGTCCCCAAGCATGGGCCTAGTTTAATTTCCACAAGGAGAACTACAAATCTGTTGTTGTCCCGTCCGGGAATCGAACTCGGGATCGTACCACGGGAAACTAGTACTTTGCCCATGAGCCAGCCTAGAGATGCACGTGCAGTGTTTAATTATTGAAAAATACGAAACGCAACAGGGGGATGAGCTTTTTGCTTCCATCGCCTCTCGGGGCAACGTACTCGTACCTGGGGGAGGGGCCGCACCCGGAGTGACCGCCAGACAGAATGATAAAGGCGCGTATTGAAAGCGCTTATTAAAGCGCGCTTCGCTTCTTTCCTCTCCGCGTGTCGCCAGCAAGAAAAGCTCTTTTGTCTTGTGTTTTGAAGGCTTCTTTTGGGCAATTAAACCCATTTTCAACTCAATCTTAGCGCACAAGTGGATAATGATGTAGATAGAATATAGGGAGAGGATATTAGGAGAGAAGGTGTTGTATTTGGAATATTGTGAAATTAATGTATTGCTTTTGTAATTGTTTAGGTAATTGTTTGTTCCGTATTTGTCGCGGAAAATCTTATCATTGTTGGTTGTTTATACTTAGATATCTTCAAATCACAATGGACATTCGTAAGATACATTCCATTTATCTCAGAACATTCAATGTTCAACTAAAAGTTGGAAAAGGTACTGAAACTTCCATTTTTAAAGCCATTTATTAAAAAAAATTGAAAAGTTAAGTATTTATATTACGTGTGAATAATCAGTGAAATAATTATGAACTGACTTTATTGTGTGGTTTATGTATTTCACTATAGGTAATGCGACATGTTTCTGATATTTAATTATTAAGTAAAGAGACAGTGTACAAGTAGCCTGAATGAACTGCAGTGTATAAATTCTTATTCTAAAGTAGTGGAAGCTTGCTGTAAAATATTGGCCTGCCAGTCTTGATTGAGCTAATGTTCCTCTAGAAGCTCTATCATTTTCCATCGGTCATCGGTGCACCGTTGTCAGTCATTGCTGAGCGGAGAGAGAGGGGAGAGTGAGGAAGAGAGATGGACGTTGATATACAAGGTATCCAGGGAGGAAACAACGCAACTTTGAAAATAAGCTCCTAAACCAATTTTAAGCTTAGTTTGTGTAATAATTTCGATATTTCGAATGGTTGAGTCGCAATAAGCACTCGAAAGTTCGTTTGAAACACTCCAGAAACATGTAAATTGTTTATTAGATGTTCAAAACAAATTAATATATTTGTTTACAAAGAAAAAAAATACAAATTCAAATGCAATTGAATTATGCAAATTGGGTGCTTTTTATTTGTGTTAATTTTTCTTAGTGAACAATTATATTAATTTCTTTTGTAAAAAAATAAACAATTTACATGATTCTGGAGTGTTTGTGTATTTCTGAAATGCAAATTTGTGCATAGAAAGTATTTTTTCAAACCAACTTTGAGTGGTGTTTATTTACGCCTGAACCATTCGAAATATCGAAGGAGTTTATTAGACAAAGAATATTAAAATTGACTTAAAAGATTATTTTTAAAATTTCGTTGTTTCCTCTCTGGACAGCCTGTACATCAATGTCCATCTCCCTCACTCTCCCCTCTCTCTCCGCAGCAATGACTGACAACGGTGTACCGACGACAGATGGAACATGATAGAGCTTCTAGAGGAACATACGTCCCATCAAGACTGGCAGGGCAATATTTTACAGCAAGCTTCAACTTCTTTAGAAGAAGTATTTGAGTTCGTTCAGGCTACTTGTAGATTATTGTCTCCTATAAATAGAGATAATATAAATATAATAAGAGATATCACATTGGACGTGTGGAAACCTTGAAGCCCGAAAAGGCTTGACATTTCGGCGCGACCCCCTCGGTGCCGCCGCCGCCTGTGGCCACGCTCTGCCGAGCGCGCAAGGGCCGAGCGGCGCCTTTTTCGCCGCCGCTGCCGCATTTCGCACGCGCCGCTGCGCGCGAAGCCGCTCACGCGTGGGCCTTGGCTGTCGCTCGTCCGGACCTGCCCTCCGCCACGCACCCTTGACCGCTGCGCAAGGCGCGTCGAGAGGAGCCGATCCAGAAATATCGCAAGTGTTGGGGCAATTTCAGTTTGAACCCTCCTCCCTCCAGCACATTTTTGTAATAATAAAATTGTTACCTTGCAATGCATTTGCTTTTAGCGAGTATGCCCTCCTCCCCCTCCTTCGTCAGTGACCTATAGTCTAACGCTGCCTCTCAAGCCTCTATGGCCACTAAGGAATATCACACGACATTTCACGTCTTTCTCGGTCTTGCCGGTAGAAGTCGCATGGTCGCAAGCACTGCTTGATACGTTCGAGATCATGCGAAATCTAGCGTCAAGACTGAAAAAGATGCGAAATACCGTGACATATTCCATCGCGTGAGAGGGACCTTGAGGGTCAAAGTTAGAAAAATCGCATTATAATCGGGCGTTGGAGAGAAGTGACGATGTTCTGGTTTGCGGATGAGCAGTGCCAAGTCGAGAGGAATGTTCGTTCCGTTGTTTATTCTGTAGAGAGCTCGATTGTTTGCTTTTTGGTTACTTTATTGACCTACGAAAAAGAAGCTGCATTTGGAAAGGAAAAGAAGCTGCATAGAAGTTCTAAAATAGTCGCAAGGGCAGTACATTATTAATTGTACTGAAGTACATCGTGCATTTACTTCTAACGCTTTTTATTAATGGTACAAAATGTGTAAGAATTACACATTTTGAACATATTCATTTAAGCGAACCGAATATATTCATCTTTTATTTCTTTATGCCTATACGTACCATACAAATTTAAAAAAAAAATTATCTACGCTCTTTTGAAGTTACTTCCACTTTCATTTTTGTATAAAACACTATTTTTAAAGATTTTCACATCTCATTGTTGAATTTTCAGTTGTATATTCGCTACAAACCAAGAAATAGTCAACCTTACAGCTAGGGCAGACCTAACTCAGCCACCACAGTCTTAACTATTGTTATCGTTAACAAAAGACACTCGGAGAAATTCAAAGAAACACATAACTTCTACGATGCGAATTCTTTTCTTAACGTTATTGCCGGGCAATTGCTAGGTCTTATACTGCGATTTTTGTAGGAAGAGCTCTCAAGATAACTCAAATCCCATCTTCGCGATGGAATATGTCACGGCATTTCGTATCATTCACAGTCGTTCCGCTAGATTTCGCACGATCGCGACCGTATGAAGCAGTGCTTGCGATCATGCGACTTCTACCGGCAAGACCGACAAAAGACGTGAAATGCCGTGACATATTCCATCGCGAAGATGGGATTTGAGTTATCTTGAGAGCTCTTCCTACAAAAATCGCAGTATAAGCTTCCGTCGGCTTTTGCCGGACAGTACTCCCCCTCGTCCGGATTGCGTGAGATGACGAGATGGTAATAGGATGGGAGGATCGTGGCCCGTTGCTCCAGCATCCGCGTGGTGGTGTTAGGAGAAACTACGAGAAATTCTAATCAAATCAGATCCCCTAGAATTACGCTAGCTAACGCTCGCTAGAATTCTCTTCCAGACAGTAGTAAGCTTCGACATCACTGGATTTGCTAGTGATGAAAATCCAACACAGGATTCGAACCCTGGAACCTTCGGATCATTGCGCGGCAATGCAAATCGATGCCGCTGAGCCATCACGTCCGGAAACCACACAGAAGAGCTGACAGCCTACGAATTTGATTCAGTCCGGCACCACAAACCCGCCGATGTTAATCAACACATCAAGTAAATTTGTCCCCTTGCCGGGATGGAACCCACGACCTCGCAGTCTCTGGCCCCAATCGCTGGCGTTGTCTTTATACTCCTTGCTACCAAAGGTGAAATATAGCGGATTCGTAACTACTGTATATTACCTTGATCCTCTGTAAGGGAGTACTTTTCTAAGCATTAACGTGTGCATAGGGGAGGGAGCGGCCAGGGGGCCTTGGCCTCCTTGAAAACGTCGTAAGCGTCCTCGTAGCCCCACGTAATAAAATATTTTATTTTCGTAAACATGCCCAATTCCTTATTTTCCCCTTTTTGATGGCTAATCATTTGGAGAATTGATTCACATTAATTGGGGAAGAGGTTTTCCAAACCAATTGACAACCCTGTAAATAGTTCAGCATAAAATTAATAATTGATATTAAATACGTAATTGATATCATTAATTAATTATATCAATTTTTTAATCTCCTTGTATCTTATCTTAATTTTCTTGGAAAATGTAAATAAAAAAACGTAACGGAAGAACGGAATGATGGCGGCACAGAAATGTATTTGTTTCCCTCCTACCTCTTGTTTTAGGCTACACACGCCTATGTTTGAGAGGTTTCTGGAACCGAAATAAAATGTATTGCTGACGCTGCCTCTTCCCGTGCCTGGCGGGGCTGCAGTGCTGCACGGCGCACGGCGGCCAGGGATGCGACGCAGGTTGTGCGTGCAGCGGCTCGAGGATGAAGGCGTGATGAGGAAGCTCATTAGAGGAGCTTTCGTGCCGACACGCGAAGGTCTCTGTCAACCGCAAATGTTGTCACGATCACTCGCATTAATTTGTTATTTCGTAGTGTTAGCGTAAACAGATCACGCTACTCGCATTGATAGTGAAAGTGGGTTCTTACTGTGACCTCTTGTATTTTCAAATATCGCATTTGTCAGGACCTTGTGTATTCATGTACCGTACTACATGATTTCCAATAATATGAGACCATTTACGACTCATTTCTAGAAGGCTATAAGAATTATGTTGTCTGCAAAGGACAACTCTCCCTCTCAACATTGATATGAGAAACCCTGGGAAACAACCGATCAGAGTAGCCGGGTAAAGCGTGTATGTTTGAAGTGTATATTATACATGCTATATGCAGTATTACTCCTTTGTAAACAATGTTTAAAATGTGTGGGATTGAGAAGCTTTTTTTAGGAGGAGACATTTAAATGTTTTTATTTCTTTCGGGATAGGTCATAATGTTTTTAGGCTTAAAATGACTCGTTTTTACATATTCGTATTAATTGAAATAAAAAAACGCATTGTTATGTTTGTAATAAAGTGTTGAACATATTTACTTTACATTGGTGTATTTATACATTTATAACATGTTTTTATTTCTAGTACCGAAATTTGATTGTAAAATCATCATTATATTTTACTCTAAATTGATTCTATGACTCGTAATTAATACAGACTCGTACACTGATGTGTGAGGTTGGGAGGAAGTGGTCGGGAAGGGGTTAAACTCGGAGGAGAGAAAGATGTAGAGCTTTGTAGTTTTGTTATTAGTTTGGATTAAAAATTACTCAACATTTGAAAATATATTTTCAAAGCCGTTCAGTTTTGTAAACTTCTGGGAAGAACTTTTTTGATGAATTTGTATTTACTCTTTCCATGTACGCTGCTGCTCAGTAACGTTTAACTTCATATTATATAAATACTGTTTCGGAATTTGTGATTTCATGCATCACCGGAAAGGTGTGTAATATAGAGAATCCCATTCCTTTATAAAGACTTTCCTCCTAAAATGTAACAAGATATTTCATGAAGAAACGTTTTGTATTTCGTTATTTCTAAGCGGAACTGGATATCAAATAGTTCATGTATTTCAGAACTTTGTATTAACTTACATTTTTGAAATCTGTTAAATTTCAGAGAAAACGAACGATGTGGTTTTCCCCGTAACTTTCCTTCCTCTAAAAGGGAAGTTAAAATACTTCATAAATATTTTGCATTTCAGCTTATCTAAGTTTCAACCATCTTAGTCTGCATGCACCGTTTTGAGTGAGCACTAAGTTTCAAACTTTCCTTTAACACTTTAAGACCTACCAACTAGACTTTAAGACTGTTAAGACATACATTAGTCTGTTTACATTAGTCTACGTAGATCCTTCCACTGAGTTACTGAAATTATACTCTTTGATCGTAAGGTTCTAAAATAGTGTAAATGCAAATTTAAAGGATGTACTTTAAAGACATTTTAAGGGTGACTTTTCTCAATTTTTTTCACGAATATTTTGAAAACGCTGTGGACATTCACCAACGTATATGCATCTCTGAACAGCTGCCCTAAGTAGCGATGCTCGAAGCAATCGGTTAGGTGGGACGATGTAGGGCAGGATAAACTGAAGAAGTCCAGGGTGGAAATGGGCGAATTGGATGGGGTAAAGTGGGATCGGCTGAGACAGGGTGGGGATTCACTATGAACAGAGTTCACTCCTTTTTGTTTCTAATAGGTGATTGTGTTAGGTTTTGACTAACATTATCTCGTTTATGTAGTATGTTAATTCGTGCCTGAGTGTGTGTGTGTGTATTAATTTATTGAAGTAAAACGGATGTATGCATCAGTCTAAAATGTTCTCAAAATCAGTTCAGTCTTAATAGTTGAGAATGTAACATGTTTATACAAATTGAACTTAGTATATCGTAATTGATTTACACTCTTTCACAGTTAAATACATATTTCTCAATTGTGGCTTAAACACACTTGTTTTTATTGGAGACGTGACTTTAGCATAGTTCTATAGCAGAGTAAGCAGCCTACCAACGTCGGTAAAGAAACGAAAGGAAAGAATTGTCAGACTATTGCAAACCGTTAATACTTCTGTGAAATTTGCTTGACGTGGTTGGAATAAATATAGACAATCCTGCTTAGAAGGGGAATTTATTGTGTTTTATGTGAAGACTTCATTCGACGCGTTTACCGAAATTTTACTCCCTACTGGATTCAGCGGAAATTAATGTTTAAATTTGTAGAGCCACATCCGCTGATTAGTGATGGAAGTTACTGTCCAAAAGATACGCATAATTCGGAAATAATTCATGAATTCAGACATCGGGTGGAAATTTCAGTAAAACAATTAAAATTTGAAATCGTACCGCCTAATTATCTGAAGTAGTGATGTGCAAATAATGGAGTTGCAAGCTCGAGGCTAAACCAAATACTATGAGAAATTAGATCAGTGGTGTCAAGGTCTTCTACTGGTGGCAGTGGCACGCGTCGCGTCGTAGCTCCGTTGCATGCCACGAGATTCTCTGCGCAACTAGCTTCGGGAAATTGAGCCCCCCGCCGTTTGAGCCCCCCGCCGTTTGAGCCCCGAAATTGAGTAACCCCCGCCGTTTTGCAATAGGGAAGGTGTTGTCTCTGGTGGCGGGGTGACGAAAATTACTGGTTTATTGGAAAATTACTCTGTGTTTTTGGGCGACAATGCCAGTGGAGTGTATAGAGGGGGTATTACTTATACGTTTAATTATATTATTAAGTAATTTCGAAAATAAGATCGTCGCTTGCGCAAATCCAAAATTTGGCACAAAAGAGTTAAGAAACATATCTTCTAAAGGAATACACATCAGAGGGCATTACAAATATTCAGTAAAACTTACTAATATCACTAAAAATAATGCATTAATGAACAAACTACTTCTACCTGTTGGAAATAAAGAGTTAAACGGAAATAATTCAACTCTTAATATTGCAATGTCAGCCGGCCGGTAGAGCATGATCGCGGCTCCTCGCGTGGTGGGTGGAAGTGAGGTGCAGGGGCAACAAACTACTTTGAAAATAATTAGCCGTAATTGGGCAATAAAACAAAATTATACATTTATTCCCGACCTACGGCCGGGGAAGTTACATAAAAAAATCCCATGAGGTGGGATTGCACCCTATCTATTGAGCTCGGCAAGTAAGATAAGAGAAAAGAAAATTAATTACAGACACTTCTGTTACAATAATAAAAAAATATGCCATTGCGCGGCACCGCTTAACTCTAACAAAAAAAAGAGAAAAACAAAACACTCTAGAATTGTCGGTGTTATTCTCCGCCTCGTCTCGTGGCGGGACGCCCCAAAGCGCGGGCGTGTGGCAAGAGTCTTATCTATTGTGCAGGCGTGGGCCGGGGTGGGCCCGACGCGGTCGATGGCCTCAGCGTCTTCGACGAGCGTTGTCCTGGTATGAGCTACAATGTTGAACGGGGGGCGGACGCCTCCCTGCGGTGAGGTGGATGCCACAAGGTCGCGAAGGTCTCCTCTCCACCTCGCCACCAAGGCGCTGGACGAGTCCGGGAGTCGCCCCTCACCACGACTCGGACGCGCGATACGGAAGCATTTAATTGCGGGCGCGGACCGGAAGCTGGATCATGGTATTCGCGGCTCGTACGCTCGAATTAGGCAACGAGTTATTATTACATTGAATACCCGAACAAAAAACTGGTTCACGGCTTCCACGACCAGGCATGAAGCGCTCTCTCGCAACTCACTCTTAAGTGTCTCCTCTCGCGCCTACTTCACAAGTGTTTCCTTTTCACTTCAAGATTTTGGGAATCTGTCTCTCTTCGGATCTCCCCCCCCTCCTAAGTTCGTCTTGGGCTCGCTGACCTACTTTGGGAAAATTGTCATTGGTCGGACCTTACTGCGTCGCAGAAATAATTTGACAAATCGTGGTTCATGATTTCTCAGTAAATTTCCATCAGTTTCTCTGTCTGTCTGGCTATCTCTATCTACCGAAACGCAGCTGCATCCGTCGGAGGAAGACATCTCCTGAGAGCTATTATTGCATGGCAAAGGGTTGGAACTTACTTGAATTAGCGCGACAGGCGTGGCGGCGAGAAACGCGCTGGCGCGGAGACTCGCCTAGAGGTGGGCGGGGGCGGGACACAAAGGGGGTATTCAGCGAAAAAGGTCCGTCGTGGTCTTTGACGGCGAGTGGTTGTAAATTTCTCCCAAAGCAGGCGAAGGGGCGTCGGAGGGATGGGGCGCGGTGGGGCAGAGGCGGGCGGGGTGAGGCGCGGTGGGGCGCACGTGCGCGTGCCAGAGAGTACAAAAAAACAAGCCTTTGTTATAGATTTCTTAAGGCGCTGCTACATGTCGCCACAATATTTATTACCAAGTAGTGACTTTTTATATGTAACATTAAAGTTTTTGCTTTTGATTTTAAAGCAGATTACATACCTTATAATGTTGCAGTTGTCTATAGGTCATTTGTTTGAGAAATGGGATCTTTTCTTTGTTGTTTGTGACGTCGTTATTACTGTAAAAATGCAAAAAATGTTATTGCAGAATGCGAGTCATTTTCATCTTTCGTTGATATCGTGTGACAAGCGACATGTATTCTCTCATTTGAAATGTTTAAACTGTCATTATGTTATTGATTTGAAATAATATATGTATCTATTAATGTGTTCTGATTTGAAGAAAAGGTCGTGATCTGTTTGCATAAATCTGTCCCCTCGCTATGTGTTCGCAAAATCGGACCCTGAATTGGAATCTCAATATTGTCAATTTTAAGAGCGCTAAGAGAATATACTGTGTGCCGATAGGGCCGAACGCACGTGTTAAAAGTGAGACCTCTTCTTGAGCTTTTCTTCCCAAATCTGGCTCTATCGTCTTCCTCGTAACTAATTGGACCTTGAGACGCTGACATCTATGACAAATACTGCTATTTTTCTAACTTTGCCCCTCAAGGCCCAGCTTCGCGATGGAATACGTCACGGTATTTCATATCTATCTCTGTCGTGCCGCTAGATTTCGCATGATCGCGACCGCATCAAGCAGTCCTTGGGATCATGCGACCTCTACCGACAAGACAGAGAAAGACCCGAAATGCCATGTGATATTCCATCGCGGCCATAGGGGCTTGAGGGGCAACGTTTGAAAAATCGCACTATAGGCGTGGAGCTGTGACAAGCGTGTGCCACAGTGCGAAACTGTGTTCATACGCTGCCGAAAGAAGATTTAGTTGAGCTGTCTTCCTAATGAAGAAATTGAGGTACCATCTGAAAGAGTTGAGTGAGCAGTAGGTGGGCAGTAGGCGTCATTCCGGCTTAGGTGGCAAAGGGCATCAGTTGATGTCACTGCAGTACCCCTGTCCATCGGGACATAGGGTTCGAGTCTCAATGGGGGTAATATTTTGTACACTAGCTAGATGGCTAGATGAAATTCAGACGCTTGGGCTACCAGTCGGGAACTTAAGGGCTTGTCCCTGCTTGTGTGCTACCCCGATGGTAGGAGATACCTGGTTGGAGAAAATTCCACTAGCCGACGGTAGGTCGGGGCCGGAACTCGCCATTAGCAGGAGATCACTGTCACCTCCCACGATAAAAACACGCATACATTTACGGGATTAATGACCTTTGCGTTTACCGTGTCCGGAAACCATAATTAATCAATAAATCAAAAATCATTGCATGGAGAGGCTGCCTATGTCTTTGTTCTTGGGTATAATGCTCGCTGGGAACGTAAGGGGCAGCGAGGGACGCTGCTCCGATTCCGGGAGCTATGCGATGCCTTCCCTCCCTCCCACCCTGCTCAACCGCGCCGCGCCGCGCCGCTGGCCGGCGGTGGCCGCAGCATAGCGCCGCGGCCGTAGCGCACGGAAGTCGCTCGTCTGCTCGCCGGAGGAAGGGGACTGCTTCGGCGGCGGCGGCGATTTCGCGGCCGGCCGCCCTTGGCCACGTCAGCGCCACCGGCCTTGCTTTCCACCCGCGCTCCGCGCCGCACCGCGCCGCACCGCGCCGCTGCGCGCCGCGCGGCCTCCCCGCTCGCGGGCCCCCGCGGAGATAACCGCCGTCGATAAGGGCGCAGTCGCGCGCGCGCTCACGGCGACGATGGAGGTGTCGGCCGACGACCCGCTGCCGCGGCCCCGCGTCGGCTCCTGCGGCGCCGCAGCCGCCTCCGCCGCCGCCGCCGCCGCCGTCGTCGTCGCGTCGTACACCGCCCCGCGAGGCGCGGGCCACGCGAGCGACTACTGCGCCGGCGCCGCCGGGGGAGGCGGAGGCGCGGGCGGGGTCGGGTGCGGCGGCGGCCACAGCAGCGGCGGCAGCGATGCCGGCAGCGACGCCGGCGACGCCACGGCCAGCGCCGTCGCGCAGCTCCTGCAGAGCCGCCTGCGCCCCGTCAGGTGAGACGGGCGCGGCGCCGGCGGCGGCCGCCGGGGCCCGCTTGACAGATGGCCCGGGTGGCACACCACAGGGTCTCGCTGTCGCGAGAACAGACGTACGCGTCTGTACTTAAGTTTGACGTTCGGGTGCCTTCTTGTAGTGGGGGTTTGCGGTGTTGCTGTGTCAGACGTGTACGTGTGATTTAAAAATGGCGTGATAGGCATCAAACGAAAACATAGGTGGCATTTCCAGACTTCTGGCGAAAATGATCGTAAAGAATTTATCACCTGTTACGAAATGTGACTTGTCCTTGTAGAAAATGTATTCCGTTTGTTATATCGTTGTGTAGGCTCTTCATTTTATCTCTCAACGTTCTGAAAGGTGTGCCTAAGAGGCGGGCGTGCGTTTATTTTTGGCGGTTAGGATTACAAACAATCCCATGTATTTATTAGTTGCTACTGATGGACATCAGAAATTAGCACTGCGTCATGATATTTCAATGTTTCTGATCGGCTCTGAAGTTGCTTATGTTCTTCTGGCGAAATTTCGTTTCTATTTCAATTTCTCTTCGAGATTTCGAAATGACATTTTACTTCCACGATTCTGTGAGTGAACTTATTGGGATAGTCCCTTATGTATTTTTTTCATACATTTTTACTAGAAGTGTTTTAAAATTTCTTTGAAAGATATGTGAAAGATTTTTATAACTTGTTCTAAGGTTTCCGTTTTGATTTATCGATGTAATCATTATTTTGATACCATAGGGCGGAGCTGCAGGGGAAAACTGCAGATATTTTGAACGGTGTGGCGGCTTGACCGTGTGAAAATGCAGAGGATAATTGGTAAATTACGTGACTCATTCCGGTAGCTTCACAATAGATCATGAAAATTATTTTAATTGAGGTTTTTGTTGCCTTTTATTTTTTGCTAATTTTGTTGCAATGCCACTTATAACAACAATAATTAAATAACATCAATTTTTAAAATTATTATTATATTGTGCAGTTTTGTAAACCATGTTTAAGGAACATGTTACCGACAATTGTTAGTTTCGAAAGTCAGTTTCACTTTTAATTCAAATGAAAATGTACTATGTCTTTCCACATTCCCTGACATCATGTAGAAAGAAGCACGAAGTATGTTGTAGATTATATACACAATAGACCTATCTTACTGTTGGAAACTGTTTGCTGAATCCGTTGTAAGTGAGCAGAGCGCCCACTAGCCAAGTGTAAACATTTCCACAGTGTCTTGTTGCATCTTCTTCTTTTCCGCTGTCGGAAACGGCGCCGCGGAACCGCGTTGCTCCATCGCGTGTGAGCGCCGGGCGGACGCAGCGGCCGTGTTTTCTCCGGCGGGCGGAAGATTGCGATGCTCTGCGTAATAAGCAGGGCGTTAAGACGAAGCGCAAACGCCGCCCGCGCGGGTTATCTCTCGCGCGAAAGGGAAAGCGGGGCCTGCAGCCCGGCGAACGCCCCGCGCGGCGGATGAAACGCCCCAAAGCTTCGGCTCCGGCAGTAGACTGGCCACTTTGCGGAAAACGTGGAAAACCGGAGAAAATCGAGGAATTTCATTGCTTTAGAAAAGTCGGAGAAAAATCAGGAAATTCAATTTCTTTAGAAAAGTCAGAGTAAAAAATCAGGGAATTTTAAGAATCCCTAGAATCAGGGAAAATTTTCAGAGGCTTTTAAAACTGGATATTTATCATCAAAAACATTGGAACAACGTTATTTTTTACTCTGTTTTATTTGTTGAAAAATTATTGTTAATTTGTTCTTCCTCACTACGAAATCAGACGGCTGGACAGTTGGTATCAGGCTGGCTTTTATATATATTTTTTAAATGAAGCAAGATTAATAACTATATAAGAAAAAGATTTTTAAAAAACCACTGGAAAACCGGGAATAGACTGGGAACTTGCTTTAGGAAATGAGTGGCCACTCTGTAGCTCTGAAATCCCAACAATCTGGGGGGGGGGGGGTCGTGAAACATTTGTAGGGTCCCTGAAACCGAAAAGGGTTTTTAAATCGTTTGTCTGTGAACAACTCTCTATTGCCTCTAAACTATTAGAGAATTTCATGAAAATTGATATTCCCCTATTGATCTGGCTGAATTCACGAACCGTGAGAAATTTCAAAGGGATTTCAATACACACGGGTCCATATGAAAAAGAAAATACGTTATTGTGCAAAACATATCAAAGCTGGATTTATCACTGACGGTTTGCAGTGCAACTGCCATAGTTGCTGTGGCCACTCTACTGTCGTCGGTGATAATTTCTTTCTAAATTTACTATTTATATATAAGATACAGAGATTATTTTACTTTACTTGAATTTTGGGTTTGTGTTCTCTAGAATATTCTTTACTACACAATTAGAATGTCCTCCTTACTCTTCATTCTTCAAAACGTGCCTAATGTAGCTTGTCAAACGTTAAAGCATGTGTTCTCGCACATTCTGGATGCTTGTTTGGGATGCTTGTTTGGGAGGAATGTTAACTCATAGGTTGTGGTGCTGCGTGTGCTGTGGGAGTGTTAGTAGGAGTTGTCAGTAATTGTATTTAATTACGCCTGTGACTTGGCTGAAGGAACACTCACTCACAGTGAATTCACTCGAACAATCTCAGTTTGAAATCCAAAAGACCTGGGGTATATAATTTCTTTTTAACTTAATTTTTTCGGTTCTAAATCGTAGTGAATGTGTAAGAACAATTATGATTCATCATAGTTTTTCTCTTTTGTCGGGTTGAATCACGGTGAAATGGAAAGCTACTGACTCATCCGAAGTGTCTTAGCTATAATTTTGTAACATGATAGTACGAGAAATTGTAATATGAGAAATCGCGGCCACTGTCTCGTCATCCTCCCTCTGCATTCCAGTCATAAACTAGATTATACAATAATTGCTGACCTTTAACACTCTTGAATGTGTCTTGCAACGAAACTGCGCGTCGGTGGAACGAGAGTTGGGGCAACTTTTTTTGTGTTTTTGTTGTTGTTGTGAAAATGCAAGCACGGGTGAAAAATGTGAAATATACACAAGAAAGGACAAGGTATAAACTAAGTGCACGTACATTTAACGACACACCAAAATTTTATTTCTAATATTTTTTAAGGTATTTGAAATGACAATATTGGTTTCGTGTTCCAAAGCATTTTAGCATATACGAGTTCACAACATTCCAAAAACATTATCTACCCGTTCTAAAGACCCGATTAGGCAGATGATCGATTACCGCACGTGACATATTGGTCCGCACACTTTCAGGTCGTCACGTGGGTGTTAGGCGTCTTCGCAGAAACTCTCCTGCTTATCTCGCAACTGTCCGGTATGGAAGGGCAGGATCCCCAACAGCTTCCGCCACTTCCCTGTGACATTCTCAAGCATTTCTCCCTTGGAGAACGGTTGCCTTGGTGTATGAGCGCTGCTCGAACCATGTTACATTCATCTCGCACGGCGGTGGTCGAACAACTGATTTTGCGTTGCTCTCTATGCTAATAGAGGCGCCCAAGGAGCCATTTATTGATGTGAACACACCCTACTGCAGCATTTTTTTCGCGCTACAAATGGAATTGTGCGAACCGATAACATTTCTTTTAGAAAAAGAAATAGTTCTCATGACTTCTGCCCCAACCCTCGTAGTTTAAACATATGCCGGGACTTGCACTACACGCACTAAAATCTATGATTCTATATCTTCGAAGGGCATCAGTACTATTATTTCTGATTGTGTGTACAAAGTTGTACACAATCAAACTACGACTGTAAATGCTAGTGGTTAGACATAACGCCCGCGTGACTAATAAGTGAATATTGAATTCTGTCAGTTTTGTTCCGTTGTGGAGTCCTTGATGGATAAAATGAGTATTATAACTGGATGGATTTCTATTTTTGGAAATTATTTCAATTTTAGGTGTCGTTCAGGGCCTTAGATTTTTTAGATATTTATTTATGATTCAAATGTTATTGCACTTTAACGTACTCAATTCCATGTCGTATTTATAAGACTTCTGGGTGTCATTTAAGTTTATATGTCTTATGAAAGTTCGTGATAAATTAAATGAAAAAATACTATTTAATTAGGATTTTCGTAATTAAATCTTAAATGTAAACGACCGAGGAGAAAAAATTAACAGGCATGGGCATTGAACAGTGATTCTTCCTCGAAAATAATAAAAATAATAAAAATTAGGAGGAAATGCAGACTTCCGTTTTCAGCAGTAAGCATCATACCGGAAGGCCTGTAGAAAATATTAAATCACGAGCAAATTCATTGTCTTTCATGCATTCCTGTCTTACATACATTCATACATTTCATACATTGTTGATTATTGATTATTTCTCTCAGTTTTACCTGGTGGTACCACCTTGGTGGTACGTCACCCATGTTCTTTAAATACCCCTCTCCCAGAAAAGTTAAAGAAATTTACTCCAACGGGCGAGGTCAAACAAGTAGGGAGAGGAGCTATGCGAACGCCGAAGAAATGTTGAAACTATGTGTAATAGTTCATAGTAGACTGTTAATTAATGGAATTAGTGGAACGTTGCTTAATTTGGATCGATTTGTTATTTATTTCCTTGCTCTTAGAATAGATTCAATTAACTCCTGGCCAACTTACAACCCTGTAAATGGTTCACACAAATCAATAATTGAGTATATACTCAATTATTGCATCAAAAAAAATTATAATTTCATTATTCTTGCAGTCTAGTTTATGTATTTATTTACTAGTATTTTATGTATATATTTACTAATAAAATACTTCCTGTACAAATAAAAAAAGTGTAATGGAAAAGGTGGTTCAGAAATGTGGTTGATCCCCTCCCTTTTTTAGGGTGCCCCTCTATGAAAAGAATGCTTGCCAACATCATAAAGATGAACCGGTCCAATTAACGGAACCTTCTATAGTTTGATTTCGGGAACATGGTCAAATGTGAGAAACAGATAACGCTATACAACTACAAGGGCAAATCTAGCTTTAATCGGTGAATTCGGAAGCTGATGGTTCAAAATATTACAGTAACCTTCTCATTAAAATGACTGCTTTTTACTGAAAACGATTAATAATACCATCAGAGCATCCACAAACGTTAGATGAAAGTTCTCTGATCCAAATGCTCTTATGCTTAGAAATCATGTGCGGGTCAATAACGCGCCGCTCCAAATTTGGCATTTTTTTCCTATAGTTTTTTTAAGCCGTTTATACATTTAGAATACATAACATGCATTCTCATAGCATGCGTTAATGCCAGTAGGACTGTACGAAGGTAATGGAATGGTAATAAATGGAACCTTCACATCGGGGTGGTGAAGTGTAAAGATTCATTACAAAGGGAGAGGGAGAAACTAGATAGAAAAACGATAAATTTGGAAACATTATTTAATGGCCCGTTTGCAAGAAAATGTTATTAGATTGCGACTTCGGTGATGTAACGGTTAGAGCATTGTATTGTTATTCCCAAGTTCGCGGGATCGATCCGATCAAAGTCGTAGACTTTGAAGGGCGAAAAAATCCTTCATATGCCTTCCTTCCGGGAGAAGGTAAAGCCGACTGTCCCTTGTTGTAGATTTACTGACTGTAAAATATCTGAACCTGAAAGAAACCGAAATTCAAAAGAGAGCTAAATTCAAATCGCCTATTTCGCTGCCCGAATGGTGCTAGATAGCGAAAGGAACGATGCAAAATTTGCGTGGTCAGATGGAAGGCCAGGCTTAATACCTAAGCCTCGCCACTTAAACAAGTTATTGCGTCGAATTGAATTAGGTTGAATTATATTAAGGCCTAAAAATGTATCACAACCCTCAACATTTTCACATCACTACAATTATTTGAATATTCCTGTGTAAACACTGATTTCTCCTGTTGCTCCTGTTGCGCTGTAGTGATTACGAGCGCGTCAACTGCTAAGGCCATAGTCCCATAAGGCCGCATGTTTTTATCGCAGGAGGTGGCGGTGATCTTCCCCTGCTGAATTGCAAGATCCGGCGCCGTTCTATCCGTCCGCTTGCAGTGTTTTCCCCAAATAGGGATCTCCCATCAGCGGGGCACCACTCCGGCCGGGACGAACTCGAAGCTCCCGCCTGTTTTCCCAGCATGTGTGATAGTGTTTTGCATGGAAGTGTGTGTAAGTAAGGAGTGAGGATAGGACAAAGAAGAGGCAGGAAAAATCTCGTGTATATGTAGTTGTATTTACTTGCGTCTTTTTTACAATTAGATTACTTTGCCACTTCGTGGCTTTGACGAGGTAGGTGCGAGTCCATGAGCTACTCTCCTACCTGCACACCTAGATCGTCTTACATTTCTATTTATATCTCTAACTTTTCCTGTGACATTTGTTGTATTACATAATGTTAACATGTTGAAAATTTATATAAACATTTTCAAAACTATCAATTCATATCTATATTTTTTACATCTTGTTTCATCCACCTCTTAGCCGGATCTAGATATTATTGGACTTTACCGTCCTTGGTTAGGGGAACCGGGTGGTCTTCTAATGAAACATCGCATATAGTCAAAACATTGTCCGATTGTTACGGTACAAAAGAGAAGAAAACATTGCCCGATTGTTAGGGAACTGCTCCGGCATTCGCCTGGGGTTGATCGGAGAAACGACGGAAAACTATCAATTAGAGCCGCCGCCGCCGCGGCTCTAGAATTCTCCTCCATACAGCGGCTGATGTCGATGTAGGTATGTGGCTAGGGTCTCAAATCCTGCCACTGTCGGGACTAGGACCTCCCGGTCGGAGGCACGGCAGTGCCATCAATTGATGCCTTGAGACATCTATGCCAGCCATTTACTCGAATGGGCATTCTACTTGTTAGTTTATTTCTTCATTCACTAATAATACCGCGCGAGACTATCGTTGGGGTACCTGCCCGCGTTGTTCGTATGCTTGTATTTGGAGTTTGTCGCGCGAGTGCCGAGCGGTGCGTCTCGCCGTGGCGGTGTGCGTCCGTGCTTGGCAAATGGCTTCGCGGCGTCGCCAGTGGACGCGGCTGCTGGCGCTGCACGACACGAGCCGCGCGGCTTTGTTGGCGCGCGATCCGTGTGTCACTAGACACGCTAACTTTTGCTTTCATGTCTCGTAACGCTTATCGTAATTCGTGTGTACTTTCTCTCGTAATAAGCGAAAGTTAATCTTGAAATGGCGCAAGGAGATGGTACGTTTTCAGGATCAGAGATTCATTGCGTTAACAAATGGTAATGCTTTACGTAATTGGGGTATTTTACATTTTTAATTTATCTAATTGCATTATTGTAGATCCGAATCAACCGTTACACCCATTCACGGAAGAGCTTAATGTACTAACAGGGTATTTGTTAATTCTCAAGTTAGGTTCTTGGAAACCAGTGTTTGTCAATCTTGTGTCTGTACCAATGATGATACGGATGATAGAATCTGTTGCGATTTTTAAACCTTTCAGCAGACAATGAGGTTTTTCACATCAATTTAGAGTTGATGCAAATGTTTATTAACGCAAGTGTCATCACTTGGTATGATAAAATTGAGTAAGTCTTCGTTGTTTTTTTATTGCAAAAATGATTTTGAGAATGGTGAGCGTTGTTCCCAGTGTCTCAGAGTTCATTTGGTTGTTTCACTACTCGACACACAGTATTAGTGTTTAGATTTGGTTTCACGACAAGTTGTTTTCCACAAGTTTTCATGATCTAATTTCGGAATGCAATCATGTAAACTTTCCCCAAGTTTCACATATTTCTCCTTTCCTCGAAAATCAATTGCTAGATGAATTGGAACTGACCTCGTTAGTTTTTTCGCTTCCGTTCTTATCCTTACTCAAATTTCTAGAGGTGAGTATTTGTGGTATGACGCTGAGGATTCCTGGAACAGCCTCAAACATGCCGTAAGTGTACAGATCATCACAAACTCTGAGCCAAGTTGGTGAAGTAACGTGGGATGAACTTTCTCCTTTCTTGTCACCCTCACGCTTATTGCTGTAAGGCATGCTCGTCACACTGGTTACACGCGGCCTCGCAATGACTGTTTTTAGTCTGTCGTGGCGAAATAAACGTCATATGAATACAATTTTTTCACGAAAGTGTTATAAAAAGTGCAAATTTTAATTATTGTCAGATTTTAAACTATAATCTGTACTGTATATTACAAACAACCAAAGAATAGATTATTTAGTTGATTCGAACCAAATGATTGTTCATTTTGCAGTCTGTTCATTTCCTTCTCCTTACACATTCGTTACGCATTTTTCTTAGTTTTATGTTCCATAGTTGAAGACGAGTGACTTGATTTTAATACAGTAAACTCTCATTAACTCGAATTCCAAGGGAACGAAATAATCGGAGTTCGTGTTATAAAACTTCGTGTTATCCGATTATTATAAACGACCATGTTACTATAATCTCTTGCGGAGACTCAAGTTTTGTTCGTGTTACGGCGAAATTCGTGTTAAGCGAGTTCATGCCATTGAGGGTTTTTTGTATGTTTAATAGTTTAATATTTTTTGTGGTATTTAAAATTTATAAAAAAAACAATGGCTGAACGAAAGGCAATATGATAGGAATAGTAAAGATAATTCTTTAAACGTTATATTTTTCGATTATGTTGTGTAAAATGAAGGTAGTTGAATTAGTAGTAAAGATGAAAATAATATAAGAAAAGGAGATACAGTTTTCGTATCACGAATCTGCTTGCAAATAGCAAAAGTTCATCACGGAGTTTTGTTTTGTTTAATTTAAAGGAACTGAGGATATTTTCCAAACACCCACTCTTCTTGCGAACTTATTAGAATTCTCTCTGCTCGTCTAGTGACATTCTGAGACGATGTTGATTCTAGTTTTTTCAACATTAAAAACCTGGAATGATCCGAAAAGCTTGAGAATGTTTTTCTTGGAATATAAATTTATGGTGGTGTCATATCGGTGTAATGGTTCAATGTAAATACGTGGCATTTCGATGAAGGTTCTTCGAAATATTTAGGATCTCCATCTGCGTTCGTTTTGTAAGTAGGTGATATAAGGAAAACAGCTCTTGAAGCTCGGCATCTGTCTTGTATGCGTTTAATTCTTGCAGCCTAAGCAAACCAACAGCGGCTATGCACATTGTGAACCGTAACAAGTCGGGTAGTTTATGGAAATAGCTAAATCACCGTCAGTTTCAGTTACTCTTGGAAAATCAGTGAATTAAAAACAAACACACAAACAAACGAGACAGTCTGAATCAGTCATGTTTGTAGTGTGCAAGGTTTTGAAGGGAGAGTAATGTTGTGACGTTCTTCCTCCAAGAAGTTAAATCAGAAAGCCTTTGAATTGTTTACTGATATCTAGTCACTAGCGAGCGCAACGACAGTGAATATGCGTACTTGGAAAATCGGCGTAACAGCGTGCTTCTAAGCTCGCTTCTGCGTAGGGCCGATGGGCGCATCTCCTCGGGCCGAGCAGCGCGGCGGCGCATAATGAGAGCTTCCGGACCTTTGTTGCCGGGGCTTTCCCGACGCGTTTCGCGACTCGGCGATGTGTCCGACCGGGCGCTCGCTCGCTCGCTGGCGCGGCGCGGCGCGGCGCGGCGCGGCCAAAGGTCAGGGCCACTTCTTTCCCATGACTGGCCTTGCCCTCGCCCGGCGTCCTGGTGCGTCGCGTCGCACGTTTTCGCTCCCGCCGGCGCGCCCTCTAGCCCCTTCTTGGGCGCCCTTTTATTCATTTACTTATTTAACGACAAATATAGTGTAAATCTGTGTAATAAGTGAGAGAAGGGGGAGAAGTGTATTTTGTTCAAGTTTTCTTAAATTCTGTAGCCCGTACCCTAGCCCATATACAAGTTGAATTCTGAACACAGATGGAAATTAGTGTTTTCGGCAAGAATCTTAAGAAAATATTCGCTCTCGCTTAATGAATACTATTTGCAAAGACATCTGCAGTGGAGCTGGATTATTATGCCTTAAGCTATTCGTGAAGGAATTGACTTTCTGCCGCGAGAACATGGAAAACGATTATTTGAATAAACTATACTCGTATTTCCCACTGAATTCCACAAAACGTACACAGACAGTGAAGTTATATTTATTTACCCTTCCGTTCTACCTCCCCCCCCACCCATTTTACTGTGTCGTTTAGTCGTAGAAAGAGGAAGTTCTGTAATGTTGTGGAGAATAGGGCCGGTTTTTCGGCAGGAAAACTCGTTCTGTTGGTCTGTGAAAACGCACAAGCCCTTTTTCCATTCTCGTATACTTAGTATATTATTCCTTTCTACGTAGTATAGTCAAAATGCACGTTTAGTGATTTAGTGATCCACGAAAAAAGAAAAAGTTTGTGTTTTCTCTCAACGTGCTGTCTGAACATTAGCACCTAAAGTGTACACAGGATTTTCAACAAATATATTCACCTGTCTATCTGATTTGGCCGACTAACCAATTTGAAACTGTAATTTTAAGTTTTGAAGGTACTCGACATTAAGTGCTTACAATATTTTCGAACTTTGATAAAAAATGTTTCCAATTAAAAAAAAACTTAGAGTTCGTTTAATAATATGGCATAGGTCCGATTTTCAATGAAACGTCTGAAATTTCGGTAAATGCAAAATCTTAAGTTTCTTTTGATACGTTGGGAGTGTTGTTTAAATGCGAAAAGCTATCTAGCTAGCTAGTCTAGGGGACAAGTTGTTTGCTCGTGGTTTTAATCCCAACCGGGACAAATATTTTTGCCATTGGAAACACATTAGGCAGTATTACAATAAGCTACAAATAATACGTGCAAATATGTATAGTTGTTTCTCACTGACGCAATTAATTTGCATTCCATCCTGGTGCATTTAGTTACGTTCTCTCATGTACTTATTTATTTTCTTTTGCACACATTCTTTTTTGACTGCTGTCTTTTCGTCCCTTTTAATCCTGTGTCTTTTTGTTTCTTTTTACTCTCGATTTCTTTGGTTGTCTCTCTCAACGGGTCAGGAACTCTACACCATAAAATCTACCTGTTCGAAGAAAAGGAGTGCCGAAAATATCCAACTCTCCCTTCATTGAACAAGAAGCAGCATTGCATTAATTATTATGCGTGAATTATTAGATGCTGAATTCCCGCGATTACCGAACTCTTATGTATTTTTTGTATTGCCCGTGTATCTACAAGTATTAATTGTTTAGTGATTAGGGCTTAGATCCTCAGGGACAGGTCTGATGATTTGTCATGCGCTCATGGCGTTTTCCGGAACGGCTAGCCAGAGTCGTGAGCTTTGACGTAAATAAACACGACTGAGCGTGTATTCGGGACCGCATCCAGCTGCGGCGAAGGCCGTGCATCTTCGTTAAAGAGAATGCGCGGAAAGAAAACCCGCGAGCATTTACGTTGTAATTGCCGATGTGGAACGAACGCTTGTAGCTTGGCGTGATCATAACGATGTTCAGCAGAATGGAACCGACTTTCTTGTGTGGCGGTAAACTGAATGAAACCACTGTCATTTGCTTTCTTATTGAGAAGGTGTGAATCTTAGATCGTATATGAAATTGCACTCAGTAATAAAATAAAATAACTGCATTTTAGAGAGCTCTGTAGTTGTTTTTTTTTTTTAATTTTAATATTGAAATTGTTCTATTTATGTGAAGAAGTACACTCAGTTAATGTCGTGGGTAATTGTGCAATCAAGAAGCAAGAAGAAATAATCGATTTCCACATTATACTGCAGCAGAATGTCATTTTTCGTGTATCCAGTTAATTTAACAAACTAAAATGTAAGCGATTGTTCTACGATGTGTTCACTTTCCGGTACTCTTATCAACTATGTCATATTGAGAATATCCTTTATTATCAACATCTGTACGTTGATTTGATGTCTGTATCGTATGCTAAAGACGACTCAGATAACATAGATTTCACAATTATGTTGTTCTCTTGTAAGTGAATGATCAAGTAGCTATATCGGTCGTTGTAGCGTCCTTTTTTCAGTTCTTCAGTTTTTTCCTGGGAAATTAGTTAATCAAACAACGGTTTTGTTTATTATTGTTGTATCGTTAACGTGATGGGAGGGTTATTTTCTCAATTTGAAATATACAGGGTGTCCAGAAGCTCCCGTTACAAAAAAATACCCCAAATACTGTATTGCACGTCATGAAAAATGGCAGGTCCAGTTTTTCCGAAAAAAATTTTGTCTTTGAGAAAATTGAGTTTAAAAATCACTTCCGGGCCGCGAAATTCAAACCGGCCGCTACAACACTGCAGAAGGCGGCGTCTCCTGCGCGGAGCATTTCCTCGTTTCTCCACGTAAACGGTGAAACAGTCCAGTAATATTCTCTAAGGAAAGCATTGCGTGGCTTACAGTAGAATACGTTAATAGTATAAAATGTTTGTAGGTTCTGTTTAATAAATATTTTAAATGTACTTATTGAAAATTCAGTTTTGCTCAAAATGATAGCCACGGTACACGGCGTCGTAGACGTAAATGATGAACACATCCAACACTTATGAAAAATATTGAATCTCCTGGAATGCTCGAATTGTTATTTTTAGCACATATTCGTATGAACTAGTGCCTTTCGGCTTAAGATTCCCACGTACGTAAAAATTATTCAAAATTCCTTAATTAACTAAAATGCGTTTCGGAAATGAAATATTTGTTTATGAAAATACCAAGTTTATTGATTTTCTCTGGAATTTGAATTGATTCTCCCGGCTGTCATATTCTGAATTTTCAGGCTAACAATAGCCAGATTAATTTTAACTTATATTAATTTAGCTCGTTTAGATAATATGATATTAATAATTTCACAATTTATTGTACTTCATATTTCAGTTTATCGTTATTACTTCTGTTTACTCTAAATTTTAAAAAAATGTATCTCTAGTATAAATCAATAGTGGTCGCCAATGACCACGGATGTTTTTAAACGACCTTAAATAAGTAAATAATAGCCAGATTTAGACTTCTCGGTAAATGACTGCACGATTTATCTCAGATGAAATTGATAGATATCAATATTTACCCCTCAAAATGAATGTATCTTTCCTAAATAAAACTATCAGTTGTTACAGTAAAATACCCATGAACTTCCTTAATACTCCCGTCAAATTATTCTCTCTTAAGTAACATGTGGTACAGAAAGATGCACTTTCTGCTACCACAAGAAATGCATTCCGAAATACCTGTTATTGCAAAATATGCTACACTGTTCTATGTGGAATATCTAATTGGTGACAAACGGCCACTACTACCCATTTCTCTAAGTTGAATAAATATTCTACCCGTCGTTTTCCTTTTCCACATGAAAGATGAGAGCATGTCTCTGTCCCAAATCTTGGAGTTTCTTCGTGAAATCACTTCATGAGGTAGTTGACGGCTACACGGGAAACGTTTTATTACTTTGTGAGTTTCATTTGCATTGTAGTCAGCAAATACGTGCATAAATGAGTGACGGCCATTTCTTCGAGTTAATAGTATCGATGCCTATGCCGAATTCTTCTAATGCCTATTTTGTAGAACGATGTAATTCAGTTCTCTTTACAAGCGAATGACTGTCTGCAGTACTGAATTATTTACTTTCTAAGCGTTTTCTAATTAAAGGAAGGACGAGTTATCAAGGCTACTACATTGTACAGACTGTAAGGAAGTTGAAATAGTTTACTTCAGGGACATTGTAGTAACTTTTCAATATGTTTCAACTTTTCTTTGATATTTCCGTAATGTACAACCACGAAAATAGGCACACTGGAAAAAATTTATGCAAGAGAATCAATTTTTAACTCCAAAGATGACTCCATGCTGGTGCTTTTTCAGTCATGACCACTCTGCGGGCAAGGCCTTGAACTTCGCAATCTGGTGAATTGAGGCAAAACTGACACGCAGCTAATAGGCGAATCACTTGGCGGCGATGGCAGGTTCACGTGCCTGTTTGCCATACGAAATAAACCACGATGTGATGTGACCTAGCAACTG
This sequence comes from Acheta domesticus, assembly GCA_031308135.1. Taxonomy (NCBI): domain Eukaryota; kingdom Metazoa; phylum Arthropoda; class Insecta; order Orthoptera; family Gryllidae; genus Acheta; species Acheta domesticus. The sequence goes on along the minus strand of JAHLJT010003656.1, from coordinate 110,318,396 downwards.
ACAAATGCAAGGACACCGATCATATTACGGGCTGTGAATTGCACCGGTCCGATACCTTCAGTGCACTTCGGTCGAACTTTTGCGTGCAAGAATGAGTTCTTTTGAAATATTTGTACACCACGGAATGCAACATCACAGCCTTCCTCAGTTTTTTACACTTTCACGCCAGGAATATACTAGTTTTCTCTTTTTTATTCATTGGCGCATGGCACATAAGGCAACGCCATTTTATCTGTTAATATTCACCTGTGGGATTGGTTAATTGTCCACGTGCCTGCTATAGAGATTCTTCAATGCACAATTCGAGCAGCATCTCCACAAAATGACTGCCAGAGGAATCAATTCGAATGCCGTGCCCGGAGATAATCAATAAACTCGGTATTTTCAAGAACGAATATTTCCTTTCCGAAACGCATTTTAGTTTATCACGGTATTTTGAATAATTTTTACGTATGTGGGAATCTTAGACTACTAGTTCATATGAATATGTGCTAAAAATAACAATTCGGGCATTCCAAGAGATTCAATATTTTTCATAAGTGTTGGATGTGTTCATCATTTACATTTACACCGCCGTGTATCGTGACTATCATTTTGAACAAAACTGAATTTTCAATAAGTACGTTTAAAATATTTATTAAACAGAACCTACAAACATCTTATACTATTAACGTATTCTAATGTAAGCCACGCAATGCTTTGCTTAGAGAATATTACTGGACTGTTTCACCGTTTACGTGGAGAAACGAGGAAATGCTCCGCGCAGGAGACGCCGCCTTCTGCAGTGTTGTAGCGGCCGGTTTGAATTTCGCGGCCCGGAAGTGATTTTTAAACTCAATTTTCTCAAAGACAAAATTTTTTTCGGAAAAACTGGACCTGCCATTTTTCATGACGTGCAACACAGAATTTGGGGTATTTTTTTGTAACAGGAGCTTCTGGACACCCTGTATATTGATTCCGGGAGAGTCAACTATTTAGGTCATTACTCCCGCAAGTGTAGGGACAAGTGTAGAGCAGGGAAGACACATACGTCGGCTTGCAAGATTCTCCCCTTCCAATTTACTGGGACAAGTTCTGTGCTCCTGACTGGTATCTCATTTTGTGGTGTGTGTGTGTGTGTGTGTGTGTGTGTGTGTGTGTGTGTGTGTGTGTGTGTGTGTGTGTGTGTGTGTGCGTGTGCGTGCGTGTTTATGTGTAAGGTGTGATGTGTATTATTTCGGTATTCGTCTGATATTCTCGGAGAGACCACTGGAAACTACCAATAAGAGCAGCCGGTCGTTAGGATTCTCTTCCAGACAGCGGCTAAATTCGACTCAGCTATGGTTTCATAGCTGTCATGGTTTCATAGTCTCGAACTGTAGTACCTTTCGATCAACAATGCTGCAGAGACAAGTGTTTCCTCTGAACGATCTCACCAGAGTAATATCAACACATTTTCCAAGTCTTGCCTCGGCTTAGGTGGCTCAGAGTATTAACTGACGTCACTGTAGTGCCTCTGACCGGGAGGTCCTAGGGTTTGAGTTGCGTCGGTGGTAGGGTTTTCCGCACTAGATAGGTAGCTTCGTCCCTGTCTGGAAGAGAATTCTAGTGGTCGGGTGCTCTGATCGGTAGTTTACCCTAGTTTATCCGACCTACATCAGGCCAATGCCGGAGCAGTACTCAACACACGGGCCCCAGACCGCGCGCGATCTTTCCTTCTTCTTTCTTGTCCTATCGTCGCCCATTTACAACATTTACACTTACATGTAGTACACACACGACTTATCTGGATAGCAGTCGCAAGCTTAGAACTTGTCCCGGCTGGGGCGGTACCCCACTGGCGGAGATACCTGAAGAAGGAAATCCCCACAAGTCGACGTGTAGATCTGGGCCGGATCTCACCACTCAGCGGGGAGGAGATTACCGCAATCACCGTGATAAAAACATGCTCTGTACTCCCGCGAGTAATGACCATAGCAGCCGACGCGCTCGGAAACGGAATAATCAGTGAATCAAGTGCTTACTGTATTCATTCGGCCAGTTTCATTGAGGAAGGTCTGGCAGCGGTCGCAGGGTCACGCGGCGTGCGACGGCCGCGGCCGCGGCTTTCTCGCACGCCGGCGCGAAGCGGCCGCGGCGGCGGCGTTGACGGTGGGGCCTCCGCGCCACCTGCGGTTTCTCCGTCGCGGGTGGCGAAAGTGCGCTTCCCCGCCGAATCGCCTCCTCCTTCTCCTCGCCTCTTCCTTCCCTCTTCCTTTCCCTCCTCGCGCCGCGCCGCCTCTCCCCGCGCGCTCGTGTAATTGGGGCGCGGAGGCGGCAGGTTGGCGGTCCGCGTGCAGGACGCGGGAGATCGAAGGTGCGCGCGCGCGCGAAGGCGACGGAGGCGGAGGCCGCGGAGGCGACCGCAATCGTCACTCTACGCAGCGAATTTTCACCTGCCGTACCCTATCACGAGTCTCATTCCGTAAATGAAATGTACCAGTGGACGTCTTAATCATATATCGTTTCATACACCAGCTTTACTTTTGTGTTGACCGTACTGGAAAAATAGTTATTAAAGCGTACAGTGATTCACGTAGTGCGAAGCTTACTTTTCTGTAGTGTGTTGTGTTTTATGAACATATTTTTGTACATATTCTTTCATCAGGTGCCTTATTATAGAAATTTAAGAGATTTTTTTCAAATGTTAGTTTTATCTTCTTGCTGTGAATTAGTAAATAATGCGATTATATTTTAATATTAAGCTTCATTGCGTACGTAAATATCTGAAACAGCGAACGACATTATGAGTAAATTTTATAATTTAAGCAAAAAATAACAAAAAATAACATAACCAGTTGCATCCCTATTTCCTTTTGTGTAACATCCCGTGCAAATTGAATTGAAAGAAGAGTCGAAAGCGAATTAAGAATCGAAAATATTTATGGAGTTCAGTGCAAAGTAGTGTCTTGACTAACTTGATAACGTTTTATGTTTGTGACGTGATGGTTTACGTGGTTTGAAGAGTGCAAATTAATATATTTGTAACTGTCCTTATGACGTACCACAAAACATATTAGATCATTAATTTCATGAAACAGTAAAAACTTTACGTTAATGAATAATTAAAAAAAATAAGTGGGTGAACACTAAAACCGTCTAATGTTATTTGCGAAACCAGTATTTACATTCTAAGAATCATATTAGCTCTCTTTATTATTTATGGAACATGTCCAAGGGTTATTAAAGTTTCAATACACTGCGAAACATGAATTAGGCACGTCGAGTAAGTGGTCACCTCTTTTAATGTCAATGTTTTTTCGCGGAACAGATATATTTTTCCTTAAGGGACTTCCCTGATCTAATCCCCCCATTAAAGTGGTCACTGGTCAAGTACATTTCACAGATTAACCTGAATTGGTCACAACTTCCTGGCCATTTCGGAAGTTCCGGTCATTGCATTATATGATGCAAAAGAGCGGTGAATTTTTCTATTGATTCAGTATCGTCCTGCGGCAGATCGCCTCACATTGCTTAGAACAGAGATATTTTGAATCGCTAACTCGCGGGAGGATTAGTTTGTTTCAAATGTAGATGATTTTCATCCACGCTGTTAACTTAGGGATTTTTTGTGTGGTTTTGATATGAGCTGCCAGAGTTTCAGCTAGTACTTTCGATTGTGTCCGTTCGTTTTGTACGGGATTATTGAAGTTATGTGGTTTGTGTTTTATATTCTTTCCATTCACTTAAACGGGTTAGGAAAAACATGAATGTGCTTTACAGGTTGTATCAGAATAAATATTATAAATTTTTACGGCATGTAAGGGAGTTGAAAAAGATTACTTCAATATACATGTAGTGGGAAATTTCTTGTAAGGAAGTTCCACATATGACATTATGTCGTGATTTTTACTTTCTCGCTACTGCTTACACAATATAGAGAAAATATTGTAATGCTGCGAAAAAAAACCGGCCAATTTTCGACAGACAAACTCTTATTAGCGGGCCCCGATAACGAAAAATTGTTTAACTCGTGACCTTATTTCCTCTAACACGTTGTGTAGTCAAAATCCATGTTTTGTGAGTCCTCGATATGGAAAAATCTATTGATGGCAAAACGTTTGTCTCAGTCTGCCCGTCTGTCTGTGGTCAACGCTAGCGCCCGAATCGTTCTGTCGATTTTCTCCAAAATTGATATTCCCCAATCGATGTGGCTGATGTCGCGGCCACTGGAATTTGAAACCGATATTTTAATTTTTGGATGTACTTTACATGAACCGCCTCGGATATTTTCGAAATTTTTTAAAAAAATGCCACCAAATTTTTGATTACGTTTTGTTGTAGGGTGGCGTTACGGAGCTTAAGAGAACAGTGCCTCATTTTCGTTTATATTCTTGATTTTTTTTGCAATTTGCAAAAATTCACAATTTTTCCCTACAACTTAACTATTGAAAATAGAGATTTTTTCTTAGAAACAGATCTTGAAATAAGGTCATGTTCAATTTTTCGAAAATATGAGTATTTTACTGTAATTTAGTGCAAAACGTAGACAATAAAATTAATTTTTCAAAAATTGCTCTAAAATTTGTCTTTAATTTTCTCCTGGTATCAAATAAGGGGCGGTAAAAGAAACGGTGGTTGTCTTTTTTCGGCTGTCTCATTGTTTTTTCGAAAATTGCAAAAAGTTAACATTTCAATATTATAAAATTGAAGATAGACATTTTTGTCTCAGACAAAATCTATTGTAAAAATCAGCTCTGTCAAAAAAGTCATGAACAATTTTTGAACAAAGAAGAGGAGTTGTTATCTTGTAATTTGCGCTTCAAATTTATGCAAATTCTAAAAGAATATTTTCTCAAAAACCGTTTCTAAGTTTTTTTCTTTCTTTTTTTTTTTTTTTTTTTTTTTGCACGGATAGAAAAGACATAAAATAATAATGCAAGTCTCATTTTCGTTGAACTCTCCGCATTTTCGAAAATTGCAAAAAACTTTACATTTGGCAACTACAAACTGAAAGAGAAAGCTTTTTGCGTAAAACAGAATCTTTTCTAAAAAATCAGTGTAATAAAAAGGGCCATGTACATTTGAAAAAACTACCGGAATTTTTCCCGGAATTTCTGCTTGAAATTAATGAAATATATTCAGGTACATACAAGTAGGAAAATTGCAAATACTTGTATAGACCAACTACGGGCCACGAGAAAAATCCTCGGAGAACAGGAATGGAACAATATGATATGAAAATAATAAAAAAATATGAAATAAATCAGTTACGAAAAATAATTAATTTAATTTTAAATTACTATTGAAAGTTCAGATATTAATTTGATTTTTACTCTATTCTACGATTTGTATTCTCAGTGTATTGATGTATTTTCTTTCAAGGAATCCGCAAACCTTAATTGGAATCTGTTCAATTAGGTTTTCTCAATTAAAAATAAGATTTGAATGTCATATGAAAGAGTCTTTAGTTCTGGATGTTTAATTTATGTGTAAAATTAATCTTGCTTGCCTGTAATAATTCTTGCTTGCCTTGAAATTATCCTATCCTTGCTTGTATGATGTGCTGGAAATAATGCGAGAAAATGTGTGCCGGTATAGCTGCACTAGTTATGTAACTCTCTACACACTTATGTTCGGCGGGTCACATTCTATGGACGTTAAAGAGATTTCATTTAACTGGCGAACTTATGTTCACACTTTCTTGCCTAACAATAAGGGGGTAAATGTCACATACATACAAGCACATAACTCCGTTATATGATGACTCCATTTAATACAATTTACCACTATATGCTCATTGGCAAAATGAAATCATTTTCGACTACTCTAAAAGCATGCCCAAAATTTGTAACACTCTGAGAAAGTCTGTATTTGTGTAGGTGTGTGTATTATTGTGCATGCGTTTACGTGCGAGACAGTATGGAGTTGCGAATGAATATCGCATTCTTGGAGTGGGAGATGTTTGTTGCGAGTAAATGCATTGGCTTTGATATAAATGACCGTTAATGTCAGTTGGAACATCTTTTGCGTTTTGACGTTGGGAGGGGGGGCATGACGCGACGTAGCGATGTGATTGAGCGTGATGTTAGCGCGTAAATCGTTTGCGTATATATTAAGCTCTTAATTTAGAGATAAACCTTTTTAATTGGTATTTAATACGTTTAATACTGAAAAGTTACTGGTCGCGGAAAACTGGTATGTTTTGAAAAACTGTTAAAATTTAATACGTTGACACATTCAGATTTCATATTATTTAACAATACTGTGATCATAAGGATTGCAATAATTAAATAAAGGAGTATTAGATCGTAACGTTTAGAGATAGGGTTACAAGAAATAGAAGTCTGAGGATTTGTAGTAGTATGGAATTTTGTGAACAGCCAAGTTTTGAGATTTTGGAAAATCTTACCACAAATCTTTCTCGCCCGTACTTCGTAAGAAGAGATAGTTTTGTAATCGTACGTAATTGTAATCGAAAACGACGAATTTTGCACAGAAAATCTTTTATTGCCAGTCCCTAGTAACGAAAAAGTGGATAAATTTTATTCTTGTATTGTATACAGAGTAACGTACTTCTTCCAACACGTATGAAATCAGAATCCATGTTTTGTACGGGATTTGATGGCTCAGGGCATAAACTGATGTCACTGTAGTGTCTATAACCGGGATGACATAGGATTAGATTCCCGACAGCAGTAGGATTTTCGACTCTAGCTAGATAGCTTGGTCGAATTCAGCCGCTGTTTGAGGAGAATTCTAGCGACTGACTGCTCAGATCAGTAATTGCCCATGGTTTCTCGTATCAACACCAGGCGAATGCGGGAACAGTATCCTAACAAACGGGCCACGTACTGCGCGCGATCTTTCTTTCTCTTTCCTTATCCTACCCTTATCCCTTACTTACACTTATACTTTCATGTACTTCACTATCACACACATCGGGAGTCCAGTTAGTAGCTTAGTTCTTGTTCTGCTGGTGGAGCGGTGCCTCTCTGGTTGAAGATACCTGGGGAAACCCCGCTAGTCGACGTGTAGTTCGGCGTCGGATCTCACCATCCTGCGGGTATATCACAGCCACCCGAGAGTTAAAACATGAACTACACTTGCGGGACCAATTACCTTAGCAGTTGACGCACCCGGAATCAGTAATCAATCAAATCCAGGTTTTGTTGGGCTTCGATCCCGAAAAAACGTTTGACGGCAAAACGGATTTGTCCATTCGCCTGTCAACGCTAGGGCCAAAGCCATTCAGTCGATTTTTTCCAAACGGATTTTCCTCGATCAATTTAAAGAAACTTGAAACTATATTGGTTTTTAAACTTTTTTTTGTGCTCTTTACATGGAGCCTCTAAAACATTTTGAAAATTTTCTCACAAGTGGCTCCAAATTTTTAAATTCAATTTGGTCCTCGGCTAGCGTAAAGGTCGCTTAAAAGAATGGTGCATGTCTCATTTGCTTTTAGATTTCCGATTTTCGAAAATTACAAAAGTTCATTTCTTTTCCAAGTCTTCTACAAATACAAATGTAAAGATGGAGATTTTTCTATGAATGAAATCTGATCTTTAAAGACAGATCTTGATATAACGCCATGTTCAATTCTTTCGTAAATTTGAGTTTTTTTTTCGCGTAATATTGTTTGAAATAGGGCAATTTGTTAAGGTTTTAAACATTTGTGTTCAAAAATGGCTCCAAAGTTCTTCTTTAAATTTTCCCTTGGTGTGAATCAAAGAACGGTAAAAATTGGTGCTAGTCTCATTTCGAGCGAACTCTGTATTCTTGAAAATTCCAAAAATTTTAACATTTCAAAACTACAAAGTTAAAGACAGAGATTTTTGTCTTAATGTCTGTTCTAAAATATCAGATCTTCAAAGAACGTCCTATTCAATTTTTTGAAAAAGCGAATTTTTCCTGTAATTTTGCTTGAAATTAACGCAAATGAAAACATTTCCTCGAAAACCGCTTCAATTTTTTTTCCACGGATAAAACCAGGGACGCTTGAATGGCGCAGATCTTATTTTCGTTGAACTGTAATTTTTCGAAAATTGCATTTTGGAAATAATTGGGAAGGCAATTAGATATTTAAGCGTCGGCTCAAGTTAGTACGTGAGAGTGATTGCTTGGTCTAGCAGTAAAGCGCACGGAGAGTTAAGTTGATGGACCGGATCCAGTCTTAGCGCGGAAAAAGAATTTTTCTGGTTGGAAACACGTTTGAATGTTCTTGTAGTATAACATTGCGAAGCCTGTACAAATAATGCGAGAAAGTATGTGCAGAACCACTAGTTTTAACGGCTATTTCGTAATTTACCGAGATGAAAGAATGAATCATCAGAAAAAATGTGAAAAAGTTAACTTTCAAATGGAATATTTTACTGTGAAATGTTAAAAAAATGTCTTTTCACGTTTTGTATAGGAAATATAACTCTCTGCTTTTACGCACCGTTTTTTGTGATGCCATCACATTTCCTAAAATGTGAAAATCCCTGAATCTTCAGGTATGTGCCACACATTTGTCGGACTCTTCGGGATGTAATTGAGGTGTGTGAGTGATTCCGTCCTTGGAAGATGTCAAGTGAGATTGTGCCTTCCTTGCTCTCCGCTTCGGTTCGATCGCTACAAAGCAGCGTTAAGAGTCCATTAAACGAATAGAAATGTGCCAGCAGTTTCGCCATGACGCCTGTCGCCATGACGATGCGTTGTCTCCTGTTTCATTTTGTTCTTTTATGCCTGTCTCTTTGCAGTCGTAGTGCCTCAATAATTGTGAAGTTCCATCATGTTTTACTTGTGATTTGGGTGTAAAAAATAAATGAAAACACGTGAAGAAAAAGAGTTGAAATCAATAATTTTGTTAAGTACGGTATTGAAATCATTTATTATACTTCAGTGTTTCTTTCTTGGCACACGGGGGTGTGTCATCAAAATGGACTATCTAACGGTATTTCTAGTTGTTCTCTGTTGTGCCGCCAGGAATCGCATGATCGCCAGCACTGCTCGATACAGTCGCGATCATGCGAATCCTAGTGGCACAAGCGAGAATGACGCGAAATACCGTGAGGTATTCCATTTTATTGACAAACCCCCGTGCGCCAAGAAAGAAAAGCCGAAGTATAGTCAAAGTGAAATCAGTTGAACTAGTTAGATATTGGAGTTATATAAACTTTGGCAGATCCAGAATTTGATTTGTAAATTATAAAAAAAAGGAGGACGAAGGTGTAAAATAACATTGTAAATGTCAAATTATTCAATTGCTCTATATTCGTGTCTTATCAGTTTTAAAGTATACTTATTTTGTGTAATCACGATCTGTGAAGTACGTAAATAAATAAAAAAATAAAAAGCGCATAGGGCGAATCGCCTTGAATCAGATGATAAGTGAAACGTGTAGTTCTCGCTGTGGGCGCTTTGGACGATAGCTGCACTGATGCATGAAGCGATACTCTGGGAGAATATTTGAGGAAAATATTTCAGTACAAACATAAAGCATTTTGGGAAACATCTGCGAACATTTAAGGAACATGTTGGATCCTGTGATGAACATGTGAAATTCGGGAACATAAAGGAGGCTTGCACAGTACAGAAATTAATGAAATTTGTGCAGTTGAATGCCCACTGGAAAATGGGAAACTCACTTTAGAGATCTCAGTTCTCTATAGAGAGAACTCATCGATCGTATTTCTGTTGCATAAGAACGAGAAAAAAAAACTGCGCATGTTCGTCTTTATCCTTTTATTCCTTAGTTTTGTTAATAAATTCAATCATCTCATTCCATTTGTTCCTATTTTTGATGCTTGTTTCTTTTAAGGAAACCTAAACATTCCATTTTATCCCATATGTATTCCATAACAGACTCGACAGATAACGCAGTGCGCGTTGCGTTATGCAATGCACTGTGCATTTTACTTATGAGATTACATCAATCAAACTTCTCAAACCATTTTATCAGAAGCAGGAATGTTACTTGAACTGAGAATATAATTTTCGTTCTAATATTTCGTAATAACGGAAATATTCGAGATTTGTTATTTTACTACATTTTAAAAGACAAGTTCCTTTTTGTAGTACTGAAATTGCACTGCACTTCGTTTCGTCGGTCATTTACTTGTCACCCGGCTATTTAACAACAGTACGATGCCGTATTGACGCATTGTGAACAGCTTTGTGTAGTGCCGTGAATGTATTCGTATTTTTAATTTTGCCCACTTTTATACGCGACCGCACGTTGTAACAACGGTATTATGCCACCCACTCATTTCCGCTGTCTCAGGTTGGAAGGCAATTCCGTGTGATAACGAATGTATTGATATGTAGACGTTTCTAGTCGCGTGCGAGCGTCGCAGTGGAAGGTCGTACGACCACCGTCCCCTGCAAAATTGCGAGTCACCGCCTCCTGCCTGCCGGTTGCACCGGCGGGCGCACAACACTACTGCCCGGCCGAACCGTGCGACCGCCGCCGCCGCCGCCGCCGCCGCCGCCATCGCCGCAACCGCCGCCGCCGCCGCCGCCGCCGCCGCCATCGCCGCCGCCACCGCCACCGCCGCCGCCGCCGCCGCCGCCGCCGCCGCCGCCACCGCCACCGCCACCGCCGCCGCCGCCGCCGCCACCGCCACCGCCACCGCCACCGCCATCGCCACCGCCACCGCCATCGCCACCGCCACCGCCACCGCCATCGCCATCGCCACCGCCACCGCCACCGCCACCGCCACCGCCACCGCCACCGCCACCGCCACCGCCACCGCCACCGCCACCGCCACCGCCACCGCCACCGCCACCGCCACCGCCACCGCCACCGCCACCGCCACCGCCACCGCCACCGCCACCGCTGCCCCGCCCCCCTGTCGCGCCGCTCTGAACGCGCGCGCGATCGCCTGTCGCAGTTCTGCGCGGGATCGCGGGTCGGGGCTTCCCGGTGCCTTCGACAGCGGATCGAGGATACACTCCATGGTTATTCTCGTTTAAGAAGGTAGCTTCCATCTTTTCTGGATCGTTTGCGCAATTCGTTTTGTTACTGTTTCACGTGAGTTGGAATTTGTCGTTTTTTGGAATAGGTGGTGTATGTTATGTACTTAAAGGAGACGCAGGGTTGATGCCGGAATGTTTTTTTTACTCTACACGAGCCCCTCGAATTTAGATTTCAAAATATTTTTCTAGACGTTTCAGTAATGTTTCGTTGCTCATTTGAGGAAGAGATGAGTTTCTTGTGTTATCTTGACCAGCTTAAAATGATTAAGCTGGTCAAGATACTAGTTTCGCAGAATGTTTCGCACTTCATTGAAATGTGTTTTTATGATGAGAATCTAAGGCTCAGAAGGATCGAGCGCTTTATTTCAAACCAACATTTTATTTGTCGGTAAGACACAAACGGAACGTACTACTTTTTCTTGTGAATATATGTGCGTGGTTGTTTTTGTCTTGTTGTTTTACGAACTTGGGCGTCATAACAACTTACTTTCAACCTGGTTCATAATGCTACACAAAAGCTGTTATTATTACTATTTAGAACCATATTGGCGCACTCGTGCTTCGAATGTTTACACAATAATCAATTTATATATAAACGCATATCATTTTTTACTGATTATTACTATTATTTTCTTCTGAAAAACATATGTTGGTGAATAACATTGGCGTCTAAAACATGCATAGTATTTTCCCAAAAATGTACAAGCGATAGTGGTTGTTGTGGTTTCGTTGCGTTATTGTCTATTAGTAGACAGGGCAATGGTTCAAATACCATGCCGGCCAAACGTTTTTCTTTTAACATTTTTTAGGACAGTGATAATACCGTACACTGAAGTGCCATTGTCATTAGCACACTTGGGTGCTCACATATTGAAGATATATATCTCCCACTCTTAGTTTGACAAAATGAAGAGATAGCTGGAGTGTTTGTAGAACATGAGTTAGAATATTAAAATACTACGTAACCGTTGCAAATAATATGAGAAAGCATGTGATAAAACATCAATATTTTTCTACTTGTTTCAAGGATTTTTTTTGTTGTATATTTTTTAGATAGCTACTAGCTATCTAGATACTACTACTTTTAAGGCATGCACAGCTTGCTAAAAATTCAATTTTTAGCACTAGTACTAAAAGTGAGACGATATTCAAATGTTTAGATAAAATTGTAAATGCAACAGAGAAAACAAAATACTTTCTCCTGATTTGCCAAAGCTGATCTTATTGGAACATGGTACCCAATTAAGTGATTCGTGTACTTCAGTTAAAATAATATAAAAAAGATGAAGGTTGTGTAACAAATAATGTATGACACACATGGTAAATGTGATTTTTTTTCTGGTAAGATTTTATTTTTAATTATGCACGTGATTTTATTTTGCTGTCGGCCTATCGGCCACGTGACTCAACACCACCTTCTTGCGAAATATGTCACTTTACTACTCGTTTCGGGAATAAGTATTTTTTTTAAGATAAAACTTGCTTGTGACAGATTGTTGTTGAATAATAAATAATTCGTTAAACAATACATATGTATTGTCGTATGAATTGCTTGTGCCTTAACAGGTTTTTAAACTGTCACCAAAAAGAGACGTTGGGTCCTCAGAGAATAATGTTTTCCGTCTCGTTGCAGGCGTACGCGCTCCCTCAACGCTCCGTCGCCCATCCAGCAATTCGGACCGTGCGGGCGCATCATGAAGAACTCTGCCATGGTCATGTAAGTACAACAAACTGCTGAACGTGTGCCCTCTGATTCTGTGGTCACGGGGTAAAAGTTCTTAAGTCCAACATGTTTGGAGAAAATAAGGGTTAAATTATTGAGGCAATGCTTTTTCCTACACTCGTTATTTCCGAAGTTTTTTATCTCGTTACGGAGACATTTGAATTTGGTCATTTTACTAAAATAAAATATAGCTACTTAACGTGTAGTTTCAGTACTTAATCCAATTTCGCCAAAAGCTGACTTAAGAACTTTTATCCCGTGACTACAGAATTTATTCATTTAGTTCGTCCTCCCTCCTCTCCTAAGCAAACTGTTTGCGGTCCCCTCCTTTTGTTTGCACGTCTTTGTGCTCTTCTGATTTTTTCTTGATCTCTCCTCAATAGCATTGTTTATTATTGCAGTTTGTGTTTCAATGTCGTCATAATTAACTTGTCTTAATTGTCTGAATATTTGTAATTTATGGCTGACCTACATCATTTGCGCATCTTTATAAATAATTAAAATGCACTGGAGAGGACATATTTATATTTATGGCGGTCCGTATTGTTCATGGCTCCTTAGATGCATAGAATATTTTCATTGTTTTAGGCCATGTTTAAGCTTTTCGTGTCTCTTATGCATTTCTTTTGCCAACACTCAACGTCATTAAATGTTCTAGTTTACAAAATCAGGTACGAGCAATGCCCAACTTTCGGAATAAATTGTTTATTTCAAGTTTTTTGTTTTCACCAACGATGCCATGAAACATTATTTAGTCAATATTTTTGGTGCATTAATTCATGGTTCTGCAAAACAGAAGAGAAAATTACTTTCATATGTGAGATATTGCTTTAGAGATTTATCAGTTGATTACCTTGAAGATAATTCATTTATTTCGTAAATTGCTTGTAGAATTAGACAATGAAGATGAATAAAGTATATTAAGGAAAAGCGTAATAGTGAACTGTTTCCAACAAACACAAGAAAATGTTCATTAAAGCAAGAAACTGAATAATCAGTTGACTAGTAGTACTTACATAGTAGGAATAACGGATCTGTATTGTATTTGATGTTTTTAATAGTATTAATAAAGCATAAACTTTGTTATTCATTGAACATTGTTGAATATTTCATGCTCTTTACATTTTATGGACTATATCAAAAGGATCACAGATACACAATTTCTTCATTTAATTGAAATTAGTGGTTACTTCAAAAGAGAAATTATTTCGATAATTTTCTACCGAAGAAATGATGGATTTTTTGTGGCCAGCTTGTCCTGCTCACTAATGAATTCAAGATTCTTCGAGATAACTTCAATATGTGTAAATTTTCTTTACAAATGTTTCGAATGTATGAAACTACCATATAAGACGACCCATAAACCGACAACACCAGAGATACGTGTTCCTTATGTAACGTGAGAAATTGTTAACTGCGCAGGTGTCTGGATAACATCTTTGGAGCTTAGAAAAAGGATACTGCAAAAAGGAGGAAGTGAACATTAGGTAGTCCCTGGTCACATTTCACGAGGAAAATAATTTCGCTATTAAAAAATTGTTTCGTCGTGGATGATATTCACCGCCCAACAAACTTTCCTTCAAGTTGATGAAAAACTCTTTTATGGTTATTCGACTTACTAGTAAATACAACAAATGAGAGTCGTACGATAACTTGTTCAGCGACGTACCATACTAACGTTAATATTTCTTTTTATATCGGTTTGATTTCGTCTGTGAATGATTTCACGCAAGTTTTCTAACATTAAAAATAGATTTGACACGATCTTATAAAACCGTTTCTGCGATAATGAAAAAGCGAGGAAACATAATTGTAACGGATGGAAATTTAATGTAAAGTGAGCCAAGTTCTAAATATTTCGTGGAATAGTTTTGGAAATCAATGCATTGAACTTGTGGATTTTGAAAAATTGTTGTTAAGAACGTGACCGTTCTCTTATATTAAATTTTGTGAAGAGAAAATCGATTCTACTCTGCTTAAAATCGCTGTTTCTTCATGTTTGTGAAACATGACCGAGCTTGAGTGCCGTTGAAAAACTCAAGAGACGTCACAATCGCTGGATTGCGTCTTTGAAATCCCATGTATACTAAACATGTATGTTGTCTTCACTACCGAAGTCGCTTCTCTTCGAAACTAAACATGTATGTTGTCTTCACTACCGAAGTCGCTTCTCTTCGATATATCACGTAAGCACGTACGTACCTTTCAAAATGTGTAGTGTACGCGTACATCATTGTGAAATTATCTTAAATATTTCAATTGTTTTGTGAGAAAGTCGAGAACAAAGGAGACTGGTGAAGGTCATCCTTAAACGGCTGGAATTCAATGTAATAGAAGTGCATTTTCTAAAAAACACATTATGTTTTACAGCTCACTGGGGACGAAGGTGTGAAGCTTGCTAAGGCCGTAGTATCGTAATATTCAGTCTTGACGTGAGACACGATGACTTTTCCTCATATCAAGAAAATATTGATATTAAGTCAATTTTTTTTTCTTGAAGTAAGAAGGAACATACATTCAAATGTATAGAGTTGACACTCAATTGTCGAGACAAGAGCTCTTACTCAAGTTGTCGAATTGACAAGAGCTCTCAGACGATTCCTTTCGCCGTAATAACTTTTCATTTGTTGGTCACTGGAGGGTATTATAACATATTAGCTGAACCCTTGCGATTACATCACAAATGGAAGAACTGTAAAAAAGTTGCAAAAGGAAAAATATAACATACACACTATAGGGAAAATCGAAACTCCCCAAAAATATTGTTTCATGTCGTCCAGTACTTACTATTCTCTAAGACTGATGAAATGAGGAAGGGTTACAAATTTTAAAACAATACAATGAGTATAAATACAATCCCACTATTCACTGTTAACAAATATTCAAACATGTTCCTGATAAAATAATTGAAATGATTTATTTTTTAATAATATCTAGATATTTATGTTAGTGGACTATAGGAAAAACAGTAGGGCTATAGCAAGATATACTTATCCATCTTTACTTAAAAAGTAATGCCACCTTAATTTATAAATGTAATTATTAGGGCCCGGATAATTATGTACTAAAAATTGGGAAAATATGTACATATATATGTATTATAATATACAGAAATATGTACTCAAAAGTATGAAATATGTAACATTAAGTATCATTATAACAATTATTTTTTATTAAAATACCTTTATCTTAGTATATATTGTTCTTTGTACTTAATATAAAAACCAAAATTAAACATTATAGTTCTCATAATCCTTTTATTTTCAACGATCTCCGAATTAATAAAAAACATATATCGTCTCCGATATTATTTTAGTAGCATACCTTCCCTTTGCGGCTCTAATACGCAACCAATCTTTATAAATGAGGTCTCTAAACGAAGGTAAAGTAAGATCAAGGAGACGTGACGAATTGCAATTTGACTGAAAAATATGAAGGATTTGTTTAAAAACGCATCTAAACATTCATGTCAAATACACTTTCTATTCTTCTCCGTTTTCTGGATCCTGTGTCACAGAATTGTTACCTCATTTCACTGCACTAATAGCACAAATTGTTTTGAATCCTGGGTTTTTCTCCAGAACGGAAGACATCTTTTTCTTCACTAGATCCCCCTATTGACCCTCGAATGATAAATGAAAAGATTTTAAAGAAGCAACTGCTAATTGGGTAATTTCAAAGTTACCAGAAAGTTTCAAGGAACATGTTTACAAAAATTTAATTGTATTGCTTACTGAAAAATGGGACAATATAGTTGTTCAGCTTTTGAGTCTCAAACAATTGCTTCGATATGGTTATAGATGCTGCAGCTTCAAAATCAAATTGATGTGTAACTTATATTACAAAATCAAAATTTTGAGTATTGTACCTCATAGCGTCAATCCAGGTGCCCCATCTCATTAATCCTTTTTACTTTCCCGTATACGTACGTATACACGGAGTGATATACGTAGTATAGGGAAAGTTATGTAATGCTGCGCGAAAAAATGGCCAATTTTCGGCGGAAAAAAATTAATTGCCGGGCCGTGAAAACGAATAAGTGGATAAAACCAGTTGCTAAATTAAGAAAAAAAAATCCCCTAACACGTGGTGTGGTCAAAATCCATGATTTGTTGCTTCTTTATACTTAAAAATCGATTGACGGCATTCCGTCCCTCTGTCCGTCTGTCCGTCTGTGGTCAACGCTAGCGCCTAAACCGTTCGGTCGATTTTCTTCAAAATTGATATTCCCCAGTCGATCTGATTCTAGTCAAAGCTTTGTGATTTTGAAAAAGATTCTTAAAAATTTGGGGATACTTTATATGAAGCCCCCCGGGGATTTTCTACATTTTCTCAAAAACGGCTCCAAATTTTTTCTTTAAATTTCTTGTATGAATAGAGGAAAATACACTTTTTAACATGGCATAGGTCCGATTTTCACGTACAGCTCTGAATTTTCGAAAATTGTGAAAGTTTGAATTTTTTTCGGCGTCTTTCTCCAACTACAAAATTGAAGATAGAGATTTTTTCTTCAATTAAAATTTGTTCTGCATATTGAGTTCTTTAATAAAGGTCATGTAAATGTTGTTCACAATTTTGGTAGTTTTCGTGCAATATTGCGTGCAATATGTGCAATTTTAAAAAAATTACAAAAACAAAATGTTCTCAAAAACGGCTCCAAATTTTTTCTTTAAACTTTTGGTAGGGATAGTGGTAAATGTACTCTATCAATGACATAAAAGCCATTTTGGTCTATCGGTTGGTTTTTTCAAAAATTACCAAAATGTAAATTTTTTTACTTGTCTCTCACGTCGTTAATATTTACATTATCGGCGATTTTTTAACATTATTATATTTACGAGTATATATGCTTTAAATAATGTCAAGTAAAGTTTCTCGAAAACACTACCGTTTTCTGTGAAAAGCAGCTCAAATTTCGGCATTTTCAGAAATGCTCAAACGTCATTTTCTCGTATATGGCTGCAATTTGTTTCTTGAAACTTTTGTAACGGATAGTGCTAATTACACTCATTAGTATAGCGTGAAGTTTATTTTGAGTTTTTTTTGTTTTTTTCAAAAATTATATAAATGTAAATTTTTTGAAAGAGCTCTCACATCTTTAATATGCACATTATCCGCAATTTGTAAAGATTTGTGAGTGTAAGTGCTTCAAATAACTTCAAATAAAGTATTTTGAAAACTCAAAAAGTTTCTGTGAAAATGAACTTCAAATTTCGCATTTTTAGTAGTGCTAAAACGCCATTTTCTCTTAAACGGCACATAATTTTTAAAAGAAAATTGCAATTTACGGCTAGGTTTTTGTGTTCTTTAATATTCTAAAATTAATGTTTCTGTTCTACCAATAGGAAACCGAAAAATTAAGAAAATGACAAAAAAATGTACTTTTGGCGATGATAGATAGTAGCTGGCAAGAAAGAGTATGTGGCAATTCCGAATAGCTAGCGAAGACCCAGGAAAATAGAAAACTAATACGGGAAAGTCTGTGCCATTCTGTAGCACCACTAGTTTGTATTGGAAATCAATGCGTCACCTTTATCAAACTGAGATCTAATCAGTTCTGCAAACACAACGCATGCACAAGATAGGTTAGAAGTAGTAATTTTGCAACAATATCTGCATATGCTGCCTTGCACATGTACGGCGCTGCACTAGTACCGGAAGGAAGACATTATGTTTTAATTCATTAGGCCACAAAAACCCCGTTGTATCGTTAAACAGTTTTGTAATAGTTTGATGGTTGCATTTGGGTAACTTGACAAGTTAAGAAAATAAGACTTACACTTTTAAATGTTCATTAAATCTATCGCAACCTTGCCATTATGATTTCCTTTCACATCAGTTCCACGGCGAGATTTTACTTCAGATTTTCGGTCCAAAGAGATAATTTACGAACAACGGTAGAGGGATGCATGTAAAAATCAGGGAAAGAAAAATGTCAATGGCCCTTCTTGAACTGGTGCGTGTAGTTTCTGGTGAAGGGTATCAAGGTCAAAGGAGACCTTTAAAATACGCGAAGTGGGTGCGCGATATCGCCTGCTAAAGATATCATTTTTACAAATCAAACTTCCTTTCTGTTCTCTGCAATACTCGCGCTGAAAACTAACAGAACAGAAGCTATGGATTGCATCGTCGCCTTCCCCTTTTACTTCCAATACCGTTGTAATATATGGATACACTCATTTCAGCGCGTAATAATAGCTTCATTTTAGAGAGGAGGCTACAGAAATAAAAAGGTTTGACAATGCTGAATTGTTTGTTTGGATGTATACTCATCAAAACCAGAAATAAAAAATAAATAATTATATTTTTTAAATGTAGGATAATGGAAAAATCCAGTAATATGTAAAAATATGTTCATTTGTGTAAAATATGTAAATATATGTAATTTCGGGCAAAATATGTAAATATATGTACTAAAAACTCAACGTATTTGGCTACTAATCGACGTAAAACGTGAATATATTGTTGATTCGACTTGAAAGCGTTACTTTAGGAAAATATGTAATTACATAATTATCCGGGCCCTAGTAATTATAATCACTATGTTTTTAAAGGGATACTATAGCTGAACATTGCGTTTATATACACCCACTAATCTCTGCAATTAAAAGCACTCAATCTTCGAACTTAAAATTCGCAATTTTCGCTTCGCTAACTATAACCATACAATCGCACATGCCTGCTCGCTTTATGCTAAGATGATCTAGACACAACCGAACCATGTAATAAATATAAGACGAAATATAAGCGTTCTTCTATAAAATATACGTTTTCATTAGTATAGTGATTATATTACATATAATATAAGTTATATAGTGATTGTATTACAAAAGCGGTTAATAATAGTAAGCGATAACACATGTGAGGCTCACTACCATTCGTTTTAAGCAAAAAGCACGAAATTTGCCGGAGCTGAAGGTTCAACTTTCTTTCTAAAG
The DNA here is from genome assembly GCA_031308135.1 of Acheta domesticus. Lineage (NCBI taxonomy): Eukaryota > Metazoa > Arthropoda > Insecta > Orthoptera > Gryllidae > Acheta > Acheta domesticus. Next base: position 110,298,818 of record JAHLJT010003656.1, on the reverse strand, counting down.
GAAAACCCTTAGCCTTTTAAATATAAAGACACTTCGGGATTATTTATTTCTTAAAACATGTTGAAAATCTCCACAAATCTCCGTAGGATAAATACATTTAAATCTGCGTATGGAACAAATACAAATTTTGGATCGTATTCTCACGATTACCTCTCAATATTTTTCAGTTCAAGTCAGTTTTGATATGTTATAATGCATCTATTACGTGACTTTCAAAGAAGTTCACATGAACATCCAGTTACCAGTCTTGTCCTTCAGTGTAATAGATTAGTAACATCTAAAATGCAACACTAATTAGCTCAATTTTTGACACCTTTTTTCGTTTTTTCTTCTTTTTTAATGAAGGTTTTAAAAACATCGCTCAAGAACGCTTTTTATAGACATGAACCGTTAATCGAAACGTGTTACGAGTGCAAATAAATAAAGCGCAGAAATATTACAGTACAGATAATGTAAGATAGATACAGGTCAGAAGCGTATTGATGTTAATTTAATGAAATAAAAAATAACTTTAATTTACAGTCTAATTCTTTGCTGCACGGGTGTGGTAGCGAATGTCTCTCTACACTTGCAGTCTGAAACAAAAACCTATTTGCCGCAACTTGAATCAAACTAAGCAAATTTGAAGTGTTGAGATATAGGAAATTTGGAAGACACACTAGGCAATGTTCCCGATGCTTTTCAGAGCTTGTACGTAATGCATTGCGCCCTGAAGATGGCTGCTGCATGGCGATCGCCTGATTGATTTCGGGCGCGAAAGCCTTCACGTCGTCGGGTAGGACATGGAGTGGTTAACGATCTTGCAAAATACGCAGTTAAAAAATCCAGATTTTAGAAATTTGGGATATTAAATTTATTTGAAATTTCTACTGCTTACACGAGACATGACGGTTAACAGATCATTAGGACTATACTTTTTAGAAGTAGACAAACGTCGTTTTATGGCTTTGAATGACCGATTTAGCTCATTTTATGCTTTTATAAGTTTTCTTATTATGGTAGTATCAGACCAAATATGGATTTTCATTAAGATGCACTGTGCAATCAACAATATATTGTACAATACTGTATTATCTGATGCGAGTTTCGCTCAACGCAACAGAAAATCAGTTTTGCATACTTGATAGATACTACTGCTTCCGTTCTCTAAGGTTATTTTCTAAATATTTCTTCTGCAAGAATTACATTTGCCTTACATCTTCGCGTAGTCAAGATTGCGCTGAAGAATTTTTAAAAGTTTTGATGAGAACGCTCTTACATATTGATCCATGGCATATATTTACATAAAAACGTGCAAGAACTTCTGCTTCAATCATGTAAGTGGACTCTGAGCAGAAGAATCTCGATTCTCGGCAGACCATAAGATACGTAGGGCTTCTCGAACAATTCGCATTGTAGTGCTCTGATTTGTTTTCTCTCAGAGGAAAAGATTGGATGTGTTTTCCCGATTTTACGGATACAGCTTCCCAATTACATTGACGCGTCGGGGTAGGTCGGTCCAAGTTCTGACGGGGGAATGCAGAGACTGTTTTCCTTTCTCCACCTTCCATTCTCTTGTCCTCTATTTCCTACGTATTTCACCATCATTCCTTTTAATCTCCCTTTTAATTCCTCATTTGCCTTCTGTGTATTCTGAACCCCCATGTTTTTGCCATGCCTGCACCTCTTGACAAAGGGAGTGGGTGGTCTGGGAGTTGAAAGTCTTGTGTGTACCCAACCGTATGGGGCCTTAACCCTAAAACCGTGTGGTAGACTCCATCAGTGTGAACCTCAGCGATTCCTGGTGACTCCATGTAGGTACGTACTGCGTGCTTCATTGCACTACCTTTGACCCCTGCCCCTGCTAAAAGGGCGGTCGGGATTAGGTCTTAGACTAAATTGCTGGCTGAGCGGGGAGGGGGAGTCACCGCTGTCGGGAAGCTCTGCATCCTCCACTATATTGCGACAACCTCGTCTCCTGTTGGGCGCGGAAGACTTGGCTGCCGGTTAGCTCAGTGGGTAGAAGGGCGTGCCTAAAGTGGGGATGATGGTGGAAGTCGGTGGCCGGTAAGAAATGAGAGTCTTGTAATCAGGTTAACAAAATAAGTGGCATTTATTCAGTAAAGAAAAAAGTCATGATAATACCACTCATGTCGGCCAGCATGCTCTCTTTTTCCCCAATTCCAAAATTACATTCACAAAAATTGAAAAGTAACACTAGTACAATAAATTTGACAAACTTTTACTCTGATTCCCTCTTGATGGCCAAGCGCGGCCGGGAATCTTAGCTTCTCCGCCTGGTCAAAAGGTAATGCAAATTATTCTCTCAATTGTTCGTCACTTTTGACCATGGACGCGCCTGAAGGGCGTAGTACCGCCTTGGTGGAGCGACTTACGGAACCAACCAGCGGGTTGAACGACCTCTGCTGCCAGCTGGCGGAGGGGCGCCGGGTTTGGCGCGCACACTGAGGGCGCCGCTCGGAGGGGAGGGGCGGCGACGAGCAGGCCGAAGCAGGTAGCGTGTGACGGGCTACACAGAGCTACACCGCCGACCAACTACACAGAGCCGCTCACTCACAGCTACTAATCACCAGATAATGTCCGCCTGACACAATGGTCGCTACACCTTCAGTCCACTGCTCTGCACTTTGAAGATCGCGACAAGTTCGTAAACGATCTACTTACTTCATTATAATACACTCAGGCACCAGTACGCATCACTTTCCCTCCGCGATTCTGACTATAAATGAGGCGTCTTAAAATTCACGTTCTACTGCTATTTGGAGGCCGCGCACATATTCCTCCCTAATGAATTTGCGTTTTCTCACAAGTCCAACACTGAGAAAAATTTATCTCTCCGGCGCCGGACGCCGCAGTGAACACGACCGGCCTCGCTGACTGCCTCCTACGTTCTCTCTCGACGCTGTGTTCGCGATGTCCTTCGAGCCTCCCTTCCCCCACCAAATTCATCGAAAATGTTCTAGAACTTTCGAGAATTCTGTTTAAGTCCGGCGGCTATTGGCGAAAGGTTAGTGCGTCGCAAAATAATTTCGTCCAATCATCGGAGGTGTTCGAGCCGAGAACTGAGAGAGAAACTTACACTCGTTCCCTCTCACTTCAATTGTATGTCAAACAGGGGCAGTAATTAATGGCCCGGGGAAGAAACTGAGAATCTCAAGGGAGGAGGGAGGCGAGGGGTGCCGCGGAAAAAATACCGGGGACGTGCGCGGCCGCACGTGCCGCTCCCTAGCGTCTCGAACATCTGCGCGTGTATAAAGGGGGGTGGCCAGCGGGTGCTCGGTCAGAATCCTGGCGCCGCCACCGATTTCTCTGTCGTGCTTCGTGGAAAACTTCTTGTGTTTGCAGCCGTAATTAATTCGGTGCCACTACAATATCTCCTTACCGACTCTAGCACCCTATTGGGATGTCCCCTTGTTGGACAACATGAGCACGGCGACGAAATATCATGCGTATGGAAACTGAACCCCCTACTCTTGCCCCTTTTTCGGGCGGAAAATGTTTTGAATGGGCCATCGATTTGTATAGTTTTTCGAGAAGAGGTCAGACCAAAGAAACCAAATTTTCTCCTTATGACACCCGCCGATGAAGGGAAGATATTTAAAAGAATTAGAGAGTTCCATCTACCGCAAGGAATAGATTTATTCCAAAAGCCCCAAGCAGTTGTTCGACAAAGAATAGTACCATTCTTCTTGAAGCACGCACCGAAAAGTCGTTCAACCCAACCAGATTGCTGGTGGAAGAGAAGGTGGAAGTGGCCACTCACCCTATCTTGAACATTTATTAGGGAGTGGTCAACAACTAATGAGGAACTTCTCTGTTTTAAAGTTAGGGCGTCAGTGATGTGCAAAGGTTGCAGAGCAAGGGGCATGGGAGAGATATCCTCACTGCCACTGTGATTCTAACGTCCTGTCTCCCATGCCTTTCAGAAGAGATATCTTGCTGGTTTTACAATCTTCTCGTGCGGTAGTGTGTGCCTCTGCGCGGTTTCAAATGCCAAAGATTCGGCCAATTGCAAGAAGTGTTCATAGCAGAAAGCTGTGAATACTCAAATTGCGGCAAATAAATGCATGGAGTGTTATTCCGCCGCACTGTGTGAACTGTGAGAGGACCAAGCGGCCAACTCCAACAAGTGACCTAAACGATTCTACAGGACTGGGAGATTCAGAAGATAGGATTCAGAAGACAGGGAGATTCAGAAGACGCTCGTCGCCATGGGCGCGTTGCGGCGTCGCGCAACAGGTGGGTGGCCCGGCGGTTGGGCGCTGCTCTGCCAACAGGCAGCATTTCTTTCTTCTCTGGAGTATTGTGGATGCTTGGAGTCAAGGATTTGCGTGAATGCGAATTCTGAAATGGATGTAGTTTGTGTGAATGTATAGCACGTTAATAAATCGCCATTGAAATGCACATAGTTTACACCTCTTTTTTCCTTCTCAACTCCTATAGGAATTGAATTGAGTAGTTGATATTAGAGAATTGAGTTGACATTAGTTTACGCTGTGTTAGCGTTCTGTTCTTAGGTGGATGTACAATCGTATCCTTACTTTCTTTTCCTGTGGTCGTCTTTCTGTTGTTTTGAGTAACACAGTTAACATAAGTGTTACGCAGCAGTTTCTTAAGGATATCGCTACCCTGGGATATGTCTTATGATGTCTCGTTATCGAAGACGAAGTGCATTATTTTGTTATCGTTTCCCTTGGTATTCTCGACTGTTTGCTCGGTCAAGGAATTATTCCTTCGAGTTGAATGACGTCTTCTTAGAATCGTCTGTTATTGGATCTCGTGATAAATGAGTTCAAAGAACCGAGGCAAGAAACCGCACTGAGGTTTTTCCCGTCGTGTGCATGCTAAAATGACGGGGAGGTCGGGCGTGGCGTGTGTTTGTTCGGCCAGGATTAGCTCGCGCGGAGGTCGGGCGCGACCACCGACAGGGGGCGCCACTCCAGTGCCGCGCTCCAGACTCGCTCTCTCGCCACCAGCACCCCTCACGCCCCAAATCTGAAATAATGAAGTTTCTCACTGTATTAACTTAACGTAAATAATGGATCCCCACATTCACAAAGTTTTCGGCGTTCTCACAACACCACAATGCCAATCATAGGCTATTCTTTCTTAGCGTTGATCCCCCCCCCCGCGGCCAGCTAGAAGCTGCGCGTATCATTCTTTTCCAGAAATGCACTACGAATTCGGTGTCTTTTTGGCTACTATCGACAAGTTAAATCTAAAGAAATATGTACATGGTATGTTTATTGATTATTAATTAATTCCGAGTGCGTTCTGTTGGGGGGAAATTCTGTGAACTGACGGGAAGGGCGGCGCCGAATCTCTCCACACAGCGGAGGTAGATCTCCGCCACATCGAAAAATTCACCACACTTTCGGGACTAATGACCTTAGAGTTGACACGCTGGGAATTACTAATCAATCAGCCAAGCGCATCAACTACTTAGATCATTAGTCTCAAGTACAAAGGATGTTATATCCCTGAGTATGGCGGTGTTCCTCCTCCGTTGGAGATCTGGTTCGAACCTGCGCCTCAGCTGGCCGGGTGATAGGTATATCTAGGTATATCCCCTTGCCGGGCACAGTCGCTGACGAAGCTCTAAGCTCCCGACCGCTTTCTTGAAAGAAAGAAAAAAGTTAAAAGCCATTTATAGATTATGGACTGAATTTGATATTGAACACTTTCATTCCATTAATACGTGATTGAAACGTTCATATAATGATGTAACAGACGTGACATTTGCCCCTGATTGGTAGGCAAGATCTCGTGCAGAGGTGTTTGGCAGGTCGCGCTTTTGACTGAAAAGGTTTTTTGTGTCTGCCGAACAGCGTGCATGAGGACTATCACTCAAGAGCATATGTCACGTGTGTAAACAAATATCGCAGGTACTTAGTTATTTGAAGTTTTTCACTACAAGTTCCTTTGCGTATATCTATCTTCGACTCCTTTGCGTGCCCTAAGCGTTTGCAAAGTTTTTTCGGAGACTCTTGTGTAACGTTCACCTATAAACAAATTATAATGAAGATGAGTGTAACTATTTTAACTAATCCAGGGTTACTGAATTCCAAAAGTGCATTGATATTTCTAGTTCAGCTCTAGTGTTTTAATTACAGTAATTACCGAATCTGAAATAATGAAGTTTCTCACTGTATTCACGTTACGTAAATAATGGGTCTCCACATTCACAAAGTTTTCGGCGTTGGTCTATGTATTTCTGATGTAAAATCGTCATTCATCTAATAATAACTTTTACATCATGATGCCGACAAAAATACTTGCATATATTGAGAGGTACTTCATTTTTATTTTATCACGTCATTGGTGATAATAAATGGATCATTTTCCTTTCTTTTTCTTTCCTTCAATTATATCAAAATTTAATCTTGCTTTGTCATTAGCCGTTTGATATTGTCGATCAATCTGGACTATTCCAGACATAAGAGTTATTTTCTGATCTTAGAGAAATCTGGTGTATTTCCGCGAGTAATGTAGTTACTATTTTTATCTCTTATCTGTAGTTAATTTTTTTGTATCACTAGATGGAGACCACAATCACCTATTTTTGATATGTTAAGTTCACAGATATGTATTTTCAAGATAGTTGCTGATAAAATGTAGATATTCTCTGAACACTTTTGTGAACAGATTTCCTTCTTAAATGATAATTTGTGTTTTCCCATGAACTCCCATGAAATGACAATTACGACGCATTTGCGTAAATATCTAAAATATTAGAAAAATAATTTTTAATAAATTGTTAACCAAGAAACATTGTTACAGTTGATAAAAGCATCCCGATAAGCCTCGGGTAGAGACACGTTAGCATCGTTTTCAGCAGGATAACTATGTAAAACGGGTAAATGGCAAAAAACAAGCTGACCTGATGGAAGATAATTTTCCATGAGAATTACTCTCGGTCTGGTAGAATTCGGACGTGTAGCGACCAGATCGGTGTAAAATGGTTATAGAGTTAGAACGTACATCAGATATGGTGTGAAGTGTCATAATAGACAGTCTCGTACAGCCAAAATACATTTTTTTAAAATTATTTTAGTAGAACAGTATATTCCGTGTTGTCACAATATTACCTCTAGGGTATTAATTTACTTCAGCTCACTTCCTAAGAGTCTGTAGTATGATTCTGGACATTAAGGATCAGTCACTGCTTATTTTTCTTTTATTTTTTGTAATGTTCATTTACTGATAACAACGATTTTCCTTTCTGATTTCCAGGGAATTAAAAATTAAATTAGTTTAAGTTACCTCCACGGCGAATTAAATACTTGACTGTGAGGAATTTCCTACTCTTAAACCATAGTCGTCGTTTATAAAGAAAGTTGATGTCGTTTTCGAAAAAAAAAAAAACGTAAACGAACGAAATATCCACCGAAAAGCAGGAGGACTAATTTGCAATGCATTAGTGTGTTTTAATGGATAAATCCTCTGTCAGATATATTTTATTTGAAACAATCTTATTCCTGGATCCTTGTTTCTTAGTATGTATCAAGCCTAATTAATCTTTACGAAATCTAATGAGTTCCAAGTTATTAGTATTTGTTTAACGCGAAGCTTCCGGCAGAGATTACTTTGTAGCTAGGCTCGAACTTTTAATCCCTTAATCTAGAATAGGATGTCTTCCTTATTTTGAAGCAAATTTGCCACAAATCATAAGCAGAGAAATCATGTACGAATACTAGGGGGATTTATACTTCGGTTTTTCTTTCGGGGTGCCCTTTTTAATTTAAACTTAGACGTGGTACGTGAGTGGAAGGAAAGGATTTTAGATCTTAATATAGTAGACGATTTTAAAGGGAATAAGGTTATTAAAACTCTTAATTTTGCTGATGACCAAGTAATAGTTGTTGCCGACGATGAAGACAACTTTCAGAGAGCCATATACGAACTCCATAAAATAACAAAGTCGTATAATTTAAAAATATCCACAAGTAAAACGAAATCCATGGCATTCCATGGACCCAAACCTCTAAGATGCAATCTCATTCTAGAAGATAGAATAATAGAACAAGTCAAGATTCAGCTTTTTATGATGTGATATCTTATCTCGGCGAGGAAGATAGAAAAATTCAATCTGATGTGCGACACGAGTAAAAGAACTTTCAGAGGCAAAGTTTGGAGGGTCATATTGCTCACGTTCTATAAAGTGATGGCACTGCCTGTGAATTATATGGTAGTGAAAACTAGAGAGCTGGTACAATGCCTTACAGCAGAATCCAAGCAGCGGAGATGAGAAATTTAAGATCAATTTTAGGAGTAACCAGAATAGAAAATAAATCCATCAGAAGAACCCTCTACAACCTGAATAATAACATAGAGGAATATAGGAAGAAATGGAAAGAATATGTTAAGAATGAATGATATACGCATTCCAAACCAAGTCATATACTGCATACCCAGAGTAAAAAGGAATATCGGTAGAAACAGGAGAAGATGGATCGATCAACGAGTCGCATCGGACCAAGCGGTCTAACGCTTGAAGGAGAAGGCAAATATTCCTTCCTTTATTTTTCGAAACATCTTTCGCAAATACATAAATCCGCGAATCCAAGTTTCCGACGAGACCCAATTTAATATGCAGCGGTCAAGAGTAATATTAACATTTCTCTGTCCAGGCAATAGTTCAACCAGAGCAGATCATTTTGTCCGACTTTGCTGTCCCTTTCACATAGAAAGCAGCAGTGGTTGTTCCCGAGCTGCCTGGCGAGCGGAATTGCAATTAACCTGAGATCTCCACATATAGTCCATTTGTACGAGTATTTCTTATATTTGATAAGTCTGACAAGCAGTTTAAAGCTTTCATATGCCTCCTTCAGATTAACTGCAACAATCGGAACGGAAGGAAATTTGTTTCCATTGTGGATACGTACTGCTTTCAGACTTATTTTGCTAGAATTTATGAACAAGCGCCATTCAGTTACTTTGAAATTATTGCCAAGAAACTCCATAACGGGTTCGATATTATTACAAAAAGTGTTGGATCCAAACAAAGACGAGAGATTCAGAAAAAACAGTTTTTGTTTATTTCACAATATAGTTACAATATTCTCGAATCCAGGTACAATGCCTTATTGCCGAATAACCAGGAGAGAGAGCAGAAAAACTTAGCCGGGTCGCCAATAGCCAGTAGAAGTTCCAATAATGCCGGGGTCGCCAAGTATCCAGAAGAGAAGTCCGTTGTTGTAGCCCAAGTCGCCGTCACCAATATTTTAGCTGCCAAACCGCTGTTCTCACCGTTGCCGACCAGTACCTCGTTGCTCGCTCTCCTACGACGGTGGCCCGGGGCCGAGCCGGCGCTGCTTTATAGCCTGCCAGCAGCTGCCGCTCGCTGACCAGCCCTGCCATAGGGGCAGCGGCGAGTCTTAGCGCGTCTGTTCACCCGTGACGGGCGCGCGCTCTACGCCCTGGCCTGCCTGCTGCCGCTGTCCGCCGCTTCGATCGATGGCGTCTCCGACGCTGTGACGCGGCACGGCGGCGGGGCTTTTAACCGCGCGCGGGCGGTCACAGCAAAAAGCTGTGTCACTTTTCTTGGAGAAATATTTTGAAAAAATACATGGCGATCACGAAAAACACTCATTTTTGTGCAGGCGGAAAGAAGATTCCAGCCCGAAGCTGAAAGCTCAGACTGTTGCTTCGACAAATTTAAATGAATCACGGACAAGACCGTTGATCATCCCCTTCGGACAAAAATGTGTTTAATTTGATTTACTTGAGGCTTGAAATGTTCGGTTATCATGGAGATCACCTCTGTCTTCTGAAAGTTTGTCATCGTAGCAGTCATCTTCACTGACTGTCACTTCTCAGGAGGTTGTGATTCCGGCAATTGTTCCCTCTGACCTTACAGCAGATGTTAAATGAGGATATTGCAGTTTTCTTCGTGTTTGAGATGATTCCAGCTAGTTTTGTCAGACAGAAATAAGTCGGTTGGGTGATTCGTTGGTTCCCTCCTAATCAGGAAAAGACGTGTTGTGTCGTGAACCTTTTAATGACGTCAAATGATGTCAAACCTTTTTCATTTCCTAAAGGTGAATTTTATGAATTCAGTGTCATGTAGAGGAACATTTCATTTGTTCCCGAACAATTACATTTGCAGAATAATTAAATGAAGCTGCAGTAAAATAACCAACATGCAGTGTTTTCAAGCATTTCCGTAGATGAGTGGCGCGCCCAAGACTTAGCTAAGAACACCATTCAAATTCTTTGTTACAAAAATGCTGTTGACCAGTGCTACGTTTGGATCATGTACAAAACAAAATTGTTATAGAAAGTGAGTCCAGTGTATCTTAAGCTTTTGAATCATTAGTACAAACATGAGATATTCGTTAATAATATTTCGCATTGAGAAATTTATCATTAACTTCCTTTTTCGTGGTGAAGATATGTGTGGTAGTGTATTTATGCAAATACGGTCCTAATTGATTCCAACACTTCTGATAAACCGCCGTCATTTGCTGTGTCATCCTTTTTACCGATTAACACAACCTCTCATATTGTACTTTACGAAGGTGCCTAGGGCTGAGCCGGCGGTCGCGCCGGCGTGGTGGCGTGACTTGCCGCGATAAGAGGTTGCTGCCGCCTTTTCCCCTCCCTCCAGGAATTGCGGGATCCCGTGTAACCCCCTCCAACCCTTGCGCCCCTCCCCGATGGCCAGGGCGCCGTCCGTTGACCCCGTGACCGGTGGCGCACCTCGCTATCTTCGATCTCGGTTTTCCAGCATTCTGCACACCGCGTTAATCCTTTGTTCCACTCTAGGATTATGTGGAGGATGGGTCGTAATTATTATTCAGTGGCGGTGGTGATGGTTTATACTAAGGATGCTCACTTTTCTAGAGTGACCAAACGCATTGATAGATACAGAAATTATCGCAAGTAGTTTCTGAATTTTTAATAAAATTAATAATGCAAAAATACACCTCAGGCCAGTATTTTTAGCACACGTAATAGAGGAAAACAATGACAGTGTAAAATAATATAGAAAAACAGTTGAATAGTTTTTCTGATAAAAATACATTTCCATTTCTTTTTCAAAATATTAACATTCATTTTCAAATAAATTAATATCGAATTCTTTTCATTCAATTTTTTATTCGAGAAATCCGGTAACTAATATTTAAGTATTTACCATATTTTATATAATGTAGAATGTAATGAAGTTTTTTCTTTTTTTGAATATACTCATCGATCATACGCTTGCTTGATGATTGGTATAACTTAATTATTGATGCCAAGGGAAAAGAGAAAATACCGTGACCTATTATTTTTACTGCCAAATGATTGTTGGTTGTAATATTTTCCAGTGTAGCAAAGTAATTTTATAATAATTTTTTATATTTTACTAATTCAGAATATTTGAAATTAAAAAAGCATAACTGTTAAGCGGTTCAAATTCTTAATTAGAACCTGGACTTACGCTGCTCCGCTCTTAATGAAATGACATTCCTATATATATATATATATATATATATATATATATATATATATATATATAAAAGTCTTCTGTTGACGTTTGCAATTTTCTTGTAGCTGAGCCTCCACTGACTTAGAAGGCCGGTGGGAAAAGTTGGATTTTGCTGTTAATTAGCCAAATCAGTTGCAGCCAGCGTCATCATTGAAATGTGGAATTAAATTTCCGTAATCGTACTTTCCACTTATGTGAAAGAATGTCCGAATCAATTATTCTCTTCTTGCCTGTTTTGAAACTCCGTTGGCGATGATCACCTGTTCCTTCTTTTCGAGAATTGGTAATTCAGTGAGCAGAAACGTCACTCTTCGACGTCTTGTGCAGAGAGAATTACAGATCTCTCTGCATATAACTGGGAGATGGATTCGTTGAGAAATTTAGAAACGGGAAAGGCAACCAAAAACAGAGAGGGTTAAAAGTGGAAGAGAGTACATAATCGGAAATAGGGGCGGTAGTTGTAAACACAACTCATCGTAAATGGTAGACATTGGCGAGGTGGGAATAGGAAGAAAAGATAGAGAAAATAAATGTAAATAAAAAGCTACACCACTTCTTTGTAATTCCAATACATCTCGACGGAGTGTTCGATTCTGTACGTACGGTAGAGATGTCTGTAATAATAGGAAAATTCCATTTCTTCCAGTTTTTTATTAAATGAATTTTAGTACTGTTAGATGTCAGAAATTCATAATACTAGTCTAATAATCTTTCAGATAACTTAGGGCCGTTAAGAAATAGTTATTGATGGAGGTTTTTGAAATATTTGAGGTATATGTTTATAAAAGACTTGAGCTAAAACCTAATAAAACATTCGATCTAGCTGTAACATATTATATTACTAATGCCGTTATCTGTGATGTCACATTATACTACCGCACGAGGTACTAATATTGGTTTATTGGCGATTAGTCTTTTGCGATATTCTATATAAAGGAATTGGAGGCTTTGTCTTGGCCAACAGTATTATTTAATAGAAGAGTAGCTTTCGTTGGCTTAGCCATCATTGTTACCTTCTGTTCGGAAAAAATTCGCAAAAAGCTGCTCGTGTATTAAATAATAATGTTGGCCAAGAAAACGCCTCTAATTAGTTTAGGATGTACTAATGCTGGACACATCAACTACAGTATTTTATAGGGAGTTTAGGAGACGGATGCTAAGGGTCAGATGTTTGTGTATGAAAGTAAAGGGCCATAGACATAAATAATTATCTTCTAAGTTTGATGAAAGAAAGGAAATATCTGATAAGGCACCAACCATTAGTTATCTTTTGAATTTACCTTAGGGTGTCATCCACTAAACGTCAATTGCAGCATAGTTATTTAGTGTTACCTGCAAAAGGGGGGTACATGCAATAGTAGGAGTAATACATGACTGAGTAGTAAAAGTAATGTCAGGACTGGGATATTACCTGATCAAATTAGGGATGGGGTAGAGTTATGTTCCCTAGTTACGTTAATTTAATCATCAACCATTTCTGATTGTCAATACATCGGGTGTGAAAAATTGGTTCGTTGGGGCAGTCCTAGTCTGCATTAGTGTAATGATGCAGGTACGTGGAAAACGATCAGCGGCGAAAGAAAGATATCATGATGTCGTCTTTAACTTTTAAAACAGTTCTGTGAATTTGGTGGCACTAATTTATTTTTTATTGGTGCTAATTTTCCCATCCATCGTACAGTGAATGCTGGTTAAGTATTTCACGAAGAGAAAAATTATTTAAAAGAAATAAGGTGCCATGCGTACTTTCAGATCTCTACCCGAAAGCAAATCTTGTGATACTCTACGCAAACATTAGGATGAAAACTTCATCCAGAAACTTCTAATCTCTGAAAGATCGTCAAAAACTAAAAGGTAAACATTTTCCCATGTAGACAATACTCTCAGAGCTGATTTGCCGAGTTTCTCTTCAAAAGTTCGATTAGGGTTCGTTCTCATCGCGTAGGTAGAGGTGCGGCAGAACGTCGATTGACACAGATCAGCATCGATTGACGTATTTGAACTGACGAAATTACTATAAAGGAGCTTATGTTTCTTTCCTGTTTTTGTTTAGTTTTAACCAAAAATGTTTATGAAATAGGACAAATACCACCCGATGAGAAGTATATGAATCAATATATTTCATTCAAAGCAAGAATCAGGAGGATCTGTTCAGTGCAAGAATCAGTAGAAGCCTCGAACGAAGGTCTTAAAAAAATCTGCCAAGTATATTAATTGTATGGATAGATTTCGAGTTTCCTCACGTTAATGACTAATACTACGCACAATGAGGTGCTAAGGTCCTACATTTTTTTAAAATATTTTGTAGATTTCGGCCTAAGCATCAACTGGGCCTATGAAATGTTGAACGCAGTGGTTGGTAGCTACCAATGAAGCTAAATTTTTTAAACTTATTTTGCTGTTGTCTGTACAAATAAGTTAGGTTAGATAAACTTCTTGTAGAACTCGTAGATAAACATCTTTTAGAACGATATTGTTTTTTGCTTTATTTGAAAGCTAATCTTATTTGTTTTTAACCCTTTAGTGGAATAATCTATTAATCCTTAAATAGCTTTTTTGATTGATGAGCCGTTTTTCTGCATGTCTGCGCGGCAGTTTCTGTGAATACTACGCGTAAATGATTGCCAACTTACATGTTGATGTTCTGAAATTTATTGTTGAATTCGATAATAACGTGCATTAGTGCATTAGTGAGAAGTGAGCTTGTAGTGATTTTGAGTTGGACATCATTGTAAAAGTTAATTAATCGTGTGTTCTTAACAAGAACGAAAGACGCGTTTTTGAAGGCGTGAAAGGAAGGTAAAGGAAGTAGAATAGAGGATGACATGACTCTTCATTTCCTATATTTTGACGAATTTATATTCCCTTACCTATTGCATTTGCCTATTATTACTTGGCTGTTGTTCTGCCCGTACGTTATTTCCAATATGCATTTCTTGGAAAATTAACGTGCGGAATGAAAATTAATGTGTGATTTTATTAGTTTTGGGAATATGGCCCATTACGTCGTGCGTACCGAGTAGCAGAGATGTTTGAAAGAGAAGGTATATTTAAGCAACAACATTGCATAGTTGCTAATGCACGACTCCAGCGTTGTCGTTCCGTCTGATTTTTGTTACACGTGAGTTGCGGCGTCATGCACAGACTGCTATCTCGCTACTTCATGGTGGTCAAGGACAGACCTCTCTCCTCAGACAGCTGTTAAGCACGTGCTCGTGATGGAGTACGTCTGACTTCTTATGAAGATAACTGCTGCAAAATTGGATATCCAATCCGTTAAGAGTTTGTATAAATCGTAACAAAATTCTCCAATATTTATGTATGTTTGGAATCACACCAGTAGCAATTCATTTAATAAAACAGTAGTGTTGAGGTCGTGAAAAGGCTTATTTTGTTAGAACGTTGATCTCCTAAAAGATATACTAATTTCGTTCTCTGAACATTCATTTTGTTGTGAAAATATTGTGGATTTTTCTGGAACACTTATTTCTACAATTTCTTCCGTTTCTAAATGCAATGATGTGTTTCCTAGTATGCAATTTCTGTATGCAATTATGTGTAAACGCTTTTAAACATCCATTTGGGACATGTACAAACTGCAAGGCATAAAATTAGTTCCAGTGGCTCTGATGACTTTCGTGAATTCCGTTCATTATTGTTACTAGTATGAAAACCGTTTGTCGCAAAGGATTCTTTCTTGAGATGTTCCATGTGCTTTTGGATTGCTTGATGCGTCTGTTTAGTGGTTTGTGCGAATGGAAGCGATAGCGCTGCAGTCTGTGTGGTCTCCTGTCAACAAAATTCCTAACCTAAATCTTATCGTAAACAGTTGAGCTCCCTATTGTCGAGTTCTCCTGTATCCACTGGTTGTACTGGATAGTGTTTACAAAGTCGCCTGGTTTTAGAGGCTTGTTTGAAGAGCTTGAACACGGAATAATGTGGGCACTGAAAATATTTGAACGTTGTTTTCACCCAAAAATACATTGTAGATTTGGTATTTTCATCACGTTGGGTGTGAATGCATCAAATAAAGTGGATGAAGTACGAATTTTTGGGGGGAATTTTATTATCAGTGCATTAATTTTGCTACTTGTGCGTTTCGTTACGTCGTTATACGCGATCGTGTTAGACGACTAGTCTTGTTGGACGACCACAATTCTGCCGATTTTATCAAATTCCTGTTTTGTAACAGATTTTAAAAATAAATTCGATAGGGAATTTATTATTTATTTATTATTATTTATTATTTATTATTATTATTATTATTATTATTAGGGAAGTTAACGAGGCAGTTCCGTTCCGACAAGGCGATAAATCTGAAAGCCCGCGGGCGGGTGGCGGCGCTGAAGTGAGCGGGTGGTGGGGATGCAGGCGCCGCCGCCTGCGAATAGTGGATGCGCCCGCCGCCAGGGTCGCTGCGGGCGCGCTCGCCCGCCTCCCGCCGCCGCCACCGCCGCCTGGGGCTCTGCCGCGCCGCGCCGTGTCTCGTCCTCCTCCCCCGCCGCTCACTCGTGATGCCGTCGCGCGGCGCCGCCGCAACAGTGATTGTGGTGACGGCGTCGGCGTGGTCGCGCGCGCGGTGGTAGCCCTCCCTCGTCGTCGCTAGCAGCGCCGCGGCGCCGGCGGCGCGCCCCGGCCCGGCCCGGCCCGGCCCGGCCCGGCTCGGCGAGTCCAGCGCCCGCGTCCGGCAGCCACGCAGCGGGCGAGTGTCGGCGTCGGCTTGAAAGGAGGGCCCTCCTGCTCTTCATGATGGTGTGCGGCGGCGTGTGGTGAGTGGCGGGCGGGCGGGCGGGCGCCTTCGCGACAGGGCGTGACGGGTGCGCAAGGGTCCCGTTAAGAAGTCCACGCGTCGCGGCGGGCGGCGGTGCGCGGGCCGGGCGGAGGTGGGCGGGCGAACGGTCGCGTTGGCTGGACGAGTATGCACGCGCACTCATGGGTGTGTTAAAACGTTTACAATCAAAGCTCGTAGGTAGGGTCCCCGCTGAAAAGATGCTCCAATTTTTTTCTTAGGAATTATTTCATAAATTAGTTTATTTGTCCATAAATATATAAATATATTGATTCCCTATAGATCGTAAAATAATAGTTTTAAGTTGCTGACATTCTGTGGAAATGGATTCATCACACATTGTTTCAGGGAAAACTGCCAGGTATTTTCGTACACTTAGATTTACGTGTGTGACTTCTTTTAAAACTTGCTCTAATTATAATTTGCCGTTAAATTAGTGTGTTTCGTGCTTTCTTTCGTAGTTTTTGCTTCCTTTTTTGTTTCGGGTTGCCTTAGGTGTTTGGTAAACTGAGGTATGGTTATTCAGCTGCACTTTCAACAACGTACTGCACCTGTGGCAACTTCATCATTCTGTTTTAATTCTGTGGTGTCTGCTTAATAACGCCCAAGTAGTTCAGATGTAGCGTTTGCTCTTTCAGTAGCGCGTGATTGAGGAATCGAGTTGCTTTGATTCATCACGAAAACAGTCGCTCAGGAAATTGCTTGTAGAATTCCCGCGACTTCTGAAACCCGCTCTAAAACGTGGGAGTGTAATCAAAATATAGTACAATTAGAGTAAGAACAATTACGTGCCCTTAAGTGTTTTAGAATAAATCTTTTGATTCTTTTCCTTTAGCCAAGCATAGCCTTAGTAATTGCGACACGTTTTATCATTGCCCCGCCGTTTCCAGTTAATGGTTAGGGAGTCACAATACAATGCTCGTGCTGTCAAGACTCTCATTTCTTTTACTTTCTTTTTAGAGATTTTTCAGCTCAATAATGCTGTTTTACGCCCAATTAAACAACTTAGTATTATATTATTTTGCTATGTTTTGACGTTGATCATAGAATCTACTTTTTCTTCCCTTCCTTTCTTCCTTTCAGTCGACGAACAAATTAGACCGCTGTTTTTATAACGTTTGTGTTATGTAATAAGCTCGAGTCATGTGTATGGTAGTTGGTTTTTTTGGTGGAGTTACATTTTGAACATGCCACTACTCATCGATTCCAAGTAAAGATATTCTGTTGATGTAGTAGAAGTGGGATTCCCTTGTTATGTACAGGTGTCTGACGTCCATTCAAAAATTATGAATAATGCTGGAAATTTTAAATGGAGTGGAGACAGCAGAGAAATGCATGAGCAATATTCCCGCACGAAAATACATTTCAAACTTTTAATTAAATGTGTGAAAAAATGTAATTCAGATTGTTTTAGCCCAAGCAATTTTTCGGCCTTCTCTTATCAGGATGAATTGTGATAAGTATTGTGAAGCTCAAGAAATGGAATTTCGGTTCGCGAATGTTCAACTCTGGGCTCCAAATTTTTCAAAACTCATTATTCGTTAGAAGATAACAATCGCTTCCCATTGAATATCTCCTTAGTTGTTCGCCGGCTAGCCTTTTCGACACCTTTTATTGCTTTGTATTATTGCTTCTATTCATCATGATGCTTCAAGCGGGGAAAAAAAATCCCAGCATTTTTCGCCAACGGACGATCGTATAAAGGAAGATCCCGTAATAAAATCTGCCAGCTGAACGACTTTTCGCAACTCGTTTGCGCTCGACGGAGCGAACAATCGTTTTTGTCGGGTGCGTTCATCTCAATTACTGCCGTCGGAGAAAGGTGGCATGGCGCGGCGCGGACGCGGTGTAAGGCGGTGCGTTGTGCGCGGAGCGACGCTCGCCTCCCCTGGTACGCGGCCCGCGCGCGCCGCCCCGCCCCTCTTCCCACCTGCCTTCCCACGCACAGTGGGCTCCGCGGGACAAGCGCGGAGACAGAAGTAGGCCCTGGAGAGTAATCCCTATCCAATGTTCCCGAAGCAATGCCTTTGTTGCAATTGGATCTCTTGGTTGTCCGCCGGTTGCAATTGCGCGGTATGTCTGTGTTGTTTGTGGTGTTGAAGCTGTATCTGTGTTGTTTGGAGGTTGCAATTGTATCTGCGTTGTTTGGAGGTAGCAATTCTATCTGATATTCGACAGTTTCAGTTATATCTCTATGTTTTCCAGCTGTTGCAAGTGTATCTCTGTTGTCAGGTGTTACAATTGTTTATCTGTTTTGCTCGGTAAGATGCTGTTATATCTCTAGATTGTTCCGGGGTTGTATTTGTACCGGGGCTTCCGGAGAGTCGTCCTTTATTGTTCATTAAACGAATTTCACCTGTATAGTCTAAAAGAAGCCCGTAGTTATTTATATGAAGGTATTTTCGCATCTCGTTGAGATGAAATTGGATCAGTATTTGGAAACATTGTTTTGTGAAATACGCCTTAAAATGTTTACGTCAATTCCTTTTTTCAATCACTCCCTGAAATATAATTGAGCTGAAGGCATATGGGATGGCGTTTCGAGTAAGTAACGTACGTAAGTAATATACATTTTTCTAATTACTCAGTTTAAGAACTGAAACATCTTAATCGAATTCCGTAAAAACTATGTATAATGATATTATTCGTGGTTCGATATTTTTCGTAGTACATTCTTATGTTTGTTCTCATCATATTTTTCATGCTCGAATCGTTCTGTGCGTCTGTACTCTTCAGTCAGTAATCGTACGATAAAAACTAGCAAGAGACGACGGATATACACTAGTTTTAGCAGTTTAAGCGGCAGTGTAATCTGGTTTGCAGTAGCTGCCTGTCGATTTATCGAGTGAATTCGACCCTGACTCACTTTATTTGGATCGATGGATTATGTTGGTGGTCATCACGTCTGGGAAGGGAACAAAGTGGTTCAGCAAGTCAGTCTTTCCATTATCTCCAGGCAACTATATGAATATTTTGCCTTGTTAATCGTTTTCTTTTTTATTGATATGGCCTTCGAAGGATATCATGAAATACTTTTCCATAATTTCCTTTTTTCCCTGAAGTTCAATTTTTTGTGCGCATTTTTTACTTTAATAGTGCTCAAAGGTTGTGTTATAAAAGTATGACTTTTACGTTTCAAGAGAGCTCTAAAAAATTACATTCATATAATCAGATGGAAATAGACCTCTGGGGCAATGGAGGAGCGATTAGATAATTTAATAAAATGTTTTCATTTCTCCAAAACAATTTTTACAGAATAAAGATTCCTATGACTTTTGTTAGTGGTGGAATAATTTTGCAGCTCATTCGAAATTAATATTCCAGTTCATTCGAAAAGTAGCAAAGAAAATATTATGGACACCTCAAAGCACATCATCCGAACCCTTCAATTGATATGAATTGATGAGGCTCGTGTCTGTTCATACAGCTTTATGTGCTGATTCACTTGGTTAAGTCACAAATTTGAAGATTACCTTCTCTAACTGAGAATGTTGTTGTGAAGGGAAGTCATACTCTTTCGGAACACATGCACGAGTATTGTTGACACACTGAAAAAATATCCTTTTTTTTTCGTCGTATTTGCTTCAAACATGCTTTTCGTTTTCTAACACTTCTTGTCACGTTTCTCAGTCGTTTTACAGCGTTTGTTTCTCTCTAGAAAGAAACAATTGTTACGTTAGTTCGTGCAATGCTCTGTTGAGACTTGGAACATGGTTTACTTTGCAGGTTCACAGCATGAAATCATATTCATGAAAAGATTGTTTGCCGTAGTTCTCTTTCCGTACGTCTTCTATTCTGGAGAAGTTAAGCGTTGTATGTATGTTCGCCAGTGTTTCTTCGATTTCTGACCGAGACTGTTACTTTTGCTCTCTACAATTCCCATATTAATTATCACTACCATATTTTCTTGGCTATAAATATTTTCTATCCATATTGTTGCAATTTTAGTTCTTTCAAATGGCAAGGATTCCCTGTTCAGGAGCAAGGCTGGATTTTTTGGTAATATCGTTGCAAAATCAGCGTACCAGAAAAATACCTTTAAAATTTGCTTTGAGAACACAATAATTATAAAGTTTACTGTGCCAAAACTAGGTCATTGCTTATTTGAATGAATATTGAACGTGGTATGTTGTAACACCGTGTAAAGATGTACATTGAGTGCTTGAAGTTATGACATAACATCAAGCATTTAAGTATAATGACATTGAGATAACATCATTCGACGATTGAAAGAATTGGAATATTAGGGCCTGACACTTCCATGCGTCGTGGTAATGGTCACGCTTCCGAATTCCCTCATACGCTTATTTATTCGTCGTTCGCCTGTCGCAAAGGCCTCGTGCTATACTGATTGCCTCATGTCCCCTGTGTATGTTTCAAGGTCTTTAAAAATGCTTTCGATTAACTGTTCGTAGGTAAAGCCGTACACGCCCTAGAAAAACCTGTCTCCTCCACAGGTGTCGTAACGCTTTCCGCATTGTTAATTTAGCGGGGTAACTTTCGTAGGAGAAGCGTTTCGTAGATGTTGCGGCACGAGAAGTACATCATTATATCCTCGTTGCAACCGAGTAACCAACGCATGTCCACCCGTCCGTCCGTCCGTCCGTCCGTCCGTCCGTCCGTCACTCACTCACGGTTTGACCATTTCCGTTCCACCAATAAAGACAAATGATATGTCATTCGAAATGCCTGTATCTTTTAATGAGGATCTGAAAATTAATTTGCATATCCATCCACAAGCTTCTAAGAGATTTCTCAAAAACACTTGTTTTATTGATTTTTAAGTTACTAAAAGGCGTTTTGGGTGACTTACTGCACCTACAGAAGTAATCAATAGCTCATACGATTCCTCTCAACAAGACAAGTCGATCCTAGAAGGAACAGTTATTAACCTGTTCCCTCTAGGATATTCAGAAAAGATTTGCAAAACACGTGTGTTTGATGATTTCAATGCATCTACCAGTACATTGGTGAAATGCTGCGAATTACTAAATTCTTTTTTCGACATTTACATGGATCGTTACCATGATTCATCTTCAATGGTTACTTGATTCATAAGATTGACGATAATTAAACCTAATTATGTAATGTATTATCTAGAAATAATGTTGCGGGATTCAGCACCCAAAACACGTTTTGAGGAAGTTTTATTGCCGCCTTTGGAGGTGATCACGTTTGATCGCTCTTGAGTAGACGAATCGATTGGTTCTATATCTTTTCGTACCTTTCAAGAATATACTGGAAGAATTCTAGAAAAAAGAAACAAAAAACTATTGAGGATGGGGGTGAAACATTGTGGATTGCTGGATACTGCCTTTCCGAAACGTGAATTTTTAGGATATGATTCAGTTATATTGACGATAGATAACACACTAATGTTATGAAACAGGAATTATTAAAAAAAAGTACTTCTACCAATACTTTTCATGTAACTGTTTATTCCTGAGGGTAGACAAGCCAGGCAACTTTGTTTTTATAATTTCTTTTTAATATGCACTTTCAGTCCACAAACAAAAATTGTCAACCCTCTGCCGGAGGCCCCAGGCCAAGCGAGCGATATATAATTCCACGCGTCCGCTCCTTTCCGGATCGATTGCTTGACCTCTGTGCGGCTTGCGCGACCGCGAGAACCGCCGCGCCGCGCCGTGCGAAGCGCGTGCTGAGCTGTGCTGTGCTGGGGGATGGGAGGACGCCCGCTTGCCCGATAACGTCACGCCGCTGTAGATAATAGCGCCGTTGCTGGTGGTGCATCTTCCTCCATGCTTGAGGAAGGAATGGGAAATGGCGGTATGCTGGGATGCGGTGAATAGATTGTTTTAAACCTTGCATTTCCTGGATTATTATAGTTACAACAATGTGGTGCTGTACCGTAACTGAGACGATGTTTTGCTCGTTTCCGTTTGGCGTAAGTCATTTTTCTTTTACTGGTTTGTATAAATGTTTATATTGTGATTTTTAAAGTTTCGAAGAAATGAGAGTAAAACCGTAAATTGAACGTATTAACATTCAGGTAGTGCATTATCAAAACAATACCTGAGAATCACGATACTTGGGAAACTGAGTTCAATGGCAACATTTACTCGTTTCTATATTATTTTCATTTGGTCATAAGAGGTTTATCTCTGTGAATGCCAAATTCGTTATCTCTTGTTTGATATTGCTGACTCACCATACAAGTTGCTCACTGCATGAGATCGTGAATCTGTCGAGATAAAAAGTAAACAGGCTCTGCTGTGACGTTATTTTGAACCGTCTATCCAGCTTATCGCTGTGTTGCCTTGTATCATCACTAGGGATTCGAGTACTTTGGGTAAGCTCTCAGTTGCTACTTCCCAACTAACCCTGACATCAGAACATACTTTATTTTTTTCAAGTTGCATTTTAACGATCATATCAAGAGTAAATTTATTCGAAATTATCTTCAGCAGTATTTCTTACATACCTGCTGAATGTCTCCGATTATTAAACTTCCAATTACTTATTTAAAGCATTGAGAGTTATGTTAACGCAATAATAGCTCTTACAAAACGTAGACTGTTCGTTTCAAAATACTATTGTATTCTGACGAATAGGTGAATTGACAGGATTGTCATGCATGACATTCATGTAAGCCCTTGTTGTGGTTAGTTGTGTGGATGTTTCGGTGCATGCTTTCTGGCTCTATCCGAAAACGTTGGACATGCCCGGAAGCAAAATGTCGATCGTTTGTCTTTGTATTCATTAGTTTTACAACACATCCCTGGGTATTGCGTTCGCAGTTCGCATGTGCAACTTGGATCGGTGGTGGTTGGTCAGCTTTTTCAGAGACACGATTCGTTGCATACTGTTAATAAGGCTCCTTGCGAATTAATTGATAAATTAAAAATTGCAAAAAATCTCTTATTACAAATAATAACTAATACGACACAGTAATGTATGCATATCTGCACCAATGGTAGAAACCAGCGGTTTGGAGTTAAAACTATTGTAAAACACAAATGAAATCTTGAAATGTTTAGGACACTGTCGATCCATGAACACTAACTACTGGCCTAACGTATTCTTAAAACAAGACAACAATACCGAGAGAAAACTCGAGAAAACTCACTGTTTGCATAATATAATCGTATGATTATATTATAATCGTATGATAATGAGTTCAGGCGTACGAGCGACATTATCCCTGAAAAATTAGATACCTTGTGAATGAAGAACCGTTTGTGCCTAGTATAAGGGGACCGGACGGCTGTTGAGACCTGGGAGCGACCTAAACTCTGAAAAATTAAATACCTCGTACAGGAGAGACTGTTTCTGCAAGGGCAAGGGGACCGGACGACTGTTGAGTGCTGGGAGTGACCTTCACCCTGTCGCACGCGGCGGCGAGCCCCGGGTGTCCTGCCTGGGCGCACGCGGCCGACGCGTGTCTATCACCGTCTCTTGCCGCGCGCGTGTCGGGTGCGCGCCGGAGGGAGCAGGGGCATGGCGAATCGTATTGACGCAGCCGCGTGGCCGTCAGCTGACCACGAGCCTCGCGTGCAGCGCCGCGCCGCGTCGGCCCACCACGCCCACTCGCACCCACGCCCCGGCTCCGCGCCCAAGCTGCAACCCCCCCACGCTACCAAACCCCCAGACCTTCACGCCCCCACGCCTCAGCCTCACTCCCTAACGCCCGTGCCTCAAACTCCATGCCCCAAACTCCATGCCCCAAACTCCATGCCCCAAACTCCATGCCCCAAACTCCATGCGTCTGTGCCCCATCGCCCCACGCTCAACTCTCCACGGCCCACGCCTCATGCATATTTCTCTACTTTCTGACTCCCGTTTCCTTCTTCCCGCTGTCACAGTGCCCGTCCCACACTATCCATTGCAGCTCGTCTTCCCTGTCCCTTCTTCCAACCAATTTATTAATTAACCGTCAAAAACAGCAAAACCTGTTGGTGACGTTTGGAAAGGCGGAAAGCTAAATTGTATGTTGTCGGTGCCAGTGGCGTAGCGTCAGGGGACGCTGAGATGCTGAGCATCCCCGTATATAATATTAATAATGAATCCTAAATACTGTATTGATAATCTTACAAGAGGTCCTTTGAGCGAAACACGTTTTGTATTAAGTTTTAATTGATTTCCTATTATTGAATTCGGCGGGTTGTTAAAGCTGGCCTGTGATTGTTTGGACGCTAAATTGCTTCTAGCGTCTGCCGAGAGATTGCGACGAGCAATGACGCATGCGCAGATGGCGAGGTTCCCCTCTTCCCTCTTCACCCCTGGCCCAGAGAAACCCGACTGCTTTACGCTAGCATCTACTGCGGAAAGAAGCTCGTTTGTGCACGAGAGCGCAGCACACATCAGGTGGTCAGTAAATCATCTCTCTCTCTCTCTCTCTCTCACTCGGGAGTCCCCGCTTGGTCATGGACACAAACTGTAGAAATAGTGCCGGTCCACTATTTCTTAATTAATATTCAAGAAATTGAATTAACCCTTAGATAGATTCCATATTATTTTAGCCTGCAATGTATAAATTAACAAGTGGTCTCATTGCCATTCGAGTATAAGAATTAAAGCTGAGCCATTGTATAATTTGCTTTCAAGACATCTGCAGTCCTGACTGCTGTGAGGATTTTGTGAGAAGCGCCTACACCGTCGTAAGCAATCGAGATCGTGGAAGTAGTTCCAGTGTATCTACCTTGTGTTGCATTCGCCTTTTAGATGAAATAGTTGATAGTGACATTTTGTGTGTTATTGTTGAGCATTCCCAAACGTGCGAGTCACACTACGCCACTGGTCGGTGCAAGCTAAATTGTATTCTTCGTTTCCGTCCGTACCTTCCCTTTGATGCAGCTAGATAGAGTTCGCTTAAGTGGATCTCGCCCCACATTTTGGATTTGATCTGTTTCTTAATTTTTTCTTTTAGTCTCGATGTTTTTTATGTTTATTATTTTTTGTGTTAATGGAATATTTGCTTTCATGCTTACTTTTTTTCCTATGTAATTTTTTAATGCGTTAATTTTTTTTGTTTTTAGGTATTGTACCCCGTTGTCCTTATGTAATATCCCTGACTTTTGTAATGAAACTTGTTATTCTATCTTTTTGCTTCGATCGTCACAATTGACCTTTATTGCTCTCAATAATTCATTACAGTATCTTCGAGTTTGAATCGATTCCGTGACAACATGTAATTCTCCACCCTAATGACCAAAAATTGTGTATGAATTATTAAAGTTTTTCGTTACGGCACAAATCTTTGTTCTCAGTTCTTCGATGAACGTTTAGTACTGCACTACTTTTAGTACTGTATGTTCTATAATCATAATACGTTTATTAAGTCTACAACTTCAGTGCATTTAATGCCACTCTTTTTTTACCTTTTGGAATGTAAACGGAATATTAAGTAATCAGATATTCTAACACACCTTAGATATACATATCATTAGCAATTACCCTTAATTCAGTGTTTATATTCATTCAATCCAATAAATAACGAACTACATTAAAACACGCATAACTTGAATCATTTGTAGGCTAACAGTAAGACCTGTTAGCCTACAGCCTACATACAACCATTTACATGTTAACCCATCCGGGATATGTTTTTCAATAACACGCTTAATGTCCCGGACAAATCAGCTCTAAAATATTAATATTGTCTTTTCATAGTGTTCAGGTAATAAATTTGGAGCTGTAAGCATTTTCCTAAATTAGTTGAATTGAAGTGCGCCTGGTTTTAGCAGAAAGCAATTTCCATGAAGCGCGTAAAGTGTATAGTATATGCACTGCAATAGGTTGCACAAATCAAATATATGTAATGAAGAATAGAATATTTCCCCATGGCTTTCTAGGTCGAAGGGCGGTTGATTTATCAAACTGCCTACATTTTGTCTATTTTCATCTGATACATGTCACTGCTTCGCTTTCGGAGTACGTTGCAATTTTTAGTTTGCAAGGCCGGGCGGTCGACAAATTCCAGATTGATTATGTCAGAGCTGTACGTGCGTATACAAAACAACTACACGTGCTTCTCTGGGGTTATTTTAATAGCTTCTAATACGGCGAGTATGGACAAGTGGCGACCCGTTGTTAAGTTGTCAACTTCAGCTGTCCGCCGGCGTATCTGCTTCGCTTGCGTAATGACGCATACTTCGAGCCCTGATTATACTGCGTCAGCTGCAGCGTCACCGAAAATACGTTTCAATGGAAATCGTTTGTTTCCCCATATTATTACAATCGCTGTTTAGAATGCTAGAGGTCGTGTTAATTAAAGACACGTATGACATTAATTTTAATCGAACCTCGAAAACACATTAATATCGATACTTATTTATATTTATACTCCACGTATAAAAATACGTGGAGTATAAGTATAAATAAATATCGATATTAATGTGTTTTTTTGTGATATGAAGTTGTGTGCCCACTCTGTACTGCGGTCATCTTTAAGAAATTTCGATTAACGTAAGTTTGAACATTTTTATGACTACTGACGGTAAAACTAAACGTTATATCAAATTCTTGTTGTGGTAGACTTTATCAGAAGTGACTATTCCGGCCATGTTATTTTATTCATATCGCGGTTATTGGTTATGTTTGGGAAAGCCAATGAATTTCATGTTCCACATCTAAACGGAATTTCCAACAACAGAAGAAGACTGTGTTTTCTTCGTTTCCGTTCGTGCCTTACCTTTGACGCATCTAGATGGAGAATTCGTTTAAGAGCCATTCCACGTCAAATCGCACAAAAAAGACCCAAATTTGACCTTCATATTTTTAATTATTTTCTAATTTTTTCTATTTGTTATATGGATCAAATAAGTTAACACGTGTATTTTTATTTTTTTCTAACTTTATTATTTTCGGAAATATTGTGTAATGAAATTTGCTAAAAATGACGCGCATCACTAATTTAAAAATATCATATACTTGAATACACTAATTATAGAAATTCCGTTCAAATTCCATTCGAAACTTAAAAACATGTTTAATTTTTAAGATTTTGCAAAACATTTAATTTCTTGAATTTTCAATTTTTTTTAAACTGAAATTTTGAAAATTCAATATTTTTGTAAACTCGATGAGCTAAAAATTTTAAAAAAATATTTATAAACGCATTAGAGTATTGATGATACCTCCAGGAAAAATCAAAGTGGGATATCAGTAACTTTAAAAGATACTAATATTTTACGAAAGAGCGTATAATAGATCGCTGCAATAGACGCGTTTCTAGCTTTACTGGCCGTCGGTTTCTTTGGATGAAGCAGTAATTTAATACTCTTGAGGTGGTAAAACTTCACGATTGAATTTATTAATAATAATATTTATGTATATTAATATACATAAATAATATTAAAATATTTATAAATAATTTATAAATAATTAAATGACGGATTATCGACTCATGTTTTGATTGACGTTTTTGAAATTTTCTGGTCCCTCACAACTAACTTTAAATACAAGTACTCGCTTACCATAGAATTCCTAAACTGTCGTCACAATGACAATTTTAATGCCTTGCCGAATGTACTTTAGGTCTGGACAAAATTCCATTTTCTTCAGCCAACTTTTTAGACACTTTTATCATGCATTGGGTTGCAGAAAAATTTCGTTTAATTTTATTGTATGTGAGACATTCCACGTCAAATCGCACAAAAAAGACCAAAAGGGTCCCCCCGGATGAGATGGTAAAAAGTTCCCCTCAACCAAATTACATATGAGTGGTTACACTATAATTCTAACATAAAAATAATATTTTTGAAAGGTTTCTTAGCCTCCGTCTCACCACCCACACCCATATACAGCCAAAAACGTGTTTTTTTATTTTTAATTTTTTTCGACAACTGAACACTATTTTATCAGACTGAAAAAAATATGATAAATAAGAACACAACTTAGACTATCAGAAAAACATTTTTCAATGTTTTCTCAGCCCCAAATTCAAACACAAAAAAATATTTTCGAAAAACAATATCAAGAAATATTTTTACTTACTTTTAGAAGCTTGGAACAGGCTCGAAAAAAATGTCAAAGGTTCCACTTAAAACACAAATGGTTGTGCATTTTTTTCAGAATTTTTCAATTACTGGGCTGCAGTTAAAAAAATAAAAACCATTTTCCCGCCTTTAAAACACCTGGACTTTCAATATACTTTGAAAATGACTGCAACGGTTCTGTGCTTTTATTTTAGTGTTTATTATACATTTGTATACATTGTTGTAGCATCCAATAAAGTTTTGATTTTGGAATATACTTACAAAGTATCATTTTTAAAGCTTTCTAATCGTTTGCATAAGTAATCGTACGCTACGTAAAGACGATAGTTTTGGTAATTTATAAGAAACAATCGACACAAGACCTTATGTGATATTGGAGGATAAAGAATTACACATCATCCTACATCAAACAGATTGTAGATAAAAAAATAGAAGTTTGCAGATTATGACATACAAAAAAAGATTATTGCAGCACAGATTATAATGGCAAATAACTCGGAAGCGATGCTTCCTAGGCCTTTTAAACCAAGTTTGCTTTTCTTATGGGGACACGACTTTTTTTTTGAGGACAAGTAAATTCAAACAGACATGTTTTGGGGGACGGGTAGATGACAAATGGGAAAATGATAAGGGACATTTCGTGTGCAGGATAGATGGGGGACAGTGGGGATGTGAAGGGGAACAGATTAGTCCCCGATTATGTTGTTGGGATGTATTTTTCAAAATACCATTATTATGATCATCCTATTTTACAATTTTGCATATTAGTTCTTTTGGGTGCGCCCTATCCGTAGCACAGATGATATCAATGTAAAATTAAATTGAAGGAAAATACTGAAATTATCTTTCACGACAAAATTAACAGGACTTTTATTTTCTGGGAATTTTTATCTCAACGCTCAGCAATATTGGAATGAATTCTCTCGCACAGTACCGCGTGTATAATGCCGTAAACTACTTTTCGGGGGATGGGAGTGTACAGTTAGGTGCTACATTAAATCAATTTTCAATTTTCGTACAATTATTATTTACAAAGTGCAGAGTTTTCGCAAGTGTATTGATTGTACGAGTGTCTCCATATTTATACGTATTCAAGAGAAAATACTTAGGTAAAGAAAAAGACCACTTTTTCTCTAGTCTGAAACATCTACAGACGTGAGACCACAGGCTTCCGCAACCAATGCGTTACTATTTATCTGTCCGGGAGGCGCCGCGTTCTAGGCTCAGTTGTCAACGTTTTAGCTGCTATTCTGTGGCCTTCCTCCTCAAGTAAGGTCGCACGTGCTTAGGACGCGGCAACTGCCGAACTGCCAAGTAGTTGACTACAAATGTCTTAGTTTTTTTTAAACTATGACCCAGCTATTAAAAAAATATGAAAAAATTCACAAGCATTCTGAGATGAAGTTTTAAGATTATTTTCGTGCCAGTGTCTGTGTTCTAAGTCAAGTAAAAACAGTTCTTGTAAATCTGGATCTAACATCTTCCCCTTCATTTTTCCACATGTCCCCCGATTATCCCTGAAATATGACCGAATTATTATTTAATAAACTGCCAAACACTATTATCTTTCCTTAGCGTATGATATTCTCATATAAAGGATTAGAAAGCTTCAAAAAATGTGTAAATTCAGTCAATGTGATTGTACTTCACGAGCAAGGTCAGGAGGGCACCCCGTCCCTAGGACGCAAAGGGACTCGCAGAAAAATTCGTTTCACTGACACGAGGAAAAGAATTGGTTTTGCTGTCACCCATCCCTTCTGGGGAAAGAGTGAACATAGATTTACTAATGTTTCTTGAAACCCAAATCAGGCAGAGGGCCATTCTTTTTATTGTTCGTCGGCATTAGTATGCAAGATTGATCGAACACAATTCGTTAGTGCAGGGGCAGGAACCACGCGCCCGAATACCATAATTACAATTGATTTTTTTTTATTTATACGCGTTGAGTGCCCACTTTTTTCGTTTTTGTAGAAAATTGAACAAGAAATATGCCTATTTTTTCAAATTTTAATATAAGAGAGTTCATAAAGAAATTTTCGTTTTTTAAAAATAATTACAATTTTTTAATGAAATATTTATTTTTTGAGAAAGTAATTTACAGATGAATAAAATACACATATCAAAAAATTAAACGAAACAAACCAGTAATTTTTATGTTAAGTGCATTCAGAGCGTCAATTATTCATATTTTGCAAAGTACGCGTAAATTTCAAAATTTAATAAAGGCATAACTACAAAAATAATCAATTATCAGGTAAATAAAAAAATCACGTGCCTCTTTTTTTGATGCCCAGAATGAATGCCATATATTCATGTCATTTATTTTTTTTAAATTGCATACATTAAAAAAAATAATCGAGTAAATTATTGTGCGATTTGACGTGGAATGGCTCGTATTTCAATTCGTTTCGCTCTCACCCATTAGAGCATAGATGACCCGAAAGTCACCCACGATGTTAGCCACAAAATCATATATGACACAATGTCATACATTTTGGGGAAGAGTGAACATCTAAAATACTAATAACTCTTGAAACCCCAATCAGGCAGACGGTCATTCTTTTTTTCTTCATCACTTGCATCAAAGACTGACCGAACACAATTCGTTAGTGCATGGGCAGAGACAGAGGGCGCCCTCATACTTACAATTGATTTTTTCAGAACTGTATTTGTGGAGTGCCCACTTTTTTTCTTGTTGTATTTCATAGAAAATCAAACAAGGAACACGCCTATATTTTTTTCAAATTTTTATCTCATCGAGTTTATATAGAAATTTTACTTTTTTTGAAAAAATACATTTTTTTTAAATGAAAAAAGTATTTTTTGAAAAATTTATTTACAGAGGAATAAAATTCACGTTTCAAAGTATTAAATGAAAGAAACCAGAATTTTTTATAGCCATTACTTTCGGAGCAACAATTGATCTTATTTTGTGAAGTATCTGTAAATTCCAAAATTTAATATAGGCATAACTACACAAATAATCAATTTTCAGGCAAATAAAAAATACGTGTCTCTTTTTTTGATGTCCAGATTTAAGAAAAAAAATCGTACATTTTAAAAAACGTCGTGTCAACTCTTGTGCGATTTGACGTGGAAGGGCTCTTAAGTGGATCCCGTCCCGTATTATGGAATTGTTCGGTTTGGTACGTTAAAAAACTTACGGTGCTACGGTTCGTTTTTAAAACGCGGCATTTGTGAATATGGGGAAAAATAATGTGTGTGTTAAATAACTCCTAAATAAATAATCTTCCAGGTGATAATTCTATTAAAATGAATTAATAGTGTAACTGCTCATCCGATAATTGTCTTTCGTGTCGCATGACAACTATTGCACCGAATTCGAATCACCATCGGTTCGGAATAGTTCGGTTTTTACGTCACCCAGTTGTGATTTACGGAGTAGCCGCATATGATTCTTCTGCGAAACATCGCATCCATTGTGCGGCGCGTACCTTGTCGCGGGAGGCAGAAGCTGCAATAGCAGTCTCTTCCTCTAGTTCGTAACCCGGTCGCAGGATTTACGAAGCGACTACGAGAAGCAGCGAGCGCGAAGGAAGAGCCCGGAACGAGCGTTGCGCATCCATTTGTGCAACGTAGCGGAGTGGGGTCGTAAATCAGAGCGCAGGGCTGCTTTCAAGAAATCGGAAAGTGGGGAAGCGAGTGGGCAGGAAAGTTCAGTGGAGCGAGTTTCTGAGGGGCAATGGTGCTGACCGGTGTGAGATTTTGTTTGTTGCTCACTGGTAATGTACTCCCTGGCTCGATTGTGTTAGGTAGCTCGATTGTGCTAGACTTTCAGTAATGATAAAAGGATAGCCTAACGTGAGAAAAAGGCTTGGTGTTGGACGAACTTAAAATGAAAAAGACTAAGAGAACGTTCTTGAAAAATGAATAGAATGGCCAGAATATGATTTTCATGTAAGATGGTGTATAGTAATGATCATTGTATCCTGGCAAAGATGCAATGCCAAGCCATCCTGTTCTCCTTCCGAAAAACCATATCCTCACCCCCACCACTCCAAATTTCCCAACTTCCCATTCCCTGGAAACCCCAAGTGAACTACCTTGGAACCCACTTCACCCAACGCCTCCTCTCGACCCACCACATCTCTGAAGCCCAAACCAAGTCCCACCGAACAACCAATATCCTTCTACCCATCCTCACCCATCAATTCATGCCCATTAAAAAGAAACTCACCCTGTACTACACCTATATCCGTCCCATCCTATCCTATGCCCACCCAACATCCGCCACACATCCGCCATTAATCACCATAAAATAACACTCCTCGAAAACAGAATCATTCGCCTCATCTTCCGCCCCCCACTCCTTACCCGATACAATGATATCCGCACCCGCCACCAAATTCCCCACATCCTCACCTACCTTCGCAATTCCTCTCAAACCCAAGTGAGAAACTTCCTTTCCGATCCCACCTACAACCATCTCCTAGCACCCCACCGCCATATCCTCCAAAACCCACCCCGCAATAGACTAAAGAAACATCCTTTAGACATCCTACGACTTCCTCCTCCACCAACCTAGCCAGAGGGCAATCGACTAGACGCCAACGAACGACCGGACGGACAAGACGACCAACGAGACAAAACCCAACTATATGTAAACTCACCCAACCCATCCCAGCTTGTCCTAACCCATCCTAACCTAACCTATCCCAACCACACCCAACTTCACCACCCGTAGAGAGGTGAAATTCGCGTGTAATCTGTATCATTAATCTGTAATCTGTATTATTTGTGCCAAAAAACGCACAGCGCAGCATATCTCTTAATTTTCTTCGTTTCATTCCTTGATGAAATAATTTGAATGGCACCAGCAGAAGAAATTACTTGTTATTATTTTTGGTATTTCATGATTAGTTTTCAAGTGCATTTCAACAGTTCCGGGTCTGTGGACATTTTTATTTTTATTTACAGTGTTACGTGTTTCCTAAGCGGAAGTCCGAGGCGTGTAGATATTATACTTATTTGCAAATCGACAATACTCATCTTCATTCCCAAAGCGACATGCTCAAGGCACATTTTACATACGCTTGCTCCCGCTACCTAAACACTACACTACAACACTATCCCTAGCTATGTAAGACTAACCCGCCATAAAATGCATTAAATTGTCGCTGCTGAACGTAAATGTAAACGTCGTGCCTAAAGACTTGTTTCGTTTAAGATTATCCTGTCACACTTCCACTGCTTGAAATGAAAACTCCTTTTTAGTAACAAATACATACTCCTTGTTAGTACAAGTTTTTCCTTCTCAAAACAACTGGATTTTAGAAACTCATGGACTAAATTTTTATGCTTGTTGCTATGTGAAGATACTGATATTCTGAAAATATGACTATATTGATCATTAATAAGAAATGCTGATGACATTCATCAACTCTGGAAACTGAAGAAACACGCCATTTGTGAATGTGACAGAACATGGAAAAACAAATAAATTATAAATAAAAAATAATGTAGTGTATTAAGTAATAAGTAAATGAGTAATACAAAATGAATGCACAAATTACTGTAACCTATGTCACATTATCATGTGGAACGGAAGAAAATTAGATAATGAAGCCATTCCACACAATGATGCACATTAAATCGACCGAATACGTTTAATAAATCTTCTGAAAATGCCACGTCCAGGACGATGCATAGGCGATCAAGGAGCAGAGTCGAGGGCGTGCTTTTCCAAACAACTATGAATTAAAGAACGATGATAGAGATATACAATCGACGAAGAGGTTCTCTCTCAACACGAAGCGCGAATCTGCGAGCGTGGAGTCATTTTCGCGCAGTGCGTTGGCGAATTCCGGCGCCAGCTGCTGCCACGGAGCGCTGGGGAACGCCTGCGGACGAGGTTGGGAAACGGCGGCGCGGCGCCGCGGCGTTCGGGCCTTGGACGCGCTACGGTACGTGGAGGGCGGCGGCGGCGGCGGCGGCGGCGGCGGCGCTTTCTCTGCTATGCTCGCGCGCGCAAACACCGCCTGCCGCCCCCCGCCGCCCCCCGCCGCCTCCCGCCGCCTCCCGCCGCCGCCCCCACCGCCGCCGGTCGCTCTCTCCCCGCTGACGACGCGCCACGCCGTGTGGGCACTCCTCCTCATCCTCGTCCTTATCCTCCTACTCGTCGTCCTCCTCTCCTCCTCGTCCTACCCCTTCTCACGTCCTTGTCATCATATTCCTCCTCGTGTTATCCTCCACTTTCTCCTCGTAATACTCATCTTCCTACTCGTCGTCGTCCTTCTCCTTGTTCTCCTCGCGCTTCTTCTCCTCGCCCTCCTCCTCCACTTTCTCCTTCTCGTTCTCCCCCTCCTCGTCGGCGTCTCCTCGTCGCAGTGACGTTGCACGCGATTAGGGTTCGCAGGCAGTCACGAGATTTTTGCAGGTGGTGCAGTGTGGAGCATATGGTAGAGCGGTTGAAGAAATTTCTTAACGAAGCGCCTGCGAATTCACTGGCTTTAGGATAGGTAGTATCATGGTACATACTCGTACTTCAATGCTGTATCTACTCAATCACATTGACTACCGAAAACATCAATTTGTCGGCCGGTATTATCTAGAAATATTTTTGAACCAGTAAAGTGAATTGAAGTTCTGTTTGAATCGTTAATGACGTTATGTTCAGTTCATTTGTAAATAATTTGTAACAATTAGTATGGGCTAATTCAAATCTCTAGGTTAAGTTTGTGCATTATCTTGCGTCAGATAATTAGGGCGTTGAGTTGCTTTGCATTTCAAAACAAACTCCATGTTACAAAATGATAAAAATTTATGTAATTTAAAAGAAGTTCACATTCACTGAATTCGAAATACTTAAGTAAGTTGTGAGACCCGGAAGCCTCCTAAATAGTTGGACGCAGAATTTTGGTTTCTAGTTTTCTAAGAAAATTTACTTTAAAGACATTATTTTTCGTAATTATTTTTTTGATATTTTCCTCAGGCCGTGCGATAAGAATATTAGGTTGTTATGTACATATTGTCGACCTAAAAAAATGGTTTCGTTCGTGTGCCCTCGACCTGCTTCTTCCCCCTCCCTCCCCCACAATACATACTGCTTCGCTCCAAGAATCTCTTCAAATAAACGGCTCATGGCATTCTGTAAATAAACTGAAAATTGTCTCGTGCAAACAATTCTGCCGGTTACATTTTACACTCATATTGCATGTACAGTGGTACTCTTGTATTGTTGCTGCGTTATTCGGTATTGAATAACGATGGGTTTTCTTGCATATTTGCGTTCTCTCCGTTGAGCTACTTTTATATGTCTCAGTCTTAAGGACCTCACCAGTCCTTAAGATTTTTGCGAGGAGAAAAACACTGTTTTTTTTCGTTATTTAAGGTCGCATCAACTACTAGGTCATTAGCGACCACTATTGAATTTAACATTATTATATGAGGATGAAACAATATGATGATGATACGAACGATTGTGTACGAACGAACACAAATAACCATGGCCGAGGCGGGACTCGAACCGGCGACCCCTCGGTCCGAGATCACTACGGCACTACTGCTTTAGCGATCTCTGCCACGGGACCGACAGAAAAACACTTTTGACTTGTTCTAATCGCGTCTTCATGAGTGCAAACTTGTGACTGTGAAAATATTACAAAGGCATACTTGTAGTGTAAATTTTCAAATTTGTTTCAAATATAGGAGAAAGGAAGAAGAAACGTTAATTGCTTTTAAGTATAAAGGAAAAAATAGCAACATGAAAAGGAATCGTGGAAATGAAATTTTTCGAAACGTCAGAGAACGTTTGGTAAGCAAATTAAGAACACTATCAAAACAGAGCTGTCTTAACAAGCTTTCAACCGTGTGGTGTTTGGAGAATGCTGTAAACAATTGGAATTTATTGGGAAGATAGTAAAAAATACCAAATACGCTGTAAAAAAATACCAATAATCTAAAAAATGTGTATCAGAGAAGTAAAATTGATTGAAATTGTTTTGAACATAACTGTCGTGCCTGGTGATTGACATTCTCCCTTCAGCACAAAACTTGCTTTTCGTCCACCTAATATTGTTGTCATTGTTTGAGATAATATTTCATTTACTTCTTTCTTTTACAAAGTAATGTAGTTATTTTGTGGGTTTTTAAATTATGTTCTGCTGAAAAGTTACATTCAAACAAGAGCCTTTTTAGGAAGACCGTAAAACATTTCGGACTGATAGTGATCCAGGATACGTAAGACCTACTGGGCAACGACTGTATTGATCAGGTACTGCGTGGAGCTGCTCTAGGCTGCTGACCGCAAAAAAACTCCTGATGTGTCGACGAACAGTGTAAAAGGGCGAGAATTACGGCCAGCGCGAACGAGGCCACGCCTCACCTCTGACCCCGCGTGCACCGGAAGCGGAAGAGCGGACAGGAAAGGGCGCGGGCGGAGTGGCACGCACTATCTGTCGGGTGACGGCGCGGCGCGGCGCGGCGCGGCGGGCTGGTTTTGGGCGGGGCGTGGTGCGGCATGGCGCGGCGATGCGCGTTGCAGCGCGGTTTGGCAGTGCGGCGTGGCGTGACAGGGCAGGGCGAGGCGAGGCGAGGCGAGGCGGGGCGGAGCATGATGTGGCGTGGCATGGCATGACGTGGCGGGGAAGGGCATGGTAGGGCATGGTAGGGCAGGGCAGGGCAGGGCAGGGCATGGCAGGGCATGGCATAGCGGGGCGGGGCTGGGCAGGGCATGGCGTGGCGAGGCATGGCGCGGGCGGGACGTAGCCGGAGTCAGGAGGCCGGTGACCTGCCAAAGCCGCGCGCTGAAGACGTACAAAAGAGCGCGGCGCGCGCGGGAGACGCTGGCGGAAACCCGGGAAGGGCGACGACCCCCTTCGGGCGGCGGAAAGACGCCCCGAAGTTCTTCGTACTCCACCAGCCTTCGCACCCCAACAGCACGTGGCGGGGAAGGAGTGGGACGGGCGTGTGTTCTGGAAGTTAACTCGATGGAGTATTCTCTTAAATGTAAGGCGAATTCGCAACTATCAGTTGGGGAGCTTCAATATCAAAAACGCAAGTTGTAACGAAGTTTTCCAAGTGATCAAAAGTAAATTCTACCCATATTATAGTTGGTTCAAGCCTGCAGACGATTATTTTGCCAGATTCTCGAGGCTGTTTGACACCTTCAGTATTCGGCGAGTAGGTGCGATTGCCTGCTGCATCCCGAGGAGTGTTTGTGGGGGGTGTTTGCTATTTGTCAAGCGCCAAACATTCGGTGCTCGCCCAACGCGTCGCATATCTGTCTTTTGGGCATATCAGGCGAAGCCAACATTCCCCGAGTACCTCGGCTACTCGGGATTGGGCGAGCAGGATTCTCTACTCGCTAAGTGCCAAATGTGAATTGTCTTAACACACGTTCGGTGTCGCTCCGCGAAATATATTCTTCCGCCCGCGTAATCCGGATGAGCTGAGCGCTAGATAATGTCTCGGAAGTGTCAGTTCAGGGAGAGCAGTTGTAGGTAGTTGTTTTCGCGAGTGATTTAGTTACTTTCGAGGTCGTCACTAAATGTAATATTGTAAGAATTTGTGTATATCATCTCGAAAACATTGTCAGAATATTAAAATGAATTATTTGTTAGAGAAGTTCAACGAAAGACCGTGCACGTCGCATGTGAACGCACGGCCCCCAATCTCCCAATAGCAGAGTCAATTTTATCATGCTTTCATCTCTACTCGAAACATGCATTTTTAATCAACGAGTACTTACACGTAAATAATATTTCTGTAAATGCTAAGTTTTGAAGTGTACTTTTCGTGAATTTAAAATACTTAAATAAATTGTTTTTAAGCCAACTTCTTCAAAGGGAGGGAAACTCGAACTGCAGAGCCGATCGCCGTTCATCTTGGCGATAATTGAAGAGCTAATTAAAGAGCCAATGTCAAGTATCTCCGATCAATACAATTTTTTCGGGAATAAAAAGTATTGAAATTCGGCCTTGGAGTTCAAGATAGAAATGAACGATTCTCGAAAACCCTTTAACACAAAATGTAGTTATTTTTAACACTAATTGGCAGAATGATGGAGAAGCTTCTTAAAATTATGTTGATATGCAAAACTAGAATCGGAAATTGTGGTACGCCACTTTGAAAATAAGCTTTTCAGTTGAGTTAATATCACGGAATCCCGAGGGAGAGAGAAGAGAGGAGGCGATAAGAAAGAGAAGAGAACGGAGTAGACGCGGAAGAACCACTGCCGCTAAATCTGTCGAACAAAAGGAGTATGCAATGGTTGGAACACTGAAAAATAGAACAGCATTGACAAAAATAGTGTTCTGCGAACAAAAGTGAAAATAGTTCTTGTTATTTTGTATTTTCTAATTCCTGGTAATTGCCGTTTTTATAAGTCGACGTTATTTTTTAAGGGGAAGATACACTTTTCACCGTGTGCATCTGAATCTGTTTCATTATTTTGATCTGACATCTTTTTCTGGTGTTTTCAGTATCAGTGAATGTGTGTTCACTTCCTTGAATCTTAACTTACTATAGATATGACCATAGAATGACATTAACGGCATTTTATTTCATTGCGTGCTAGTGTCTAGGAATATATTTCTAACTGCCATGACCAAAGTCATGAACTTGTCTGCTTGGTTGACCATTCAAAGCCAGTGAGATACGACTTGACTAATCAGTAAAAATAGAAAGCTCTCTGTCATGTTGTTTTGAAACAGTGTTGCCACTGTTAGGGTTGGCGTGTTGACGCCTGCTTTTTGTTTGCAAACGTTTTTCCTAATAAGGACATGTAGTTATTTTGAAATATGACGCAGTAGAAATTATTGAGTTAGGTATTTTCGAGCTCATATTTTTTTAGACATTTCTGTCATCAAAATTCGTAAGTTACATTTGTGAGAGTCTACTACGCCAATTTAATTACATTCTAGAACATACTGAAGGTTAGTTTTGAAAATTTTATTCCAAATCTAACATATTTAGTCTATATACCACTGATGATATAAAATTTATATAATTTTAACAATTTTTACATAAATTATTCATTTATTTATTTTTTAAATTTAAATAATTTATTAATGTTTCAGTATAATATTGAATACAAGAAATTATTTCAGCAAAGGTTGAAAAAGGTTAAAATTAAATATCAGCTTGCTTAACATTAAACCAATACCCCCTACCCCTATTTTACGCTGTGTCATACCTCTCCTCCCTGTTTAGCGTTACGTATTTCTATACCCGACGCCACAAAAGATGAATACTGGGTTGTTGGCCTAAAAGTTAATAATGGTAACAATTGCTGATGCCAGAGAAGTCTGACAGTTGAATTGTTTCTTGAATTCCGCGAGTAGTGAGGAATTTTTTTCTTTCTTCGGGAGAGTACATTTCACCTCTATATTTGCGCCCTTGAGACCGCCTCTTAACTTGAGTAGAATGTAAGTTCTCGCGTGAATTGGTGAGGAAAATAGTTTAGCCAGCGGATTCCACCCGATGCGAGTGCAGCGTGAGCCCGAGTGGAATGCAGACTGAAAGGGAGCAGCAGCGAGTCCGGCTGGTTCGGGCCGACCGACGCGACGCGTCGAGGACAGCCGGCGGCGGCGGCGGCGGCGCGGCGGTGACCGCTGCAGCACGCTATGGGGCGGTGGACCTCGACAGTGACGGGAGCCACCGCGCCGGCCGCGGGGGCGGAGTGTAGTAGCGAAGAAAGAAAGAAAAAAAAAAAAAAGAATGCGGATGATCCCGTGTGCGAATCGTCCGAGGGCACTGAGGTAATAGGCGGCAGTGATGCGGTCGCTTGCGCAACCCCACGGGGGCGCCCGCCGCCGCCGCAGTGAATGGAGGCGGCCGGTGAAGGAGGTCGCGGTGGGAGGCTGCGAGGGACGAACGCGGAAGAGCAGCCAGCGCGGCGCGGCGCGGAAGGTTGCTGCCAGGGCGCTCATTAGTGACCGCCGCGGCGCGGCCTTCTACGGGGCGCGGAGGAGGATTTGGCGAACGATGGAAGGCATTGCGTGCGTTTTTTTGCACTGCCGTCGAAAAAGTGGAATGGCAGGATGTGGTTTGCAACGGACCGAAATAAGTTTTCATTGCAAATATAGTTACGTTCGTAAAATATAGTTGTGTATTTTTAGACGAAGTGTATTTTTAGACGAAAGTCGAGCGATACAGTTTGGAATCATTAGTGAGAGGAGGGGAAAGAATGTTTTTTGCAGAAACATACGTATATTTTAATCCATTTCAAATGTTCGAATGGATCGTTTTGCAGAAACGCGTTTGCGCCTATTGTTGTTTAAGTTTTAATGCCTTTAATTAGTAGTGATCTCGACAGAGGCGGGATTCAAGGGGGAAGCAAGAGACTCAACGCCCCCCCCCCCCCAATATTGGGGCATGAAAAATAAAATAGACATTTCATTTCGCCGATTTTCAAATTTATATTACAGAATATTTTATTTTTTCTGTATTTTGGGAAGTAATTTAATATTAATTAAGCGAACAATAACTTTATTGAGCTGAGCTTATAACATACATTAATAAATCGGTGGACTTAACATACAGTCGAATTATAATAGTCAACTCTCAAAAAGAAAGAGTATTTCCCTTTTATTTTAGACATATAATGCATGGTACTCAACTTTCAAATTATAAAACAAAATTCAAGCAGCTACATATAATATTATAAGTTTTACATCAAATACATATTATTAGCAATCCACATGATTAAAAAAGTAAATTGTTTAATACAAGCATACTGCTTTTCGAAAATTTTTATTAAAATTATTATAATTTAAACAAAGAGAATTTAATTTTTTAATAAAAATGTTATTTTAAATGTTTCTAAAAAAACACCAGGCCTACATGAACCGAAATCCCGCCTCTAGACCTCAGATGCAGAGCGACTCATATTCGCGCGTCAGCCTTGTATTTTGTGAACTCGATAATTGTTAGACTATCAGCCACTTGTGAAATTGTGTATAATATATGTGCATTAGAATGTTTTACACGCTGTGGATGTTTTATTTGTGAAGAAAAATCGAAATACAACAAAAGAAAGTTAAAATTTCTAATAAATGCAGTACAATTTTTTTGCAGTATTTTGTGGTGATGAAAAATGTACACTTATCGAACTCAAGAGCATTTTGTCATCGTTGCATAGTATCCGGGCCTGATTACGTAGCAATTACTCCTATTTTTGCAAAGTGAAAGGTTCGTGTAAGTTCCATGCGTAGTGAAATTATGTAATGTGATGGTGATGATCAGTCGCGAGGCCAAGAGAGCCTAGCGATTGTGCATCACCCAAGAGGGAGACTTGTTTCCGACGTGGAGGATAGCGGTCCAGTGGAGACAATTGGTGAGGATCACATATTTGTGGTCGGCCGTGTGGCGCGTGCGCGGGGAGGTTCCGTGATGGATGCCCAGTGCCCGGGGGGCGTGGAGGGGGCTGTGGAACGCAACCCAGTTGGCGGCCTTGCGGGCCAGTGACCCTGGCGCAACGGGAGCGGGCGCGTGATCTGACGCATGCAGCGGCAGCGGCAGCGTCGGCGGCCGCCAAATGTCAACAGCTGCGTGCGGAAGGACATCTCCTGGCGAAGTCGCGCCACCCCGCGCCGCCCTCCCTTCCGTGCCCTGCCGCCTCCCTGCCCGCCCGCTTCCCTCCCCGGGTGCCAGCTCTTCCGCAGCTGCTTCCGTGTATCGGAAATCGCACGGCCCGTCGCCGCTGCCGCTTGGCTGACCCGGCTCGCCAACCTTTGAAATGCCACTCGCGTAGATACGCCTTCGCCTTTCGGAAACAGTTCGTGATTTAGGATGATTTCTGCCTCCGCATTGAACCGTTATCTAGTGAATGCGGCCGTTTGTAAACGAACGGTGATGTATTTCAGTGAGTTATTATTTTATGCTGGTACAGGACTAAGCCCATTACTAATTGTGTCGTAAAGTTGTCAACATTTCATACACTTTGCCTATATGGCGTATTTATATCGTTGATTAATCTCTCAGCGAAATACCGAATATTTATCTTAAAATTATTTGCTATTGAACTGTATATCAGCAGTTCTTAGCTCGACGAAGTACCGAAAATGTGTTCTGTAGCTAGTTGCATCGGGAAAATAACTTACACGAGTGTTACGAATCGCCCATTTATGTTTCCATAATCTAATAATTTCAAAGAAACGTAATAATATTGCGAATGTTACTCAAATACGTTGTTCCAGTATGCTGGGGTTCGGAGCTGTGGTGAATAGGGTGTGACTAAAAAACTAATTTATTATTATGTTCCCGTTCCACATTCTCATATTTTCCGTTCAAGAACTATACGATGGCTTGATCAAATCGTATATTTCGCCCTCAAATCGATTGAAAGTGCAGTATAATATTATATTTATAAAAGGTTCAGTTTATTAAAATGTAATAGCGAGGACCTAAATATG
This sequence comes from Acheta domesticus, assembly GCA_031308135.1. Lineage (NCBI taxonomy): Eukaryota > Metazoa > Arthropoda > Insecta > Orthoptera > Gryllidae > Acheta > Acheta domesticus. Next base: position 110,256,224 of record JAHLJT010003656.1, on the reverse strand, counting down.
CTTCTTAACGGTTTTGTTTGCCTCAAATACTTTCAAACTTAGATATTATCTCGTGTGTATCGTTCCAATTAAGCATAAATTGTCACACAATCTACAAAATCTGATTTATATCAAATTATATGAAGACAACATGATAAAATTATGATGAGATTGGACGTTGTTGCATCCTATCGATTATTTTCGTTCTTATGGATCGATAGTTGCCGAGTCCCTGGCGTGTGCGGGTGGGCCGCCCAAGATGCGAGAACGGAGTGCGAGGCACGTGGTATGCCTATGAGTAGCAGAGAAGTGGATTGAAAGCACGTGTTCCAACAAAGCGTGCGTCACAAGGTTTCTGATTACCATTCAATTGACCACAGCTCAGCGAAACTCCATGATTTACAATTCCGTATGACGGCTTCCGTTCCGGTTTGGTTGTAACGGGCGTTTTGTGTGTGTCACAGGAGCTTCGTATGAACTGGTCTGCGCGGACAAAATTATTTTAAGAAATAAAAAATAATCCTTCTAATCTATTTTCATTGTACATCGCGCTTTGGGAAGTCCGAATTGGAAAAGAACGTGAAGAACAGGTGATCAGGTCTTCTTTTATCGTTAGTGGATTAATGTCGTAGCCAAATATGGAAATTATTATTCTGGTGTGTTTTTCTTGTATTTCAAGAATCAGTGTTACATTCAGAATTCTGTTGGGCTCAGCGTGTTTGCTGTCTTTGTAAATCTTACCTCGACCGACTTGAGAATTCCAAGCTCCGCAGTGCTGAATTATAAACAACACGTGCTTTCGTAATTCCGTTCGTTTCGTCTGCATCCGCGAAACAATAGTGCGGGCAAAAGAGGCTTGCACGCAAAGGTGCACCCGGCTTTGCAGCGCACTCTCTACTCTGGGCAGTTTCGCAGAGCCTGTTGCGTTCCCTCCGCTCGTCAATTGCGCGTTATTGTCGAAAGCCGCCAGCAGGAAACGGCGTTGCGAAGCATAAGCAAAAGTGCGGTTTCCCTTTGTTGGATTTTTGCTCTTGACGAAACGCCTTGGTGAAATGCCAAATTTGAGACTCTGCGAGGACAGAAAAGATGTGGGACAGTTTGAACGACGAAACAATTGTTTGGTGACCCTGGCGGAAACTTAATGAACCGTCTAATAGTGTACGGGAAAATGTATTGTATGGTAATTCATTATTTTAGTTGCTGTGCTACAAAACATTTCTACATAGAAATTGTATCACGAGCGTCGCAAGTTTGCAAGGTGACTAAATAGCTCATTTCTTTTGGTGGAATTATTTAAAAGGGCTTTGCTTAACGAAAGCAAGGATTTTGGCATCCGTTCCAATTAGTGCAGTTGGCGCAGGGTTGATAGGTTTATAAGTTGTGTGCTCCTGGTAGTAAATTTATAATATACAACATTGTAATAAAATATTCCTAGAATGTGCTCCAACCTTCGTCGTATTGGTTTATTCCTTTTTCCTTGTATTGAGAAGCAAATTTTGCACGCTTCACCTGTCCATAGGTGTATGATAATTGAAACGTTTCACATATTAGCATTTCATTGGAACGTTCTTAAAATATTTCAGTTTTCCTTCAAAGAGCAAATACCTCTTTTTTTGCAGCAAACTTTATTTTTGGAGAATCCCCCTCCCCCCCAAAAAAAGAAAACGATAAACAAGGTATAATTCGAGCATTTCATATAAAACGAAAAGTTTCATTATCATTTTACATTTGTAGAAATTTCGTTTTTATGTTATCATCTTCAGCAGTATTTCTCTAATTTTCTCGAATTTATAGCCTTAGCAGACTCATTGTATGAATCATCTTTGTTCACAGCATTCTTTGTAATTTTCAAGAATAAACGTTTCGTGTCCAAGCTATGAAAAACCACGCGAGAAGTCCAAGTGGCAGAAATTTGCTTCAGGAAGAGGAGGGAAGACCAGAGAGAAAGAGAATAAAACGAACCCGTGCCAGAGGAACTGGCAAGCTGGAACATGGGAAAGGTGACGAGAGGGAGAAGAAAAAAAAAAAAAACGAGTGGGCCGTGGGCAGTGTGGATGGCCTGGCCGTGCTGCGGCAGTTCACTGCCCGGCTGAATGCGCTTGCCCTTCTATCCCCTCGAAACATTAAGGCTATTTCCCTACGCTGTTAGATTTTTATAATTTATTATCATATCTTGTGAGCCGCGGTGGCTCAGTGGCAGGGCACTGGCTCCTCACCTGAAGGAACCAGGTTCGAATCCCGGCGTAGGCTGGGATTTTATCTGGTGCTTTCCCGGCTGGCTGTGGGGCCGACTCAGCCTCCCTTCCAAGCGAGTACCAGGATCTTTCCTGGGGGTAAAGGCGGCCGGAGCGTTGTGCTCGCCACACAACCTCCTCTTTGTGCCGACGGCGACGAAAAGGTGAAAGCCCCCCCTTAGGGCCACATCGGCCTGTGTGTAATGCACAGGGGATACTTTTTTTACCCATTTAGTTTATTTACATTTATATAGCTTTAAAAGCTTTAGCTTTAAAATTGTAGCCAGCTTCCAAAATTGGTAGTGTGCCTCCAGGTGTGAACATTACAACTTTTCGAAGTCGCGGATGTTTTGCCTATAAGACTGCTGACGTGTTGCCCAAAAAGTGTATTCACACGGATTCAAATATTAATTGGTCGATGAATTTTTTGGTTATAGAATCTTATTATCTTAAGATTTATTATTTTCGTTATTGTTGTGTACGTATTAGAGTGCCCTAAAACGGGTCTCCTAAAATAGTTTTCCGGGTGTTCAAAGTTATAAGACATTTTAATAACCAATTTTTTCCTCTTTAACGTGTACATTTACTTTTGTAAATAAATAAATAAATAAATAAGTAAATAAAATTTCGCTTATTATAATCGATTTTCATTGTTCATTAATTGGTTCTACCTTCTTTCACTTGTGAAGAATCTTAATAAACTGTAAAGCCTCAATTTCATTACCTTGAATTGCTTAAAGGTAACACATTGCATTTGTGTTTTTCATTTGTTCAAAGAGCTGTTTATCGTAGAAAACAGTTGTGTTTTTTTAACTGCAAACAATTTTCCTGACCATATACAATTGCTTTACATTTCGCAACAACACTTAGATGCAATCTATATAATCTTCGTCTCTTGAGTCTCTCCATTGGCCGGCGGGCCGCTCGCGGACGTTGCAAGCTGCAATTCGCGACTAGTGCTGAGCGGGGCCGCGGGGTGGCGTCGAGGAAGGCGTGGGCAGTGGTCCGTTTGGCAAAGCGCCGCTTGTTGTGATGCTGCCCATCCCCCGCGCTATTTCGGATCTCTTCCGGGCGCTGCGCCCTCTCATGTGGCCTGCTGGAGCGGCGGGTGTTACTGTCGGTGGATGGTGCGCTGAATAGTGTTGTTTGACAGGCCCACTTTCGGGGTTTGAAGTGTTTTTTTTTCCTCCAACGGACGTGGTTCATTGTATATGCCGAAATATGCCGTAAGTACAGGTAATGCATTCGACTGACAATTCAAATGCTTAGTTTGTTTTTTTTTCTTTCTTCTGTGGAACTCCATTATGTGCTGAGGTTTTTCGCATTTTATTTTTCTACCATCAACGTCGTGTAAGCATTTATTTTATTATGACTTGTTTCATTATGACATTATGACTCGGTCCTACTGTTAGAAGTTCAACAACGAGCGACGTGGCAACTTTGTTATATCTTCCAAAATGTTATTTCAGTTTCTACGTTGGACATGTGTTGGACATTCAATGTGATGCCACCACTAATCGTGACTGAGTGCATTCGTGGCTAGTTAACACGTTACATAAAGATTAATATGTTCCAAAATAGGAATAGATGAAGTGGATCAGCGATCGTATGTGAAGTTGCAGTTCTGGGTGTCAGGAATGATCGCCAGCGCGATACGACAAACGTTGGGTGATAGTGTGTTGAAGGTGGGGTGGAGGCCTTCGCGTCGCAACTGCTGACAACTGGCTCATTGGACCACAGGGGGTACGCGTAGATTAATCACACTTACCCAATGGCATTCAAATCTTCATTGTTAACAAAGGACCTTGGCGAATTATTTTGAAGATAATTACCTTGTCTAATGAAGGTTGTTTCCTTTGTGCACAATAAAACAATGTTTTCTATTTATATATCTTTCCATTCCCCCCCACTCATTGGACCCTGTACAAAGAATCAATATGGTATTAGAATTTCGAATAACATTTCAGTGATATTTAATAGTAAATAGTGGATTTCTCTTCCTGGAGTTGTATTAACTGATAAAATACATTAGTTGCCATGACCTGCGGAATGGCTTTCGTGTAATGCCAGTTTTCCATCACTGTATTATAATATTTTTGTGCTGTATATTTAAAATTAAATTTCCGCGTTCGGTTTTTCTATGCAAATGATACATAGTTTTATAAATGTTCTCGAACAATGGTCAAAATTAAGCATTATAAATAATTTGGATACCATTTTATTATTTTTGGTAGTAATCCATTCGCATAAAATGTTATTTTTAATTGACCTTCTATCATTCTATTAATCGTTTTTTTTTTCAATCGTTGCTTCGGAAAGATTATTCAGAATTACAAACTTCATTATTTACTTAATTGTCATCATTTGTTAATCACTTTTACTACGTTGGTTAGGAAATTCTTATAGAACTGTTATAAGTACTTTACTAAACAATAGTACCTCCGTTGCATGTGACGTGAACGTGCACTGTTCAATGACCGCCGTTTCGTCGACACTCAGTGACACTACGTTACGCTGCAACTCTATTCTCCGTCTTCTGCCAAATACCATCTTTTCCGCTAAAATATACCGCCGCGTCGGTCGCCTGGAACCTCCTTTGCTCGCCTTTGAAGTAGTGATGCAATATCAGCGACAAAACATCGATGTTACAAAGCATGGATGTTTTAAAGATGGTTTCGTAACCTCTAACATTCAAGTCGTGTGCAACAAAATTTAATTATAGCCTGCCCATGAACATTATTTTACAATTAAAGGGTCCCCCCAGATAAGATGGTAAAAAGTTCCCCTCAACCAAATTACATATGAGTGGTTACACTATAATTCTAACATAAAAATAATATTTTTGAAAGGTTTCTTAGCCCCCGTCCCACCACCCGCACCCCTATACAGCCAAAAACGTGTTTTCTAATTTCAATTTTTTTCGACAACTTAACACTATTTTATCAGACTGAAAAAATATGATAAATAAGAACACAATTTGAAATATCAGAAAAACATTTTTCAATATTTTCTCAGGCCCAAATTCAAACACAAACAAATATTTTCGAAAAAAAAATCAAAAATATTTTTACTGTGTTTTAGAAGCTTGGAACAGGCTCGAAAAAAATGTCAAAGGTTCCTTTTAAAACATATTGTTGTGAATTTTTTTCAGATTTTTTCGATTGCTGGGCTGCAGTTAAAAAAATAAAAACCATTTTCCCGCCTTTAAAACACCTGAACTTTCAACATACTTTGAAAATGACTGCAACGGTTCTGTGCATTTATTTTAGTGTTTATTATACATTTGTATACATTGTTGTAGAACCCAATAAAGTTTTGATTTTGGAATATACTTAAAAATTATCATTTTTTAAAGCTTTCTAATCGTTTGCATAAGTAATCGTACGCTACGGAAAGACGAGTTTTGGCAATTTATAAGAAACAGTCGACATAAGACCTTGCAGGTGTGATACTGGTGGATAAAGAATTACACCCCATCCTACATCAAACAGATTTTACAAGAAAAAATAGAAGTTTGCACAGTATGACATACAAAAAAAGATTATTGCAACACACATTATAATGGCAAATAACTCGGAAGCGATGCCTCCTAGGCCTTTTAAACCAGGTTTGCTTGTCTCATGGGGACACGACTTTTTTGTTGAGAACAAGTAAATTCTAACAAACGACATGTTTTGGGGGACGGGTAGATGACAAATGGGGAAATGATAAGAGACATTTCGGGTGCAGGTGAAGCATAGATGGGGGACAGTGGAGATGTGAAGGGGAACAGATTAAGCCCCGATTATGTTGTTGGGATGTATTTTTCAAAATACCACTTTTATGATCATCCTATTTTACAATTTTGCATATAGTTCTTTTGGGTGCCCCCTTTCCGTAGCACAGATGGACAGAAAAGAGAAGCCGATGTCAATGTAAAATTAAATTGAAGGAAAATACTGAAATTATCTTTCACGATAAAATTAAGGGGACTATTTTATTTTCTGCGAATTTTTATCTCGACGCACAGCAATATTGGAATGAATTCTCTCGCACAGTACTGGGTCTATAATGCCGTAAACTACTTGTCGGCGGATGGTAGTTTGCAGTTGGGTGCTACATTAAATCAATTTTCAATTTTCGTACAATTATTATTTACAAAGTGCAGAGTTTTCACACGTGTACAGATTGTACGAGTGTCTTTATACGTATTCCAGAACAAATTCTCGGGTAAAGGAAAAGACAACTTTTTCTCTAGTCTGAAACTTCTACAGACGTGAGACCACAGGCTTCCGCAAGCAATGCTATTTATATTGTTGCAATGCTATGTTATTATTTATCTGTCCAAGACGCCGCGTTCTGGGCTCAGTTGTCAAAGTTTCAGCTGCTATTCTGTGGCCTTCCTCCTCAAGCAAGGTCGCACGTGCCTAGGATGCGGCCACTGCCGAACAGCCAAGTGGTTGATTACAAATGTCTTAGTTTTTTTTAAACTATGACCCAGCTATTAAAAAAATTCACAAGCATTCTGAGATGAACTTTTAGATTATTTTCGTGCCAGTGTCTGTGTTCTAAGACAAGTAAAACAGTTCTTGTAAATCTGGGTCTCACCTCTTCCCCTTCATTTTTCCACATGTCCCCCAATTATCCCTCAAATATGACCGAATTATTATTTAGTAAACTGCGAAACACTATTATCTTTCCTTAGCGTAAGATATTCTCATACAAAGGATTAGAAAGCTTTAAAAAATTATAATTTTTAAGTATATTCCAAAATCAAAACTTTATTGGGTGCTACAACAATGTATACAAATGTATAATAAACACTAAAATAAATGCACAGAACCGTTGCAGTCATTTTCAAAGTATGTTGAAAGTCCAGGTGTTTTAAAGGCGGGAAAATGGTTTTTATTTTTTTAACTGCAGCCCAGCAATCGAAAAAATCTGAAAAAAATTCACAACAATTTGTGTTTTAAGAGGAACCTTTGACATTTTTTTTCGAGCCTGTTCCAAGCTTCTAAAACACAGCAAAAAATATTTCTTGATTTTTGTTTCGAAAATATTTGTTTGTGTTTGAATTTGGGCCTGAGAAAATATTGAAAAATGTTTTTCTGATATTTCAAATTGTGTTCTTATTTATCATATTTTTTTCAGACTGATAAAATAGTGTTAAGTTGTCGAAAAAAAATTGAAATTAGAAAACACGTTTTTGGCTGTATAGGGATGTGGGACGGAGGCTAAGAAACCTTTCAAAAATATTATTTTTATGTTAGAATTATAGTGTAACCACTCATATGTAATTTGGTTGAGGGGAACTTTTTACCATCTTATACGGGGAGACCCTTTAAGTGAAAACAGAGTTAAAAAAACCTCTCAGTGTGCGAAATACGAATAAAGACGAAGGAAATGGCAATATATCAGTATCATCTCGGGCGCGATATAGGCTCGATGAAGGTAGTATAAACTCAGTTCGTGTGGTTCGAACACATAGACATCCGTTATTATTTCGCAAGTTTGTGTATTTTTTTTCAGTATAATTTCATTTTGTATAAACGAGAAAGCCAACTTGTCACCCTGCTGAAACAGGAGGCCTTTGCCCTTAAAGGGATTTGCTGCAGGCTCAATAAAATAAAATAAAAATTATTTCGTATTTTAACTTTCGCAAAATACGATTGTGGGAATTTTTCTTCCACGAATTACGAGTCTTGTGCATGCTTGTCGAAAACGAAAAAACACCGAGCACAAATATCGATGAACAAAAATCATGATTTCAGTACATCGATTTTTTTTATAGACATTACTTTGAAGACGGCGCGCGCTCACGCGAGGTGTGTCCGCGGCGCGGAGCGGCGCTTTGTCAGCCTTCCGCCTCAATGGGCCGCAGACGCCCGCCCCTCCCGTCCCCCTCCCCCTCCCCCTGCCGTTCGCCGCGACCTCCTTCGCCCGTGATTGATTCGCGCTTGGAGGCCACCGCCGCGCCCGAGGGCGTGCGGGATTCGGTTTGTCTTGCGGCTCATCTTGCGGAGGGCCAGTTGTGAGAATGGCGTGCCCTCGAAGATCGCCGACGAGGCGGTGTCCTAATTGCAGATGGCTTTTGAGAGCAGTAATATAGAGTGATATCATTACAAAATCACACGCAGCGTCATGATTTAGGCTTAGTAATTTGTTGTATTTAGGCTTAACCACAGATTTGCGAATGGCATGCTCTCGAAGATCGGCCACAAGGCGGTGACCCATAAAGGTGCAATGACCTAATTGCACATGAGAGCTGTAATGCAGAGGACAGCGATATTATCAAATTCATATGCATATATTAATTAATCAACGTAGGTGGAATTTTGATTATAACTTGTAACTATGAAAAGCGTAAATCTCCCCGTCTAAATTTCCCTCGTGGTCATATTCAGGAAGCATTTAAAGGTTAAATTGAGAGACCAGTGAGGATGTTACAGCAGCCATTTACGAAGAATTTTTAGAGAAGAGAAAAGAATGGGCGAAGACGAATTTCTTCGACTGAAACGCTGGCGTCACTTCTCCCCCTTCCCTTGCACCATCCCCAAGAGCTGGGTGCTTGTCGTGCGCGGAGATGGGGAGCGAGGTCTTTCGTCCTCCGAGCAGCGATTTCGCTCTCGAGACGGGGCGCGGAATGCCCCAGCGAGAACGCAGCCCTTCTGGCGCTTTTCTGCCGCCACACTGGCATAATGGCTCCGTTCTTTAGTATTGTGGTGTAGCTCAACAGATGGCGGAATCGTGCTGATTGCAGTTCTTTGTGCTGTCTGGGAGTTTCCTCCCTCCTGACACAGGTTTTCTGGTGCACTGACCAAAATGGAGGCTTATTGGGAAATCAGTTGTGTTCTGAAATCACATTATTGTTCACTTGTGTCGATTCTGAATTCTGAGTTCTGAATTCACAGTATTGTTTCTTTCTACCGACGTACACGTTCTGTGTTCAAAACAAATAACTACGATATCTGTACCGTACCGTGACTCCCGCTTCTTCACCATTGAAGGTAGATGCTACGGTGCTGTGATCTTGTTTTGAGATTGTTTATAAACTTTATAACATGGGGACATCAGAAATTAAAAAGTGAATATTAAATGTGCACATAATGTACATTTAATGTACACTTTTTATTTTCTGATGTTTCCATCGTCATTCTCATGACGGTGAAACATTTGTTATTTGAAGCCACTAACTACCTCGTTTTTTCTCATTTGACATGCGAATATCCAGAAGACCAGTTCAGTTTGGCGAAAACAGCATTTTGAACATTTGACTATCTCAGAACAAAATTTGTGCTTATTGAAAATAATGTACTTCGACTCCAATCAAACCGTCCAAGCGAAGCGTCCTTCTGACTTGCTGTGGTGTTGTTGCAGGACAATCCAGGACCCGGCGAGCCAGCGGCTGACGTGGTACAAGCCCCCGCTGACGGTGCTCGTCATCAAGAAGGTGCGGGACGCCGCGGTGCTCCAGCCCTTCGTGCAGCTCGTCACTTGGCTCATCGAGGTGAGCTCGCGCCTTCGCGCTCTTGGCTGCCTTTGTCGCGGACGATTCTTCGTGAGCCAGCTCAACTAGCTCCTTCCACATTTCGAACACCCCGTGTAACTTTAAAAAATATTTAGGACACAGCATTGCGGTTTGATTTATTTTTATGATTATTATTATTATTATTATTATTAATTATTATTCCTATAATTCACGACTAGAGATGTTATTATACGGTTGATTGTAAAGTCTACACCGGGTTGCAATCAGCTTCCTGAGGAGTAGATCTAGAGACTATCGGTGCCTCTACAAAACTGCGCAAAATGTGGGCTGTTCCAAATATAGCAATTTCTTGCACTTCCCAGTCTTTTGCATTACCCGGGAGTTTTGCCAACTTTTTACACAAATTTTGCGGAACAAATCCCAGAGCTCCGGTGACTATCGGTACGACCTGTGCTTTTACGCCCCACGTTCGGCTGATCTCGATTTCCACACTCTTATATTTAAGACGTTTCTCTGCCTCCTTTGTAACATTTTGATCGCATGGCACAGCAAGGTCTACAAGTAGACATGATTTTTTCTCCAAATCCCGGATAACAATGTACGGTTTGTTTGCCGCTGTCATGCAGTTTGAATTTGTTGGTCGTACAGTATCGTACACAGTCGAACAGACTTCACCGGTTTTGGTGAGGGTTCGTTGGGGCATTTTTTTGGAACTTAGAGGGTAGTACAGATCTGCCAGTAGAGGTAACTATTCACCCTGCCGTGTCTCTTCAAGTATTCTGTCTTGCTAGAATTGGACAAGCTGAGACAATATGATCAATGGTTTCTATTTGTTCCTGGCATGCGACATTTATCATCTTGTGAAATTTTGAAAACCGCTTTATCATAATGTCATGTTCTCAACGCCTGATCTTGGGCAGCTATTACAATTCTGGCTTCATTCTTCGCCTTTTGAGCCACATCAATGATTGATCTTTATTGATCTGCACCTTGTCCGTTCTTTTTAGATATTGTCCATGAAGTGGTTTGTCTTTCCACGATTTCTTTAACATTTTTGTGTCTCACATTTCATTTTAAGTAGCATTTATTATTATTAAAACTATTTGTGCCACATTTTATCACTTATAAATTGATTTGTTTTGTGTTATAACATGAAAAGATGGTGGAGATACCATTATAATTTTATTAACACAGATACTAGATTTGAATGTCAAGAGCTATTGTCTCCTATATTATTTTAGTTGTATACCTTTCATTTGCGGCTCTCACATGCAACCAATCTTTATAAATCAATTCTCTAAAGAAAGAGAATTTCACGGAGACGTGACGAATTGCACTTTGACTTTAAAAATATGAAGGATATGTTTTAAAAAAATCTAAATATTTATGTCAAATGCAACTCGCAACACTTGCCAATGTTTTCGAATCTATATCATTAAATAACCCCTAAACAAAGCGTTCTAGGGCCTTTAAAACTAACATTTTGAGGCCAAAGGCCTTAAAGAAACGTTTTTCACACCATAATCTACAAGATGAGACTGTCTTGGACATTCAATTAAAATTTCGGTTCGGCACTGCGATACCACCACTGCCACCTAAATATTTCAGCCCTTGTTGCTGGTAACCATTTTTGTGACGACACGCTTAGATGGCTTAGATTCCTCCATATTATATTTACTCTTTCTGTATACAACGTGATTTGTGCTGTCTGACTAGGTTTATTTGCATAGTCATTAATTCAAGATTTGCTCTCCAGCAACAACTAGAAGTACTATTATAGTTGCATGATAGATATAAAGATTGTATCTTATGCGTGTAGTTAAACCATTCAATGAATGCTTTGCCGTGGTCTGCAAGTGCTATGTATCTAATTGTGGAGGGATGTGGGTGTACAGTGAAGAGTGAATACTGTGTTTGTTGTTTTACCTGTACCAGTATTTTCGTTATCAGCAGTGATTCGATAAAATTTTCAAGTCAGCGGGTTCAGACACGTAGCTTTCTCAAAAGTAAAAAGCTAATATTTTTGTGATTATCACGAAAAGCTAAAAGCTAACGGCCAAAGAATATTGAATGATTACTTTAAATGTTGTCTTTAAGTCTGTGAATTGTTCCAAGAAAACTATCCATGATACTGAATAAATCTTTATTGGAATTAACTAAAATATTGGTTTGATTATTTTTTGTCTCGAAATTCCTTTTTTGGAGGTACGTTAGAAAGCACAAAATAATCAAATACTTTTTAGTATCCAAATAATCATTTTTTTGCACCCCGACATTTGTTCTACGTAACAAATCAAGGAAAGTTAAAAAATATTGGAAAGAGTAGGGTTAGACTTGCCCGATCCGGTATTTTCGCACTACTTTACTTGGCTTTCTCAAAAGTAAAAAAAAAAAAAGAACTTTTCTAATATTTTTGTGACTATCAAAGAAAGCGAAAAGCTAACTCTCAAGGAAGATCGAAAACTTTTTTGGTATCCCTGTGCAATTGCACACAGGCCGAATTGGCCCACAGGGGAGATGAAGGTAGGGCTCCACCTTTTCGTCACCGTCGGCCCAAGGAGGTTGAGTGGTGAGCACAACGCCTTTACCCTCAGGAAGGATTCTGGTACTCACGTGGAAGGGAGGCTGAGTCGACCCCAGAGCCGCCCTGAATGGATAGCACCAGATAAAATCCCAGCCTACACCGGGATTCGAACCTGGGTCCTTCAGGACAGGTAGACAGTGCCTTACCACTGAGCCATCACAGCTCCAACTCTCAAGAAAGATTGAATAATTTCTTCAATTTTTTTTAAAGAAATATGAATTATTCCAAGAACATCTCTCTATGATGCTGAATTTACTTTATTGAAAGTTGGTTTCCAACTACAATTGCATTGTTATTTTTGTTTTAATATTCTGTAAGTACATTAGAAGTTACATTTATACATTTTAAACAATTCAACACGTTTCATTTACAACTTTCCTTCTTAAAGGAAAAGATAGGCAAATGGATAGGGAAAGGGTGGGGTTTAACATCCGAGAGTTCTTGCACGGGTATGCTAGTAGCAATCTGTTCACGACGATACTCAGTCGCGGAAGTAAACATTCCCTGCAATACCCACTGGAAAAATGTTATGGCAAGTTAACAATGCTCCGCAGCGTGTAACTATTGCACAACAATGGAGATAACACTCAGCTACTCAGAAGCGGAAGCGTCGTTGATTATTGTAAATTTAGATATTTGCCAAAATATTGGTGCACGAAACTGTTATCTTTAAGACATTTATGTGCAAATCTTTGTTATGTTTATGTATTCTGTATATTATAGAGAATAATATAAGAGGTGCTGGAGCAAACGATAGAGGGTTCGATGAAAGAAAGGTTGGGAATCCCTCGTCTACACGGATGCCGGAGTTCTCAGAATTCTCACCCGAGGCAGCATCTCTTTGCACGTGAAGCGGAACGTGAATGAGGTAGATTTCCTTTCCATCAGTTTCAAAATTTACGGATTATATTTGCTGTCACCAATAATGCTGCTTTCTGAATAGTCTGCATGTGCTTCTCACTTTTTTTAAATTTATTTACAGTATCTTTCCATACCATGGTGACTTATCTATTTGATGACATCACCATTGGAAGCTCTTCCCCTGCCTGCATTCCGCTCATGCCTTTCACTTCAACAGCCAACGATTGGCATTTCTCCTTCTCGGCAACCAGTTATTACGAGACTGTCGTCTGTGGGGACCGCAACATCAATGAGTTGTGTTGTTTTAAATGGTTTATCAAACAGAGCAATATCTATCTATTCGGTCACTGTTCGGTCAGAGGTGATCCCAGATACTATCCTTCAGAAGGCGACCTTGATCATTGCCGATAATTTGCTCTGGTTTGCACATGTAATACGGTTGACCACTCTACGAGGTCATACATACTAATTTGAGGTTGTGACCATTATTATTATTATTATTATTATTATTATTATTATTATTATTATTATTCCATTACATCACGACTAAAGATGTTATGAGTCGGCTGAATATAAAATCTACTCCAGGTTGCAACCAGCTACCTAAGGAGCAGATCCGGTGACTGTCAGTGCCTCTACAATACTTTTCGCAAAATGTGGGCTGTGCCAAATAAAGCCATTTCTTGCACTTCCCAGTCTTGAATTACCAGGGAGTTTAGACAAGTTCTTACTCAAATTTTGCGGAACAAATCCCAGAGCTCCGATAACTATCGGGACGACCTGTGCTTTTACGCCCCACATTCGGCTGTTCTCGATTTCCAAACTCTTGTATTTAAGACGTTTCTCTGCCTCCTTGGTAACGACGTTTTGATCGCAAGGTACAGCAACATCGATAAGTAAACACGATTTTTTCGCCAAATCCCGGATAACTATATCCGGTTTGTTTGCCGCTATCGTGCGATCATTTTGAATTTGTTGGTCGTACAATATCGTACACAATCCAACAGACGTCACCGGTTTTGGTGAGTGTTCGTACCACTTGGGGCATGTGCTTGGAACTTCGAGGGCGGTACAGATCTGCCAGTGGAGGTAGCTACACACCCATGTCATGTCTTTTCTGGTATTCGGTCTTTGCTAGGATTGGACAAGCTGAGACAATATGATCAATGGTTTCTTTCTACTTGCTCCTGGCAAATGCGGCATTTATCATCTTGAGAAATTTTGAGAACCGCTTTATCATAATGTCGTGTTCTCAAGGCCTGATCTTGGGCAGCTATTACAAGTGCTTCCGATTCTGGCTTCATTCTTCCCCATTTAAGCCACATAAATGATTGATCTTTATTGATCTGCACCTTGTCCATTCGTTTCAAATATTGTCCGTGGAGTGGTTTGTCTCTCCACGATTTCTTTAACATTTTTTGTGTCTCACACTTCATGTTTAGCAGCATCAGAAATTCAGTGTCTGTGTTATTCGACGTGTCTTGCCTAGTTTTCTTCGCAATGCTTCTTGCTACACTAACAATGCCTCTGTTTCCCATTCTTCGGTCAGATTTCATGACCTGCCTCATTAGAGGGTCATCTTGATGGCTTCCCCAACCCGACCAACATACTTCCCCAACCCGACTATTGCGTTGTGCCAGGAGGCTTCAATTTGTCTGAGGCCTCTTCCTCCTTCCTTACGTGACACACTTCCTTGCGGGAAACATGATACATTGTTAGCAGTTTTCTGGTTTTTCGATCCATGGTGCGAATTTCTTGCTCAGTCCAGTCCACTAATCCAAAACTGTATTCGGCTACAGGTACTGCCAAACTAACAGGTACTTATTATTATTGTTGTTATTATTTCACTACATCACGACTAAAAATGTTACGAGTTGGCTGAATATAAAATCTACTCCAAGTTGCAATCAGCTACGTAATGATCAGACCTAGGGACAGTCGGTGCCTCTACAATACTTTGCGAAAATGTGGGCTATTATTATTATTATTATTATTATTATTATTGTTATTATTATTATTATTATTATTATTATTATTATTATTGTTGTTGTTGTACTATAAAAACTAGTATTAGTCTGTTATGAAAGTCTGCATATCTTACAGTGATGCGTCACTGAAAATGGCTTCTTCAAATCCCCCAAGCTCCTGGTGCTTTTCAAGAGATCAATGAAGAATTAGGAGGTTGTAAGATTCATTATTATAATACTACGTTACAATTACAAATATTACTAGAATGTGTCTGTTTAAATAAAGAAGTAGTTAACTGCTAACAGTAATAGAGTACCTTTGCAAAGAACAAAAAAGTGCGATTAAAGACGCTCTTATGTACCTTAATTGTGATTTTTGTGCTTGGCATACTCCGATTTTATTTTTCGAGTGACGGGTGTACTGAAGATATTTTTGTCCTTGTTTCACGAATCGTTATAGACCACAGCTCGTTATATTTATCTTACTGTGACCCCACTCTCCCACAAAAAGGTGTAGGAAGAAGAAACTCTATAGTATAGGAAAGTGGTAGCATTGACGTTGTTTAGAAATACTCCATGTCTGCGGTACATAAATGCAGAGCGTCTTCCGCTCCGCCCCGTGGAGTGACGT
Source organism: Acheta domesticus (assembly GCA_031308135.1). Classification (NCBI taxonomy): domain Eukaryota; kingdom Metazoa; phylum Arthropoda; class Insecta; order Orthoptera; family Gryllidae; genus Acheta; species Acheta domesticus. The sequence continues at coordinate 110,240,500 of JAHLJT010003656.1, read as the reverse complement.
CAGTGTAGGCAGCCGTGTACTCCGGTGTTGCGCGGGTTGCGAAGTGCCCAGGGGCGGCGCAACTGCGGCGGGATAGAAAATGGACAGAAAATTCGTGACGTTCATATGGAGGGTTATTTGTTTTAATTGCTGGAACGATAATTTATTAACATGCTTTTGTTTTATTTCTTGATAAGTGCTTGAAGGGTGACTGTTTCTTCTCTCAATGTTTTCATTTTATTCGTTTTCTCACCTTTCACCTTCTGGCCCTCCCTCTTGTGTCTATTTATTCTCGATTTCTCTCTCCCACCTCTTTTTCTTATCTTGTTTCTCATTTTTGTTTCTCGATTCCTTTGTGTCGCCTTTCTTATCTCTATTTTTCCCTCATTCTCTTTTCCCTCCTTTCTCTTTTTCCCTCATTTCTCTTTTTCCCTCATTTCTCTTTTTCCCTCATTTCTCTTTTCCCCTCATTTCCCTTTTCCCCTCATTTCTCTTTCCCCCTCTTTTCTCTTTTCCCCTCATTTCTCTTTACCCCTCATTTCTCTTTTCCCTCATTTCTCTTTTCCCTCATTTCCATTTTCCCCTCATTTCCATTTTCCCCTCATTTCCATTTTCCCCTCATTTCCATTTTCCCCTCATTTCCATTTTCCCCTCATTTCCATTTTCCCCTCATTTCCATTTTCCCCTCATTTCCATTTTTCCCTCATTTCCATTTTTCCCTCATTTCCATTTTTCCCTCATTTCCATTTTTCCCTCATTTCCATTTTCCCTCATTTCCATTTTTCTCTCACCTCTCTTTTCCTTTTCATTCTCTCTCCCCTTTATTTTCCGTTTCTCTATCTCTCCTTTCCCTTCCCTTTTCTAACTCTCTCTTCTTTTGTCCGTCTTTCTCCCTTCTTTTTTCCATCTCTCGCCCTTTTCTCCGTCTCTCTCCTTTCTTTTCTCTCTCTTTCTGTGTCCCTTTCCCCCTCTCTCCCTTTTCTCCCACCCTCTCCTTTTTCTCCCACCCTCTCCTTTTTCTCCCACCCTCTCCCTTTTCTCCCACCCCTATCCCTATTCTCCCCCTCTCCCTATTCTTCCCCCTCTCCCTTTCTCCCCCTCTCTCTCCCATTTCTCCCCCTCTCTCTCCCATTTTCCCCCTCTCTCTCCCATTTCTCCCCCTCTCTCTCCCATTTCTCCCTCTCTCCCATTTCTCCCTCTCTCCCATTTCTCCCTCTCTCCCATTTCTCCCTCTCTCTCCCTTTTCTCCCTCTCTCTCCCTTTTCTCCCCCCTCTCTCTCCCTTTCCCCCCCTCTCTCCCATTTCTCCCCCTCTCTCTCCCTTTTCTCCCCCTCTCCCTCCCTTTCTCCCCCTCTCTCTCCCTTTTCTCCCCCTCTCTCTCCCTTTTCTCCCCCCTCTCTCTCTCTCCCTTTTCTCCCCCCCTCTCTCTCCCTTTTCTCCCCTCTCTCTCCCTTTTCTCCCCTCTCTCTCCCTTTTCTCCCCTCTCTCTCCCTTTTCTCCCCTCTCTCTTTTTTCTCCTCTCTCTCTCCCTTTTCTCCCCTCTCTCTCTCCCTTTTCTCCCCTCTCTCTCTCCCTTTTCTCCCCTCTCTCCCTTTTCTCCCCTCTCTCTCCCTTTTCTCCCCTCTCTCTCCCTTTTCTCCCCTCTCTCTCCCTTTCTCCCCTCTCTCTCCCTTTCTCCCCTCTCTCTCCCTTTTCTCCCCTCTCTCTCCCTTTCTCCCCTCTCTCTCCCTTTCTCCCCTCTCTCTCCCTTTCTCCCCTCTCTCTCCCTTTCTCCCCTCTCTCTCCCTTTCTCCCCTCTCTCTCCCTTTCTCCCCTCTCTCTCCCTTTCTCCCCCCTCTCTCCCTTTCTCCCCTCTCACTCCCTTTCTCCCCCTCTCCCTTTTCTCCCCCTCTCCCTTTTCTCCCACTCTCCCTTTTCTCCCACTCTCCCTTTTCTCCCCCTCTCCCTTTTCTCCCCCTCTCCCTTTTCTCCCCCTCTCCCTTTTCTCCCCCTCTCTCTCCCTTCTTTTCTCCCGCCTCTCTCTCCCTTCTTTTCTCCCGCCTCTCTCTCCCTTCTTTTCTCCCGCCTCTCTCTTCCTTTTTTCCCTCTGCATTTTCTCCCTCTGTGCCTTTTCTCCCTTTCTCTGCCTTTTCTCCCTCTCTCTTTCTCTGCCTTCTTTTCTACCTCCCTCTCTCTGCCTTCTTTTCTACCTCTCCCTCTCTTTGCCTTCTCTTCTACCTCTCCCTCTCTCTGCCTTCTTTTCTACCGCTCCCTCTCTCTCTGCCTTCTTTTCTACCGCTCCCTCTCTCTCTATTCCCCACTTTCTCCACTTTCGTTAAATGCCGGACCTAATCGGTTGGTTGCAACCACAGGAGAAGCGCATGGTGGTGTTTGTGGAGCAGGCGGTACTGGAGGAGGCGGCGCTGCAGGCGAGCGCTGACTTCTGCACGCTGCGCGACCGCCTCATGACCTTCCGCGACGGCAAAGACGACCTCACCGACAAGATCGACTTTATCATCTGCCTGGGCGGCGACGGCACACTGCTCTACGCCAGTCAACTCTTCCAGGTACGTCATGAGGACTGTTAAACACTCCCTGTTGGAGAATACCTACCTATCCACTCCTGACAACTTCAAATTAGGAAAGAGAGTGTGTTCCAAGTGCCGAATACAGTTGTTAGTGTCTTGCTTTACGTGGCGAGACTCGGGCCATCAGGCGCGCTTATCCGTCTGACCACGCAAATTTCGCTACGCTCCTTTCACCATCTCCAGAGAAAGAAAGTATCACAAGGCGACGAAACAATCGATTTTGAAATTAACTCAGGGGCTCCTTTTGAGTCTTGAGTATCTTTTGCGTGCAGCGAATATAGTACGAGGGACAGTCGGCTATTCGTATGTGGCACAGTTGGCTTTACTTCCCTTCAAAGGATGGCATAAACAGGATTTTTTCGCCCTTAAAAATCCTTCTATCGGGTGTGAACCTGCAAACTAGAATATAAAAGCTCAATATGCTAACTGTTATACCAGCAATTTTGGGGCAAATGTTAATGAAGTGTTGATAAATGGTTGACATCCTTTATTTTGGATATTGATGTAGTTAATTGTTTCATGAAATGATGGGGTACATTAAAATTTGCAGAAGTGATGTAACATTTCACAACATAGAATTAAGTAGGAAATTTAATTTATTAATTATTTAATTTAATAATTTATTTCTAGAATGATAGCATTATGACCGTACAATATTATGTTCAAATGCAAAAGGTTATTTAATTTCTGCTATTGGGTTGGAGTGAAAGTTCATTCAGGATAATGCCCAACACTTCATTATGCTTCTGTAGCAAATGACACATCACACTGAATGGATTTTGCATTGTTTGAGAGAATCTCCAGTGATACTTATTAAACATTGCTAAACAGCAAGTAAAAGTTATCATGTGGTTGATATTAAGCATCTGTAATGGGACCGAATAAATTTTCATTTCAACCTAGTACCAACCAAGGTTGGTGTGGTTTACTAATCACAGTATTAAAAATTTGACAAAGCTCTTTTATTATATTTGATCATGAATGTTAGGGAAAATATTTAAAATAATTTTATTTCAATTCCTGTTTTGATTTTTCACTCCACCCAAAGGAGCAACAACATTTTTTATGTACATTTGACAATGGGTTTATTAATTTCGTGTTTTAGCAATCTGTGCCTCCTGTTATGGCATTCCACTTGGGATCTCTTGGCTTCCTCACTCCATTTGAATTTGATAATTTTCAAGAGCAAGTTACAAATGTATTGGAAGGTATGTGTCAAGAAACAACTTTATCTTCATCTAGGATAAGTATTGTTATAAAATTCCATCATTCATATGCTTTAGTGAGATTTCAAGCATGTCATTATACCATTTATATTCTCTGCTTCTCTCTGTCTCTCTTTCTCTCTCTGTCTCTGTCTGTCTCTCTCTTTCTCTCTCTGTCCCTCTGTCTCTGTCTGTCTTTGTCTCTGTCTGTCCCTCTCTCTGTCTCTCTCTCTCTCTTTTCTGTGTGTGTCTCTCTCTCTCTCTCTGTCTCTACCTCTCTAGCTAATAAGTCTCAAAACTATTTTATTTTACTATTATTTTTTATAAAGTATTATCTAGGACCACTACAGTTTTAGATAAAATGAGTGTGCTGGCAATCAATTTTGACCATTTTTTTTTCTCAGGGCATGCTGCTTTGACATTACGCAGCAGGTTACGGTGCATGATAATGAGGAAAAATGATGGCAATAATGTCAGTGTTGGAGTTGGCAAAGCAGCTTTAAACAGCCCAATAAAACCACCTTCAACCTTCTTAGTGCTAAATGAAGTAGTGATTGATCGAGGTCCATCCCCTTACCTCTCCAATATTGATCTCTTTCTTGATGGCAAGCATATCACTTCAGTTCAAGGAGATGGTAAGTTATAGTAGTTTTCCTAATAATTTATGGGTATTGTATATATAAATTTAAGTATATTTAAACTGTTACTATGCAAAGATGGGTATAGTTGTGAGACTGCAAATGATTGGACATGTACACTTCATATCCATATGGATTGTAAGATTTCTGTAACAAGATAAATATTTTGCTTCAAATTGAATTACATACTTCAGAGGGTACCATTAAACATTAAATACTACTTCAGAAGGCCCCATGAGCCATATGGTAATATTTGTCTGACTACAGTATTTATAAAAAGTTTCAAATGTGAAATTATTTCTGTAAGAACAAATAAGTTTTTTTATTGATGTTTCTTTGTAATCACAAATATTCTCTTTTAGTATTTCTCCATTTGAGGACATTCTGTTTGTGTATATTTCAGGACTTATTGTATCAACACCAACAGGTAGCACTGCATATGCTGTGGCAGCAGGTGCATCCATGATTCACCCTAATGTCCCAGCTATCATGGTGACACCTATCTGCCCACATTCACTCTCCTTCCGCCCAATTGTTGTTCCAGCTGGCGTGGAACTAAAGGTGAGTTGTTTCCCATTGTGTCATCAGTTTAATTTAAAAGAGAAGAGTATTTGTTCAGGACATTTTCTAATTGGAAATAGTTTTAAAAGTAAATAAATAATTGAATAGTATATCACTAAATTAAACAAACAAAAAAAATACTTTTATGTACATTGTGATAAGAGTTACACAGCTCATATTTGCCTGTTCTTATTGTGTTACATTGTTCAGTATTTTGTTGCTGTTATTTCATCATGATGTTATATAGATTTTCAAACCCAAAATGTATTATTAGACTTAATGTAAGTTTACAAAATTTCATTTCTTAATAATGCTTGTAATAGATTACTTATTAGCTTGCTGATGTGGAAATTTTGAGAAGGCATAACCTTTAAAAATTCATGACAAGTTTCATAATTAAATTAGTCATACTTCAGTAAATTAATTGCAATGTGTTTGGTTAAAATTTCACTTACAATTTCATAATATTAATTCAAAAGATGTTTTGAATAATTTTGGACTGTGAACATTAAGTAATGGTCTAAAGTTGATGGTATTAATAACCAGTTGCTGATAAGTCTGTGCAAAATTTTTGTTTAGTGTTCAGTAAATCACTAAAAGTAGTAAATTTTAAATTCATTTGTTTCAGTTACCCTAAGTTTTGCAACTTATTTCAAATTTTGCAATGCAGGCAAGCGAGGTCTTGTTGTTTGTTATTCTTGTACTTATATAATGCTATGGCAAAAAATGATGGTGATAGTGATTTGATATACATGATATTTGATATGGTTAATTTGAAAATAATGCGATGTTATTTTACTTCAAAAATCCTTTTTTATTTATGTATTGGAGATCTCTGTAGTTTCAAGAGAAGACTTGATCAGAAGAGAAAGAACTCTCTTCTGTCATTGTCTTATGCTTTCATTTCTTTATGTTGAATTCCAAAACTCAGCAGTATGCGTTGTTTTTACAGTTTTGTCAGAAAGCGAAGATCTTTCCTATCATGAAAACAAATTGTGACCTGCAGAGACGTTACGAAAAGAAAAATTGGTGGTTTATTTCTCCTTGTATGAAATTTCATTTTGTTGTTATCTATATTGTTTTGCTTTGTTATGCTATATTGTATTGCTTTAAATTTGTTGAATTTGTAGGTTTCCTGACGGTCCAGATTCCTCTTGTGACTTCAATAAGTAGAAATAAAAATAAGCGAAGGGGTATTTTCTCTCATTTTGTTCAAACTTGGGGTTTTTGGCTGCTGCTGAAGACATGTTGCATGTTTCTAGATCTCGGTGTCACCAGACAGCAGAAATACATCATGGGTGTCATTTGATGGCCGCAACCGGCAAGAGCTGTTTCATGGTGATAGGTAGGTTTTCTTGGTGGTGTTGTCTGTTTTCTCCATGTGTTCTGTCCTGCATATGGATGCTGCTCAAGACTCTCTTCAACAAGAAATAGTTTTTGCTACTCTCTAGTTTTGAATTAAATTCTTTGGTTATCCTTTGTGAACATGCACCTCTTAATAAAAGGGAGGGAGGGGGGAATCTCTTTTTTTATTCTATTTTTTCATGTAATTCATTTCCTTATTTTAAAGTTTGAAGATAGGAAAGTTATTTTTGGGGCTGCTTAAACGAATGGTAATCAATGTGTTTATGGTTGTAAATATCTTTTCAATTGTCTTTTATTTATTAAAAGGCTACTTAGTTGTTTGTATTTTTTATTCATGGTAGCTCATTTTAATGTCTCTTTAGTTCTAGAGATTTCTTTGAATCTCCATCATAAACTAAAAGTAAACAACATTTTCTTTTATTTCATTTGCTGTTTATTTATTTTTTAAACTTTTATGATTTGTATGGGTTTATTTATTCTGTGGATATGGAGAAAAAGAGGAAAAGGAATTTTGTTCGTTTACTTTTTTGGTAAGATTTACATAAAATTTATGTACTTTGATGTTTGAACACATCTATTCACAAGACACTTTCCATGATTTCAAGTATTTCTAGGAATGCAAAAATGTTTCTTCAACATTGTGCTTTTTGTTGTAGAAAAATTCACTAAATATCACTAAAAAACATGCCCACGAACAAACATTTATGCTAATTTAATAACTATTATGAAATTAGAAAATCATTATTTTAATAAAACAATAGGGAGTTAGATTTGATATCTATTTCAATGTAAAAATTCTTCTTTTAATCTAACAAGCACTTGTAATCTATGTTTATGCTTTGATAGCTTTTTTAAAAAGAATTAATAATGCATCATTATTCTGCAATGCACATACACTAGAAAAATTTTGTTAGCATGTCACAATAATTGCATGATCTGTAGCATTGTGAATTTAAAGAAATGTTGCATCTGTACTTTGCACCTGTAATTTCATGTTGGTGGATAATGTGACTTTTCTACTTGCTTACTTTCTTATCAATGTGTGTGTTTGCCCTGCATGCCTTTATATGTCAAGTTTGTAGTAAAGAATGTATTTTATTGTTTCTTTTTGAAAGTATTGTATTCTGATGGCAAGTTTCTCATGTATATGATGTATACAAGTGAAAGAATGAAATGTCTTCTGTAGAGTGAATTGGCATGCCTGCCTCATTGCATGACTGTTACAGCTCTCAGGTGAGTCAGTTTTACTTGACCAATGAAGACTAAATATTTCATTGTGCTAGTTAATTTGTGTGCATGAATCTCCTTCAATATTTCGGTAATTTGTAGTAAAATTAATTGATTTTTTAAGAAGAGTTGGATTATAAGTCATTTTTTTAAGTAGCATTTAAGACATTTGAGAGTGGGGTACACTGTGAAATGAATTGCAAGCAATGTGTGTGAAGACAATTGTAATTTTTATTTATTTCTTAGAGTATTGAGAAATCATTCTGCCTTGAAAAATGTTTTCTCAGAAAATTGAAAAACCCTGTGTATTATTTCTTGCATCGTTTTTCAATTATTTCTCATTTACTAATTTTTTATCTTAATTTGAATAAAATTCAAATAAAATTTGAATTTGGGTGATCATGTGTCAATTTTTATGCATTTGGTGGAGGGAAGACTGAAATCCAACAGGAAGTGTTTGCGAAAGTATCGATTACTTGCTAGTTAGTAATATTTTGAGATGGAGACATTGCATCTTGACAAATATTGCATGAATTTTATTGCTGAAATCTTAGGGTTAAAGAATTATGTAAATTAAAGTAATGGAATTCAGTTAAAGCATAAGATTTATTTTTCTGAGAAATGTTTATGCATTTCAATTTTTCAGAAATAACATATTGAAATTTAGAACTCTTTATTTAGAAGCTAAACTAATATTTGATAAAACTGTATGTACTGAGGTCACCTCTAAAAATTTGCTTCCATAAAAAAAATAGATTATTTATAATTCTACTTAAGACAGATAAAAATCAATATTTATTTCTATAAAATTGGCATTGTTACAAAAGTTATAAGTGTACACAACTTAAGATGTATATATTGCTTCAGATATTAGTTAAATTATAGAAAAGTATTGCTGAAATTAATTTGTTGCTCTGAATTAAATCTTTTTTCTAATTATTATATTCATATTTACATACAATTAAATTTGTTCATCAAATAGGATATTTTAATAAATGAATGAAAAATTAACATGTCAATGATTTTAAAACAAGATTTTTAGGCTAATTAAGCACTATAGAAACATAGCCCAAAATTAGTTGAAACTATGAAACTTCATGACTTGGAATTTACATAGCCATGAAAGCAAATCTATTTTCGCACTGTGAAGAGCATGGATAATGACATACCTTCAAAAACATTTGTGAACCGAGTAAATTACTTAAAAATTCATTCACATTAATTAAGTTATTTGGATATTTATATAACTGGATATTTGATTGAAAATAGTAACCTTATGAGGCTACTACTACCATCATCAGCTGCTGCCCTCTACTGCAATACTATTATCTCACAAAACAATCATCATACAGCCTCATCACCAGAAAACATCCTCAGTCCACACACTCACCATGACCATCTTACAAGACCACCCTCCTCTACCATACTCACATTTAAGAGGCTCTTGTAAATTATCAGTCTAATTATTGATTGCATATGTTATTTTTGTAATTATCTAATATAGGGAGAAGTATAGTTTCTGAAAATAGCTGGGTATTTCAGTTAATGTTGTGTTCCATTTTAAATAAGATTTGTTAAAAGTAAATAGTTATTGTCTGTGTTTTTCATATAATTTTAAATAAAAGAAGGGTATTTGTAAGAAATGAAGATAATTGTATATCATTTTCATTTGGAGTTGCATATTAACAGTGTTTTAACACATAATTATAAACTTACTTTCGTAATAATAACAAATCCTGTTAAAGGCAAATTATAAAATTATTTCCTAGCATTAATTGTTCAGTGTTTCAATAAGTAGGATTTTTGTTTTGGGTACTTTTCCAGAAGGTGGATCATAAATTATTAAACTTTCTACTGTAGGTGTGTGTACGTACACTCATCTCTCATATTAATAGTAGTAATAATAATAATAATAATAATAATAATAATAATAATAATAATAATAAATTATTATATAATATAACAATATTATTATTATTATTATTATTATTATTATTAATATCGAGTCACATGTACAATTTCAATTGTGTATGATGAGTCAGATATGATGTGTGCAAGTGGACATGTAATTATATTTTATGTATTAGCAAAGGTGAATTAAACTGTAAAAATTCATTTATGATACTAACTTAAATTGTTTGTAACATCCTTCATTAAGTCAAAGTAGTATCACTTTTAATATTGATTGTCAAGGCATGGTTCATATCACATTCCAAGCCAAAACCATGTTTAGAAATACCGTTTAGATCTAAATGCATGGCTGACCTACCCGATTAGTGAGAAACTCAAAATATGAAAGAAACTCTCTCCTGAAAGATGATTATAGCAGTAATAGAATTTTGAAATGTCCATCATATATTCTGTTTTTTGTATTACAAATACCCAAACTTTTAGCCTCTTACTTTAACAGGAATAATTTTTGTAATAAATGTAATTTGATAATTTTAAATGGTTTTTATGTATAATTTCAAATGAATATGATATACAAAGTGTTTTACAATCTTTTTTTAAATTTTGCTCTTATTTCATTCAAAAGAGATTACCTCTTACAAAACTTCTGATTGTATTTGTCCCTACAGTTACTTTTCATATTGAAAATGCTATATTTTTAGTTTGAAACATTTCAAAAATCAAAAAGAAGATAGGAAAAAAGTTAAGTTGAGAATTTTCAATAACTAGGAATCTTAGAAGTTGTTTCTGGAATAAAGAATATTTGTTCACTATGTTGTCTATTTCTGGATATAATAAGCTCATTGTTTAACTGAGTTGTAAAGTAATATCATTGTTGAGTTTCTCAAGTTCTGAAGTGTGTGTTATATTTCTCATTTAAAAAGGAAGGATTGGAATTGATTCTAACTTTTTGACAATTTAGAATAGAATGTTGCAGTTTCTTTTAGGATCTAGCATTGTTTGTTCTTCTTCTTCATCTTCTTTTAGATGAAATAATTTCTTTGTTTTGATATTGCCTTTCTTACTTTTCCAAGTTGTCTAGATGAGTTGTTGATGACAGATTGCCAAACTGCTGATCCAGCCAATTCTGATTTTTGGTGGTCTTTCACAACGGATTGCTGCTCCAGATTGACAGAAGGGTGTACACTTGTTTGCAGATATTGCTGAACAGTGATGCAAGAAGTACATCATGGGTGTCCTTTGATGGCCGCAATCAGCAAGAGATGCGTGTTGGAGATAGGTCTGTGCATTTTAATGTGCAAAAGAGGTTTAGGAGCTGAGATAACAAATCCTAGAACTGACACTGCCCTGGAGCAGGAAACTTTAATAAAATAGAGGCTAATGCCTATTGTTGTGACATCTGAATGGTTGTAGATTCTTTTCACTGTTGTATGATCCCATTTCAATTACATGAAACTCAAGTCAGCTGTGCGAAACCATTTCAAGAAAGAATAGACAAAAATCAACCATATAGAAGAAATTAATGTGAAGTTTCAAAACACAAATGTACTAAATTATCATTTTATAATTATTATAAAAACATAATTTAAATCCAGGTTGCTGTTCTGTGGTTGCTTTTGACATTTAAAAATATTCACGTTTTGCTGCAGTAGATTTGATGAAAAATAAATGAAAAAACTAAAGTGGAAAAAACTTCAAGAAATCACATTAGGCCTCTGAGAGTCAATGACGTTTGCTGTTTATTCAACGTGTGACTGAGTATTTTCTTTATGAAATTGCAATTTTCATTGATTATTGTTGTGCATAGAACTAGTCATTCAATTCTAGGGGAAAGCGTACATTTGGAACCTACTTAGAATGAGTTAATGCTTTTTATGTTTGTTTTCTGAATTAATTAAGAAAACATTGTTATGTCTGGAACCTCAAAAATTCAGATGCTTTAAGTGAGTGAAAATTATCTTCCGTTTAGTTGACATAATTTATTGCCTTGCTTCAGCAGTGTTCAGTTACTCTTCTAGTCGGACAGAGGTACTTTTTGCGAGAGGGGATAAGGAATTAGAAGGGTTTGGTATATGATGGGCAATATTGGTATGGTGGCTGGAGATGGACGTTTTCCTCCCATGTGCCTTTTTTCTTCATCTTTCTATTTTCCTCTTTTTTTCTTTCTCTGAAAGCTTAAGAATTTTAGGGTTCATCATAAAATGCGAATAAGAGTGAATGTGAGGGCCTAGATTATAAAGTGATGTACAATGGCATGAAATTTGCTTAAACTAATTTCAGCATTTAAATACTATGAGAGTGATTCTCTTATGCTGAGTAATAGGCTTTCTTGACCCTTATGTATATTGGCATGTATGAATCATATTGTATTCGTCTTAATTTTAATTTCTGAGCATGAAATGCATGGGGGGGAAAATGATGGAGACTGCAAAGGTGATATTGCATGTGATATTGCACATTAATACGGAGTTGCAATATTGAATTGATGATTATTGGTGTTGGAATTATAATCTAACCAAATATTACTTTGTATGTTTCACTTACATAAAAGGCATGTAACCTAAATCGAATACATCAATTTTGTTCAGTTTTTATAATTACTCTTATCTGAGCATGCAGCAAAATTCATTTCTGCATTAATTGTGTAAATTTTTTTATTCTAATGAAGTTTTCTTCTATGGTAAAATGTTTTGTTCTTCATTTTTCAACATTCTAGAGAAATGAATGAGCAAACAAAATTTTATTGTTGAATGAGCAAAAAAAAATTTATTGTTGAATGAGCAAAAAAAAATTTATTTTTTTTGCTCATTCAACAGTAAATAAAAAAATTCCAAGGAAAAACAACATTAAAGAGGTTTCTTTGAAATGCTTTTTTCAGGTGTGTCATTGAATTAATGACCTTGTGAAACTTAAAAATGAAGTGTAAAATTCAGAATATTTTTGTATACATATTCATCAGCTAGGGAGAGTTGAGATTGCTCATCAGTTTCATGATAAAGTGTACAGATGATTTTTAACTTCATATTTTACAGTAATACATTTCAATGTTAGCACTTCAGTAATTTTAGGAAAAGGTACACTGCGTAACCTGCTACTTTTTATAGTTATGGTATTGTATATTTGTATGTCAATAGCCAAATGCCATGTGCAAGAGTTTCTCCTTATTCACCCAGGAGTTTCTCCATTTATTCACACTTAAAAATCCGAATCTGAAGGATCGTCCTCCTGTTTCTCCTTGGAAGAGGTGTATAATTTAGGGTGCATTTCCATTAGCTCTACTGAAGTGTCTTTAATTTACTAAATTTGTTTTGTGACTACCGCTTTTTACATGCATATTTTCTCCCTGATGCTACTGATGTGCCATGTCATCACAAATATCAAGGGGGGAGAGAATGTACTTTAGTTATTAATATGTAATACATGATTATTAGAATTACTAAGCACAGTGGACAAAAAGAAAATGAAGGTAATAATTGAAATCAAATAATTCAGATGATTGATGTTCTACTGAATTTCAGTTAACCTATTTTTAAAAATTTTTCTGTGATTAGATTTGCAATATTCTGCAGTTCATTTAACATGTTATTGAAGTAGCAGATAAAAAGGAGAATTTGTCGCATGTTGCAAAGTACTAAAATTGTTCCAACTGTAATAATTCCCCAATTATAGGTTGCGGTCTCTTGTTACAGCCTGCGAGTCACCACCTCTGTGTACCCAGTACCTTCCATATGTGCTCAAGACCAGATATCAGATTGGTTTGACTCTCTAGCTGAATGTCTCCACTGGAATGTGAGAAAACGACAGAAGCACTTGGATGAACTCAGTGACCTGACACATTCTGGTTCCAATGACACTTTGGATTCACTAGATCACGCAGACCAACTTGATAGTTAAGGATGGCTTTAAGTAATGCAGCTTTGTGCCAGGTATGTAACTCATTTACTTTTATTGAATTGGAAAGTGATTGCAAATGGTTTCTACTTTAGTTTACGTATTATATTGTAATTGTATCAATACTCTTCCAGTTATTATTGAGGACTAAGAAGAAAAAGATGTATTATTATCATTATCACTATTATTATTATTATTCCTCTAAATCACGACTTAAGATGTTATGTGTCGGCTGAATATAAAATCTACTCCAGGTTGCAACCAGCCACCTAAGGAGCAGATCTAGGGACTGTTGGTGCCACTACAATACTTTGCGCAAAATGTGGGCTGTTCCAAATAAAGCTATTTCTTGCTCTTCCCAGTCTTTCAGATTACCTGGGAGTTTAGACGAGTTCTTACACAAATTTTGCGGAACAAATCCCAGAGCTCCGATAACTATCGGTACGACCTGTGCTTTTACGCCCCACATTCGGCTGATCTCGATTTCCAAACTCTTGTATTTAAGACGTTTCTCTGCCTCCTTGGTAACGACGTTTTGATCGCAAGGTACAGCAACATCCACAAGTAAACACGATTTGTTCTCCAGATCCCGGATGACTATATCCGGTTTGTTTGCTGCTATTGTGCGATCAGTTTGAATTTGTTGGTCGTACAATATCGTACACAATCCAACAGACGTCACCGGTTTTGGTGAGTGTTCGTACCACTTGGGGCTTGTGTTCGGAACTTCGAGGGCGGTACAGATCTGCCAGTGGAGGTAGCTACACACCCTGTCGTGTCTTTTCAAGTATTCGGTCGTTGCTAGGATTGGACAAGCGGAGACAATATGATCGATGGTTTCTATGTGTTCCTTATTATTATTATTGTTATTGTTATTGTTATTATTATATTTTGTTCTTGCTCATTGTCTGTGAAAAATCATATATTTTACATTCATGGCAATTTGTTTCCCAATGATCTTAACGCAGTTAAAAATTGTTAAGAAGGCTTGTAAGTTGTGAATGTCAATTTGGACAGTTCAGAATAAAATGAGTAAAGAATTGTAGTCATGAGGATGTGTGAGTGTGTGCAATAGAGATGTGTAGGTGAATGTGATACAATTTGAACTTGGCCTAAATAATCACCTCCTTTGTGAGCATGTATGAATGGCTGATAGATATGTGCATGGAGTATGATTGTGCCTGTGCCACCTGACTGTTTTTAGAGTAAAAACATACAATATAACATTTTTAGATGTATATTATATATGTGTTCTAAAATTTGATTTGTTATCAGATTACAGTGATCTTCATTCTTGAGAAAGTACTTACGGCTGTGGCTTTAACATCAAATCATAGGAGTTTCTACAACATCTCAATGGCTGATAAATGTTTAGAGTCAGGTGGATGATGTAGGCTCAAAACTGCAAGAGATGCTGAATGGAAAAGAGAAGATTTTGGTTATTTCTGGCCGAAGTTTCAGAACTTCTGATTTGAAAGTTGATGTTTTATTTGCACATTTGAGTACATATATATTTTATATTTGTTGAGATTAGAAATGGTATCTTGTGAATGCCTATTGAAACATGAATTTTTATATTATTCGCTATATCTGTTTTTATATTTTGAAACTTGATGTGTGGTTGTATTTATTTGTCCTTTCATCATTCTCATTCAGTCATTTCCCTTTTGTTAATTGTTTCCTGATATTCAACATTTACATATTAGAAAAATCTAATTGTCTTAAATTTACATTTTTACTTGTAATGTCACTTCAATGAAATGCCTGTGTGTTCATATAGAACAATGTGTTTGTGAATCTTCAACAACAAATCAGGTTTGCTTTTGATATTCAGAAAGGATGCCTTTCAATTTTTCTCTTGTGTCTCAAATAACTTGCCAAATTAAAAGCATATTAGAAGTAGACTGAAACAAAAATTTCATTGCAGAACATGCTTTGAAAAGAAACTGTGTTAAATTGGGACCATTGATTGGATTGCTAATGTAGACAGTTCATTTTATTGTGATCAAATCAACATCTTTTTTAACTATTTACTAAGAAATAATTGTAAAGAAAATTATCATTTTTGTAAATGAGTGTGAGAAAGTGGATCAATCCACTGTTAGCAGATGCCAAGCTCTCTTTATATTAATAATGAGGCAAATAAATAATGTGTGATAGAGAATGTAAATACTTCTGTAGTGCTAGTGTCATTTGGGTATTGAGGTGTTGAAACAAGGGTTTTTGTGCGAGAGTATTTCATTAGGTTTCATCCTTTATTGTTACATGTCATTATCTCATTGGGACAATGTTTCACTTTCAAATTTTACTCTGACATGTTTTTTATTCCTACCGAATATTAGCTTTAGAGTTGTAAGTATTCTGAGAATGGTCATGTTGGGAAAGTAAAAAAAAATAATAAATAATAATATAATAATAATATACAGATATGATCCTATGATGATTTATGTTTATAATATTTCACATAGAAAAATTCAGTATTATAATGTGTAAAATTGTTGTTTCTTTAAAGTTTTAAATGACTATTCTTTGATGATGTAATTAGCAGAGGAGAATGTTACAATTTGTCTTACGAAATGTATGATGGCACATCTGCAGAAACTAAGGGAGAGTTAATTTCTTGAAAATAATAGCAATATGTTAGTAATTGAAAAATTGATCTGTTTTAAAACTAAAAATATGAACGAACAATCATTATGATAAATGAGTGGTATTTCAGGAGAATTCCATTTAAAAAGTTTTGTAATGAACTTAAACTTATAGAAATGTTTTATGTAACAACCAAATCTTCATTATTTTTGGCAGCTATTATTCAGGCATTCAAATATAACTTGATCACATGCTATGTGAGTGTGTGAAAGTGAAGGACTTTTCATGAATGTGTATTATATTGTGTGAATTTGCAAATGTTGGTGGTGCTAAAGGAGTTGGGAGTTTGGTTTTAATTTTTTGTTGAGAGAAGGTACAAAGTATCACTTCACATACAAATTATATACGATGGAAGAAAAAAAGCAAGAAATACTATGCAAGGAATTTTAAAATTCTATTCTACTTTTATTTATATATTTCTCTATATCTTAAGCAGCAGTGTAGCACAAGAACTAGCTGGTGATAAAAAATATTTCATAGATATAAATAAAATGTTGTTATTTTTATGTAAAATTCAATCAGTTTTAACTTGTTCTGAGAAAATACAGGTTAAAAAAATGAAATATCTTACTTTAAGAATGGCTTTCCTTTAATTTTTGCTGAAGGAAATTGGTTTACACTGCTGTAATTTTAGTACTATTAGGGCCTATTTGTTTCCTGAAGTAATTGTGAGACAGATAATGGTTGTGTAAATAGCATAAAATTAAAATCATACTGTTGAAAAATAATTTATCTAGTTCTTTGCATGTTCACTCTGACAACTTGAAATACCTTAAATGAATTAGAATTAACATCAGAACTAAAAATAAAGAACTGAGCTGAAAATCAGCAATAAAAATAAACATGATTTCATGAGGTAGATAAAATTAATTGAGAAGGGGGCATGTATATAGTGCCTAGTGATTTCACTTGGTGGAAGGTACAGAGGTTGTCTGGCCCTGGAAGTGCCAGGAAGGACACAAAACTTCTAATTGTTTTAAAGCATAAAAATATCATGATTTTATCTGGATTTACAGGAAAAAGCTCATGTTTCAGTTCACCACAACTTCCAATATTGGAACTATTTAGCAGTGGCAGCTCATGACCTCAAAAGTTGGTATTTCATAAAATAAAGTCGTGTGGAAGGGGGGTGCAAATGGGGAAGATAATGAATTTATACACTTCAGAAACACTTTGCACTTAAATTTATATTTTACATTCTGATTTTTTTCTCAAAACATTTCCAATCCCACTTCAGCTCCTTTTGTCTTAAAATAGTACAGTGAAACTCCATTTATATGTTCTATGGTATAACCGTTAAAGAAGTTTTGTTCTACAGTATAACGTCCAAACGATAACATAAGTGGCCAATAAGTGAGAACATTTATGTGATTATAGAGGAGCCCAAGGAAATTTTATGTTGAATTCAGCGTTTTGGTTGTTTAATTTCGTTGCTCTGCAGGGCGTTTCAACTCCCATTTTGGATTTTTGGATGTAACTACAGGTTGAAAAAATAGGGGCGCTAGTGTCATCCAGTGTGTCTTGGCATAATGCTCACCAACATTACACGATAAAAATTCGGCTTATTTAAAGGAAATATTGTAATTCGAGGGAATCAAAGATCTGTAATGACATTGAGGCCTGTGTCACACGAGCTTAGCGTTGACGCGCGTCACCTAACGCTGATGACAGCTGCGTCGACGCCTGCGACGGTGCCTGCGCACGAGAGTCACGTCAAGTGCGTCGTAGATCGTCAAATTAATTCTTATATGAAACGGCATATGAGCGCGAAGTGCGTTATGCCCGTAGAGCTCAAGCAAGACTCTCAAGTTACAACGAAGTCAAAATAACGAGCGTTTTCTGGCTCGACGCGCGTTGACAACTCACGTGGCCAAGAGCGCTCGTGTGTCATTTCGCATAAGATAGTGTTAATCTACGATGCGCGTTAAGTGACTAATGTGCGCAAGCATCGACGGGCGTCGACGCAACGCTCTTGTGACGCAGGCCTAAAGGACTAGCTGCATAAAGTGCGAATATCAGTGCTGCCTTCCACCGGGCGTGGCTTTGCCTGGCCAGCATGTCTTCTAAGTAATAAGTTATGTACTTCAGCTTCCGGTCAATGACCGGTAAAAAATATGCTTACTTCAGCTTCCGGTCTCGATCAGGTTTTTGTCTAGTTTCCCTGATCCATTCAGCAAATGCGGAGATTGCCCCTTGTTTTGCTTCTGGACGTAAATGTAGCTTCACTGTGCGCACGTTTTGTTGAGCTCATCTTTGCTAGTAGTAGTACAGTAGTAGTAGAGTCGGAGGTGTGTTACAATTTTGTTAGCAAAACAACAAAATATGCAGTTTGTTTATTGATGCAAATAAGTTTTCCATTACTCGGGAGCAAAATTGTCAAGTTTTCAAAAATTGCCAACTTTGATTTTTTTGAAACTTTTGTTTATCCTTCCAACTATTTACAGTTAAAATATTGGGAAGAGATTCTGGAGCTGAAGAAAACATGCACAGATGGTACTTCTCTCCCATACTTCACATAAAGCTTTTACTTTCACTAAATAAATCAAATCAATCACAAGTAATGTTGGTAGCAGTTCCGGCAAGCAGATCCAAGAGTGTAGCACGCCAATGTAAAAACATTGATTTTTTCCCCTCTCAATATTCAATTTCAGTTATGTGTTTTTCTCACATACATCCCCCCCCTTTAGTTCCATGAAAACATATAGAAATCATACGTAAATCACTGGGTACCCTGGGACCAAGATGATCACAGAGGAAAATAAAAATATAAAGCATTGACTCAAGCTTCTGTGTAGAATGGCCAGTAGGTGGTGCTAAATTTCACATAAGAATACACCATGAATTATAACATGCATTTGTGGCATTTCTGACATGTCAAATTAGGAAGGACATCAAAAGAAATGTGAACCTCTCTGGAATTTTAGTTAAAGTTGCAGTAATATTTTGTTGATGTACTGCAGTTAACATGGTGTTCAGTGTAGATTAAATTAAATGTCAGGTTGTATCACATAGCTTCATGAATTCAATAATATACTTTAACAAAAACATATTAGACTAGTGGTGCTACAGAATGGCACAGACTTTCCCGTATTAGTTTTCTATTTTCTTGGGTCTTTGCTAGCTATTCAGAATTGCCACATACTCTTTCTTGCCAGCTACCATCTATCATCGCCAAAAGTACATTTTTTTGTCATTTTCTTAATTTTTCGGTTTCCTATTGGTAGAACAGAAACATTAATTTTAGAATATTAAAGAACACAAAAACCTAGCCGTAAATGGCAATTTTCTTTAAAAAATTATGTGCTGTTTAAGAGAAAATGGCGTTTTAGCACTACTAAAAATGCGAAATTTGAAGCTCATTTTCACAGAAAATTTTTGAGTTTTCAAAATACTTTATTTGAAGTTATTTGTGCATATTAAAGATATGAGAGATCTTTCAAATAATTTACATTTATATAATTTTTGAAAAAACAAAATAATAACTCAAAATAAACTTTACGCTATACTAAAGAGTGTAATTAGCACTATCCGTTACAAAAGTTTCAAGAAAAAAATTGCAGCCATATACGAGAAAATGGCGTTTGAGCATTTCTAAAACTGCCGAAATTTGAGCTACTTTTCACAGAAAACGGTAGTGTTTTCGAGAAACTTTACTTGACATTATTTAAAGCATATATACTCGTAAATATAATAATGTGAAAAAATCGCAGATAATGTAAGTATTAACGACGTGAGAGACAAGTAAAAAAATTACATTTTTGTAATTTTTGAAAAAACCAACCGATAGACCAAAATGGCTTTTATGTCATTGATAGAGTATATTTACTACTATCCCCACCAAAAGTTTAAAGAAAAAATGTGGAGCCGTTTTTGAGAAAATCTTGTTTTTGTAATTTTTAAAATTGCACATATTGCACGCAAAATTGCACGAAAACTACCAACATTTTGAAAAACATTTACATGACCTTTATTAAAGAACTCTTTATGGAGAACAAATTTTATTTGAAGAAAAAATCTCTATTTTCAATTTTGTAGTTGGAGAAACGCGCCGAAAAAAATTTAAACTTTCACAATTTTCGAAAATTCAGAGCTGTACGTGAAAATCGGACCTATGCCATGTTAAAAAGTGTATTTTACTCTATTCATAAAAGAAATTTAAATAAATTTGGAGCCGTTTTTGAGAAAATGTTGAAAATCCCCGGAGGTCTTCATATAAAGTACCCCGAAATTTTGAAGAATCTTTTTCAAAATCTCAAAGCTTCGACTAGAATAAGATCGACCGGGGAATATCCATTTTGGAAGAAATCGTACGTATGGTTTAGGCGCTAGCAGTGTTCACGGACGGCCGGCCGGCCGGCCGGACGGGCGGGCGGGCGGGCGAAAACGGTACGTTTTCCTTTCAATTGGGTTTTCGGTATCAAGGACCTAGAAAGCAGGGTTTCTGGCTACACCGCGTGTTAGGGGATTTTTTTTCTTAATTTAGCAACTGGTTTTATCCACTTATTCGTTTTCACGGCCCGGCAATTAATTTTTTTCCGCCGAAAATTGGCCATTTTTTCGCGCAGCATTACATAACTTTCCCTATTCTACGTATATCACTCCGTTTATACGTGCGTATACGGGAAAGTAAAAATAGTGATGGATTTTGTCACCCCCCGACTCCCTACCAGCAATGCCTGTGCATGCATTCACATATTGTTATGGTGGTGCGCGGCGAGTTGAATCACGCGCCTCACCACCAGCACTCGGCGTCAGCACAGCGAGCAACGGACCGTGGCGAGACCGGGAGAAAGAGGAAGAGGCGGCCAGCTAGCGAAGCCCAGGAGTGGTTGCGAGGCTATGCCGCCGGCGAGAATAAAAGCGGGCCCCGCCGCCGAGCGGGCAGACAGTGTTATAGCAGAGTTCCGAGTGTAAAGTGACGTAGTGCGGCCAAAGTGATATATTATTAGACCAGGCAATTGTATTATTGGACATTCTTCTTGGCAACTGGTGAAACTGCATTGTACTTTGGACATCTAATGGTAAAACGGTAACCCGGCTTTGTTATTTGGTATTATTCTTTGGTTACCGGTTTGTTATAATTGATTTGCTGCATTTGTGGAATAAAAACGTTGTTTACGAAACTTCTGTGTTTTCCTGGATATAACACATATTCCTTTGGATACAATCAATAACAAATTATTGGGTGTGGGGGGGATTCAACAGTTACAGTACAGATCATTACCAGGGAGTCCCCCAAAATTTATCATGTATCAAAAATTATGGGGATGCAGTGACACACTTGAAAGTAATTACAATTGTATTTTCAAAATTTGTTTTGTTCTAACTTACAAAAAAAAAAAAAAAAAAGCAAAAATTTGATATCAACCAATAAAATATCATTGAGTATGTTATGTTGGTTATATCTACTGCTAGAGAAAAAGAAATAGTGACATTGGCAACAATTGCAAAATAGCTGTATAATGCATACAAGAGTGTATTATAAAATGCACACTAGTCTCTCATGGCTTGCAATCTGTGGTGGGAATGGTTGACTAAAATTGTGAAATATATGGCTCAATACTGATTCCCTTCACCTTACTCCACTTGCAGCCAATGGTTTGTCTTCATTTATACTTTACATTATGGCTCACAGGTAGCAATGTGGTGTAACCCATACCCGCAATACATGTGTAAATCACACAGTACATGTGTGGATCTAATTTGCAATTAATATGAGGAAATAGTAATGCAATTATGAGAGAAGTTATGAATGACACCTGCATACATACTATCTAACTTTTTAGAAAAACTTGTTTACCTACTTTTCTTTTAATTGCCATGATTTCACCCAAAATGACAACAAAAACTACTCATATTCTGAAAAAAAAGGAGGAAAAAAAAGAAGGAAAAAAAGTACATGACATTATTTGAAGATGAAATTTTGAAGAATTGTTTTTATTACAAAAAATATCTATGATAAACTGCAATTGTAAGAGTGCATTTTAATTTCTAGCAATGTTCAAAAATTTAGAGGTTTTAATAAAAATTGGATCAATGTTGCATTCAAAGCGAATTTTCACTATCTGAAGAAGAAAATTAAGGCAAATTTTGGTGCTAATTTTTGAAAAAATTTGGGAATATCCTGGGGGCTTTCTATAAATATATATCCCTTTAGGGATACTTTATATAAATATATAGTATCCCTTTATATATATATAGTATCCCTTTAGGGATACTTTATATCAAGATACTTAAAGACCTATTATCAAGATATCAATTTTAAATTCATCAGACAATGTTCATGGCCAGATTGATCAGAGGATATACTATGTGCATTCAGAAAGTAAAATTCCCTAGGTCGTCAACAAAAAGAAAAACTGAAAAAATTTATCGTAGCAGATACAGCTCTTGTTGCAATATTTTGCCACATAATCACTACTGGAACTGAGACATTTCACACCGCATGATACTGTTCAAATTTCCCGGCCAGTAGGCATATTTTTTCAACAATTGTTACAACAGACTCCGTAACTTTCCGCGAGGAAACGATAAAATAATTTGAGATATCATATTAAATTTTAAAGAATATACTCATATAATCTGTTAAAATTCTTTTAAAAAAACTAAATAAAGGGATTTTAAGTTACGTTTTACACTTTAGAGTAGCTCATTAAATTGAAGAGAAAAGCGAATTCAAATGTGTGAAATCTGTTCGTTGGTTGTACTGCGGTCGCAATGGCGTCGAAATTTGAGTTTGTGCAAGTCGACATGTTCGCTTGACACTAAAGAACCAAGTAATAGTCCATAGTCTAGAGGCTTTAAAATAGTTTTAGAAATCTGTTGTGCTAGCTGAATTATTTGTAGAGGAAATCGTGCGTTTAGGGGAGGAAAGTAGTTCCTTAATATTATGGCTACCAAGACTGTGTTCGAGTCCGCATATGAAGGCGATTTTGAAATACTGAAACTGAAATTGTTGGAAGATAATAAAAGATTGACAGCAGTTGATGATGTAACTTGAACATGTTGACACAATAAGTTTTCTTGAATGTTTGGAAGAAAGACGAGATAAAATCTTATTAGAAAAGTTTGTTTTACAGAATTGTCGAATGCTGATTCACTGGTCTTCTTTGGGAGGTCACGAAGAAATAGTGAAATATTTACTCGATCACGGTTCTCCTGTTGATCCACGAGATGATGTATGTATTATATTGAGCTGATTGTGATGTTAGGCTGATAATATATACAGACATTCTAATATTAAATGACAGCTGACAATGTTTGCCAAAAAACAACAGCAACCATACATGTTAATTATTACAAAAATATGCGTTATGCACTTGATTGAAAGTTTTGCATAAACTGAAATACGAAAAAGTCATACTGTTAAGTAGATGTTACAAGGTGTTTTGAGATTGGCTTAAATAATAACTAGTAAAATTACCCTTTAGGAAGCATGACTTCATATTCGAATAAAATTTTGTTTCCATTGATTTGACACCATTGTTCATTCTCTACAGTAACTTCAGTTATTCTGAATGCTTACAAATGTTGGAATTTTTTATTTTTCTGTGATTTCATCTGTTTGTCATTGTATCACAATCATTGTTTTTCCTGTCCTTTTGTAACCTGTAACCTTCAGTTTCAGGCTAATTGAAAATCTAGTTTTATGTAGTCTTTTCTGGGGTATTGAATTAAATACTAACTTAATGTTAAGTAATCTTAAACTATTTTGATTTGTCATGCATGGCTTCGTGCTGTATTACAGAACAAATAAATTATTATTAATTATTTAATTTCATGTTATTTTTGAGTGTCTAAGTATTAAGGTGTCTTAATTTGTTCTAATTAAAGATCGTCTTGTGGTAAAGGCTAAGTCAGTATTTTCTTTGTTGCTCTTGTAACACTAATTTCCTCTTAATTTGTCTTTTTACATCTAGAAAAATTTGATATTTTGTTTTAAATTATTATTTTGAGGCTTTGTTTTGTTCTGTTGTAGACTGACATGACACCTTTGATTTTGGCATCTTCTGCGGGGAGAGAGAAGATAGTCAGATTATTGATTGGACACGGTGCAAATGTGAATGCGGTGAATGAAGGAGGTCATTCATCACTACAATATGCTTCGTCAAAAGGATGGAAAGAGGTATTCACCATGTTTTTGAGAATGGATTCTTTGTGTAGTTTTTGTTCAAAGAGGTATAGTGAGCATCACTAAATTCATGAGGCTTACACCATTTGATTGATATATACTATTAAATGAGAAGATATATACCATTTCTTAATTCTTAAGAGATCTGTCATTGCTTTTTGAGCATATTTTCTGTTTTTATAAATTGACTTTACTTATACTTGTATTTGACAACATGACTGTGAATTGATTATAAAATTTCATCTTTCTTATCATGCAAGTAGGATTTAAGATAAATTGATATATTTGCATCTGTGTGTTAAGTATTTGTCTTGTTTAATTCAGTAAAGAAAGTACCCTATATGCTTATTTGAATTCATTAAAAATTGACTGTTTTCAATGAAAAACTTAGATGCAGTATACTGAAGAATTTGAGTGTTTTTGAAGTGAAACTATTTTTGCTTTTCATAGACATAGAATAGAGAAAGTTTTGTAATGATTAAAAAATTTGATATCATGATATTACTGAAATACACTTAAGAGGAGGGGGCAGGCTTTGATTACAAAAACGTGTAAGGTTTTTCAAAACATCTGCCTGTTCAGCCTTTCATATATGAAAAACACTAGTGCCTAAACTTTACACATGATTTTCTTCAAAATGGGTATTCTCCTTATTGATGTGAGTGTTGCAGCTCTTTAAATGTGAAATAAGTAATTTAATATTTTGGGTGTATTTCCCTTGTACATTTTCACAATTGCTCAAAATTGTTCCCTTAAATTTTTTGTTTGAATGGAGCAAATTGTACTTGCAGTAATATTACAAGTCCAATTTTATTAAAAGCTCTGAAATGTTCAAAATTTGAAAAGTTAAACATTTTGTAGAATCTCGCCTACTTCTCCCTTATTGAAAAGAGAGATAACTTTTCTTAATTAAATATGCCCTTCAAAATTAGTTCTGTAATTAATTTTACCGTCAGTACAATTTTTTCAGAACCTCAGTAATCTTTGTGTAATTTTGAATGAACTTGGATCAATTTTCCATGAAAATGAGATTTTCTCAAAAACAGCTCCAAATTTCTGCTTTAAACTTCTTAAAAGGATAAAGAACAGTACTCTTGAGTTCTATGGTAGAGGTGTTATTTTCATTGTAACTTACAAATTTTAAAAAATTAAAGTTTTTGTTTGTTTGTTTGTTTTTTTATGAAGGTTTACTTTATTATTATTTTGTATAACCATTACACACAATTTGAGAAACTATGTTCCCTTGTAACATCACTAGTTATGTTTGTATTGTATATATAATAAAACATTGTTGATTTTAGGAGATATTACTATTAAGCATATGTTATATTTGGATGTATTTTAAAATTAATTGTCTATTTTTGTGTTAAAATAATGGAATGTTAAATTGCATTCCTAGAAAATAATTTTCACCTTTTGTATAAGCAATACATTCCTGGTACTACTGAAAGTAGTTGTGTCTTTTACTGTAAATAAAGAATAGTCTTTTACTGTAAATATAGAATGAAAGTTAGATGAAACTTACCCCTTTTTGTGTAACGTAAATTGTGATTTTAAATGCTGATGATGCAAGCTACTAGTTTCTTTCAATGGACACTTTTTGTTGAAAGATTGCTGAGGTGTTGCTGTTGAACCATGCAGATATAAATGTTGCGGATAACAGAGGTGCGACTCCTCTGCATCGAGCTGCATCAAAAGGCAATACTGCCATTGTGAAGCTCTTGCTACAGCATGGTAGTCACCTGAACATAGATGCAAAGGACTCTTCTGGAAACACTCCTTTGTAAGCACTGGATTTTATATTAAAAAAAAAAAAAAAAGATTCATAAATGAATACTTTGGCTATTAGATCGGTAGTGGGTTCTTCTTTGTATAAGTCTGGATTGTTACTTCAGTACAAAATGGGATGTTAATAAAATATTAATGATCTTTCAAATATGATGACTTATGTTCAATTGCTAATAAAATATGTGCAGGTTGTAAAGAAATTAAAAGAAAGAAAATTCTTATTTGAAGTAAATTACTTCTTCTAACTCATTGTGTAGTCAGAATCCACATGTGGTGGTTCCTAAACACTGAAAAATTGATTATGGCAAAATGTCCCCATCCATATGTCTGTAACCAGTACTCATAGAGGTACTTTACATGAAGCCTCAACCACCTTTCCAAATTTTGTCAAACATGTCTCCATATTGTTTCTTTAAACTTTCTCTCTCATACTGAAATGTACCAACAATGTCTCGTCGTAGACTATTATGAGATTATTGACATCATTCACCTTAGGACGGTTATAATTGTGACCCGTTCCGAATTTATAGTAAAATTTTGGGCGCCAGGAACAGGTTACGATAATTGAAACCAATACTTCCACAGCTAATTTTAACGAATGGATAAATGTCCGGCTAGCTGGGTCAATGGGTCCCGTAATAGATAGTCGCTATCGTCTATATAGCCGATTACTTGATCTGCCAACTATACAGTATGGCAAGGAATCTGAAAGGAAATAATTATATATCTCTAACTACTTATCAATTGTGATTGACCAAATGAAAATCTTTTCATTTCCAAAAGAAAAATTTAACAATTTATTTAACAATTTGACAATTGTTCTGCCTTTAGGTCATGACCTTTTAAAATAAAACCTTTGTACTGCAGTACTTATCTAACGTTGTCTTGATCGAGACGCACCGCAGTATCTTCCCACTTGAACGCAGATGATCCCAAGTCCAGCTTCTTTCTTCTGATCTTGCGACACTGCCGACGAATCCAGCCCTCACTGCCTAGAATATCTACTGGTTCTTACGTGATATTTACAGTTTCCAGTTCTCCCCAACTACATGTTAAAACATTAAAAGTCCAAACTGCAATATAAAAAAAAACTTTCAAAGTCCTAATCGAATTTACTTCTGCCCGTCAACTTTCAGAGTCCAAAAGCTATTGAGTCTCACGTCAAAACTTACAAGTCCCACTCCCCCTATGTTAATCTCGCGAGCGATCTGTACTACTCGACGACCTCTATCAGAATGTCATTTTCTCCTCCCTTTTTGGCCTCAATGCCTCGGTATCCATCCTTCATTCTTATTTTTTTAAACAAAACGACAAAATTCGACAGTCTATTCTCCCTTAGCCAATCCATTCACTTCTTGCCGAATCAAGTAGCCATGCCCTCGATAGTCATTCCTTTTCAGACCAATCCCACATTATTTTATATGTCTTTCTAGCCAGTGCCCCCCACCTATTCAAGGCCTGAATGCAGCTTATTGACCTTGCCAACCACTACGCCGGCGTTGCTAAGGCTGTATATTGCCATTTGCCGACCCTTTTAACCCAACCCATTTACAGCAAATGTTATTGACAAAACATATAATATTTTGGTATGTCACAATACGTAGCAAAGAACAGTAAAGGAAATAGTGCTGGTTTTCAGCCAACTCTTGTTTTTTTCTTAAAAAATTACAAGAAATTGTCTTTAGAAAAGATCATGAACAGTTTTTAAAAAATGAGTAGTTAAAAATAATTTTGTAAATTTCTGGAATTGGATCTTTGAATTTCCTGTGCTATTTTTGCTAGAATCTTTCATATTGGAATGTTTCATGGAGGAGTTTCCATATTGAAATGCAGCAATGGGAATGTCATTGATTTGTGGATTGTTTGTAGGCATTTAGCTTGTGAAGAAAATCGTGATGAAGAAGCTCGACTATTGGCCACACAGGGTGCTCAACTTGACATTAAGAACAAAGAAGGGCTTACACCTCTTGATTTGGCCTCAGATGCTCTGAAAAGACAGCTTCGCTACATTTCAGAACCATAGGTAGGTTGTCAATGATCTTCTTTTCATAAGCAATATGGATGAATTTTATTTCAATATTTATATACAGTAGAGTTACAATAAACCAAACATCGCTAATCCAAGATTCTGTGTAGTCTGAAAAGGAGAAAAACAGGGGGGAGGGAAACCTGATGGGTGTCAAGTCACCCAAATAAGCAAACAAGTGGTGATAATGTGGAGCTGGCTCTCTATGGGTTGGCAACACTAACAAGTTCACATGTACATGTATGTGTTGATATTCGCTCTGATCCCTCTCTTGTAATTAATAATAATTTATTTACAATTTCTATTACTTAACTTTTGCTTGCCCTGGCTTGCTTAGTATTTACCTGTATTAATAAATTTATTTTCTATTAGTTCAGAAATCTATTCCTTCAGAATAGGAATCGTTGCAGGTCATAGGAAATTTATATGTTTATGCGTTGGCAGACTTGCCCTTATATGATTTCAAGCATGAAAGATTATGCAAGAACTTTTACTCATTTAATTTAAAATATTGAAATAAATAAAAAAAAACATGCTTGTCTTTCTGAAAAATGTTACAATTCGCAATCTCCATTCCTTACAAATTCTGCAGCTCGCTGTAATCACTGCGATAGACACAAAAAAATCAAACAACATCAACAAACAAACAAACATAAATACTACACAAATTGACTCATCATATTCATACTTTATTTACAAACACATACATTCTCTGATTATTTCATTCATAGCCAAGTTCTCTTCATTTCTTTCTTATCATCTATTATTAATCTAAAACCAACTACACAACTTGATCTTCTTCCACATAAAATAATTTGAAAAGAAAGTTTATTTCCCTGTGGCTCCTCAGCAAGCTTGAACAACAATTTGCTGCACTCACTTCCTACTATGTGGTGCCATGCCATCTTGCAGCTGGATATCATTCTACCTGCATTTACATGCAATTTGAATTAATATTCCCAAGTTCTTTTAAAATTTAGTCATTCGCTTACTTCAACCATAATTCACTTTTATTCTTACTCTCCTTTACAATTAAATAATAAACTTCAAGAAAAATCTCTAGCAAATTAACTGCGTTGACAATTTCACTACTACAACTCAACTCGTTCTGTTCGCGATTACCTCTCGGCTCTTTCTGACCTGCAACTCATATTGTCCGCCTTTGACTTGCCTTCTTTATGTTCGATCGCATCCCAAATCCATTTCTTCTTTATAGTTTCTGCACATCCCCCTTCGATTGTCCAGTATCTGTAATCCTTCTGCTTGGATATAACCTGTTCGCACACCACAGTCTTTATTCTGTGACATCTGGTCTCATTTTATAATTATAATGTACATTGTATTCATAGAAATTCCTCACATGTCCATTAACAAAATCAAACACTATATTTTCCACTGTTTACTACATTAGTCACTTCTTATTCTCCTTCTTTATTTATATTTTAATTTTGTCGACAATATTGACCTCCATTGTTGCTTACCTATGTGTTCCTTACAAACTTTTGTGATGGGTTTTATAGAACCCAGGATAATACATCACAGTATGTATGTATGTATAAATATGTAATTTTAATAGAATTTGCACTTTATATTTGACTTCATTTTACACTGTACTTGAAAATTCCATTATGCATTTTCCTTTTTTCCCTGTAATCCGAGATTTTTGTAATCCAAGGTTCCATCAGCCCCAATTACCTCAGATTGTGGCTCTACATATGTGCTAAATATAGAAACACTTTTTGGTATTGAATTGTTTTTGATTTCCAAATTACAGAGAAAGTGTATCTTTGTATTGTTCTGCAATTCAAAGATTAATGATAGTAGGTTTATTTTGAGAGTTGAAGTTTATATGTTCAAATTCCTTGTCTTTTTTGTTTTTTACAGTGATATATGGGAGTTGTCTTTGTCAACAAGTGTAAGAAGTTTGAACTCTTTTAGAAAATCATATTGCAGAATGAAGTTAACTCGGTTTGTGACAAAATCGGAGTTGTCCCAGAAGAAACAATAATGACTTGTGGAAAAAAGACTGTTTAGAATGTGTAATATTTATATACATTTTCTGGTTACGATTATAAACAAATGTTTACTAATTCAATTACTAATTAATTTTTTAAAAAGCATGTTAATTTTCACATGTTTTTAATCTCTGCTTGATATTGTGGTTATTTCAGACATGCATTTATTTGATATATGTATTGCTTGTTTAATTGTTATTCAATTTTACTTTTATTATTAAGGAGAAAGAGTCTTCTTAACATTTTTGCCGTTGACTAATGTTCTGCTTTTAATGTGCTTTTAGCAGATTGTGTCTACAAAGACTGGAATTTTGCAATTTGGGAGAAAAAAAAATGCTCATTTAAATATGTCCCAGAAAGAAAAGCTTTGATATTTTTCAAACTAATTCATCCTAATTTTCAAATATCAAACTGTCTTTCAAGAACTTATAGTGTGTAAGAAGCAATTGTTTACAGATATTTTGTTATTTTTGTATTGCAATGTGCCATTAATGAAGCACCTTATCTTACATCCAGATATTTGTTATGAGATAAACATTGTTTATGTTTTTTCCCTCATTTTTTTTCTTTTTCTCTCAAGCTTCAAAGTAATATGTTTGTCAATAAAAATTCTTTGTTCCACATGTGAAAGTTTGTACCACTTGTGACTTGCTCACCCGATAATTTATTTCTGTTGTGTTGAAATTGTCTTCAAAGAAAACAGGTTGTAGCAATGTAAGTACTGACTATCTGTGTTGCATTTCATTACATTACATAAAGTTGTGTTGTATGCTTGATTGTGTCAGAATTGTAGAAGAGAAAATGTAGTTAGGGTTCATCCATAAATTACATGTGTAAATTTGGAGGATTTTGGGATATCCCCCTCTCCTCTGCAAAGCACTTGTAATGAACCCTCCCTAATTAAATATTTAATTCCTGTGTCAACCCTTGTGTTTAAAATCTGTAAAAATAATACTGTTACGTAAAAATAATTTACGTAACAGTAAATACTATTCTTGTAATTTTTTTGTGTTATATATTAAAATGTGTAATAATTAGAGGGCAGATTTATATGCACTTAAAATCGTCAATATATACATGCATTTATGCACCTAAGATTTGTGAAATATGCACCTAAAATCGGACAATATGCACAAGAAATCAGGATACATTATCAATAAATTACTTCAAATATACCTATTTGAATGATTTTTATTCACTCACTGGTTATTCACACCCATGAGTTGACAGAATGGCACCTTCTTGAATCCGTTTTCAAAGTTAAATGGAGCTTCTGGAAGTTTTGTTCTTCGCCGCCAAGGTGCAACACCCCATTTATCAGCACTACTCTAAATACTGCATTTTGAATGCGATGAAATGAATTGACGATTAATTTTGTTCCCTTCGGCGAGGCTATTTCTCCGAATTTACTGCTGTGCGCTCCATCCTACTGGTAAACGGATCTCAGAGCAGCTGATAGTGCTTCTCCAGACGCAACAGATACCAGCTTTTGTAATCTAATCTAAATCTTTGTAATCTAAGCTGCCAATGAGCAAAGCTATTTTTCAGAATTTCGGTCTATGCCTGACATCTCACATTGTTAGTGATCACTCTCACGATGGATTGAAGAAAAACATGCCTACTTTAGAAATCAGCTGCTGTAGAGATAAGTAAAGCGACAGTATTGAGAGGGTCAATAATATCAACATACGCATCACTATGCATGACTTACTGATATATGCACCTATTACCAATATATGCAAAAATGTGCACTATAAAACTTCGTTTATTCCTTTCTAGGGGTCTGAATCATATTTTCTTGCAGAAAGCATATGTTTGGCAGAGGCGGGATTCGGGGGGGGGGGGGGCAACTGCCCCTCCAATGTTGGGACATATTTAAAAAAATATATTTAGACATTCCATTCAAGTTTATGTTAAAAAAGATTTACTTTTTTCTCTATTTTCAGAAGAATTTTAATAATAATTAAGGGAATAATAATTTTATTAAGCTAAGATAAATATTGCATAAATAAATTGGCAAACTTTAGTTCAATATTATGAAACGCGCGGGATAATGTTCAGCTTTACTGTGAATATCCCGTATTAAAAAAAACATCCTTCAATTATATTTTACTTTTAAATGATATTTACTTAGAAATTAAACAGTTTCATGCGTAAAATCATGGTAGGTTTGACATCTTGTACTTCCTACTCAGTTTCGAACTTATGCGAAAGAGAACGAAGTCTGTTCTTTCGGAGCCCTCAACGCATCCACAGTACGTGTCCTTTCGGCACTAGATCAGTGGGGCCAGTGGCGGGCTTTCTCACGCCACGACACTCACTCACTCACACACACACACACACGCACGCACGCACGCACGCACACGCACACCACATAAATCAGTTCAGCTTATCGGAATGACCAACTTCACAGGTGCTGAAAGAGGTGTCAGGAAACAGTGGGCGGCTTGCGGTACGATTCATTATAATCGGTACTATTCACACGTAATTCGTGTAATTCACACTTGTGGGGAGAAATGTCTTGTAAATGGTGTGGAAAGTTGATTCTTAATATTTTGCTTATAGACCAAAATAAATACTCTATTATTAATAATAAAATTAAAAATGTCTTAACGACAGCTGTGAGTGACAGGGACAAAAGAGAGCAAAATAAATCAGTCGTTAATTATAATAAGCCTGTTGTCCACCCATTTGGTTCTCTCATTTTTAAATTGTTTTTGCGGGCTGTGAAATAAATGTTTGTCCAACATGAATGCGGACCTCTGCCCTGGTCCTCAGAGGGCTTTCGGTATAGGTGACGATGACGTCTCTGCGACGTCACAAGAATAAGAGCTCAGTTTAATTCTTGCAGTACTGGCGAACGCACGAGCTTTTATTATAGTGAGACGAGCCATATCAAGAAAGTAAGACGATTTCAGCTCTTGTATCTGACAGGTGAGAAATTAATGTTAGTTCATCGCCTTTAGTTCAAATTAGAATTTAATCAATAGCTGATGAATAATACAAGTGTTATTGTTTAATGAAGGAAATGTGACTTTACCAGACGACAATCTCATATATACTTTGTTCTCCTAGAAGTTATAGAAAAATAGCAAACTTCGGTGGCCATTGACTCACGTTATTCTAGTATCCCCTGGGTAATCGAGAGAATAACATCGATTCGTTAATGTCGACAGAGGAGTGTCAAATAATACGTTAATCTGTTTTGCAGCCTACCCAGGAAAAATGATGATCACGCTAGGCCACTGATATTAACTTCCCTTCTCTGTTATTATAAATGGGAATCTGTTGTTTTAATCTAACGTCGGTTGTATTACTATAACAAAAAGGTTTTTATAACAAAAAAGTTTTTTGGTTCTTTTTTGGACAACAGAGCAACTTTTACTACGGTAATTTAAAAAAAGGTTTGTTATTGCTATGAATCGTTAAAGTTCGGCAAACTGACAGTTTTGTCCACTTTCCAGAATGTCGAATGTTATCTCGTCGATTTAACATTGGGTAGCTAATATTTATGTACTTCAATGCACGCAATTTGAATGTCATTAAAACTGTAAATTTTAATTACAATTCAAATACTTCAATCATTTAATTCTAATACTTAACACTGAACATTATTTGTAAAGAAAATTATTTGATCGTCACTTTCCTCAAATAATTTAATTTCAATATTCAATTTTATACTTAACATGTGAAAAATTGCTACATTCATGTAATTATTTAATTCAGAAACAAGAACAAAATAGTGAAAGCAAAAGTTTTACATATGTTTTGTCAAAAAATGTATTAATGAGTAAAGTTCAAGTGTACCGTCACACAAAATTTGACATTAATAATTTTGTATCTTTAGTCGATTCTAATAACTAGATTTCATGGAATTGCATGTCTGTTTTTTGTTATTTGTTAACTGCGACGTTATGGTAACTGTGAAGATGAAATGATATGGTGATGATGGGGAGTGAAAGGACGAATAGAAATGCAACCATGCCCAAGGCGGGAGTCGAACCCGCGATCCTTCGGTGCAAGATCGCTAAGAACTACCGGAGTATATTACAGGTTTTTGTCTAGAAGTGAGTCGAAGACAGTTATTTTTACTTTCCCGTATACGTACTTACACACGGAATGATATACGTAGTATAGGGAAAGTTATGTAATGCTGCGCGAAAAAATGGCCAATTTTCGGCGGAAAAAATTAATTGCCGGGCCGTGAAAACGAAAAAGTGGATAAAACCAGTTGCTAAATTAAGAAAAGAAAAAAATCCCCTAACACGTGTTGTAGCCAGAAACCCTGTTTTCTAGGTCCTTGATACCGAAAACCCAATTGAAAGGAAAACGTTCGTCTGTCCGTCCGTCTATGAACATTGCTAGCGCCTAAGCCATGCGTACGATTTCTTCCAAAATGGATATTCCCCGGTCGATCTGATTCTAGTCGAAGCTTTGAGATTTTGAAAAAGATTCTTTAAAATTTCGGGGGTACTTTATATGAAGTCTCCCGGGGATTTTCAAAATTTTCCCAAAAACGGCTCCAAATTTTTTTCTTAAAAATTCTTGCATGAATAGAGTAAAATACACTTATTAACATGGCATAGGCCCAGGAAAGTTTGAATTTTTTCGGCGTCTTTCTCCAACTACAAAATTGAAGATGGAGATTTTTTCTTCAAATTAAATTTGTTCTGCATATTGAGTTCTTTCATAAAGATCATGTAAATGTTTTTCAAAATTTTAGTAGTTTTCGTGCAATATTGCGTGCAATATGTGCAATTTTAAAAAATTACAAAAACAAGATTTTCTCAAAAACGGCTCCAAATGTTTTCTTTATACTTTTGGTAGGGATAGTGGTAAATGTTCTCTATCAGATGACATAAAAGCCACATTGCTCTATAGGTTGGTTTTTTCAAAAAATTACAAAAATGTAAATTTTTTCACATGTTTCTCACGTCGATAATATTTACATTATCGGCGATTTTTTCACATTATTATATTTACGAGTACATGTGCTTTAAATAATGCCAAGTAAAGTTTCTCGAAAACAACCGTTTTCTGTGCAAAGTAGCTAAAAATTTCGCATTTTCAGAAACGCTCAAAGGCCATTTTCTCATATATGGCTGCAATTTTTTTCTTGAAACTTTTGTAACGGATAGTGCTAATTACACTCTTTAGTATAGCGTAAAGTTTATTTTGAGTTATTTTTCTTTTCAAAAATTACATAATTGTATTTTTTTAAAAGATCTTTCACATCTTCAATATGCACATTACCAGCAATTTGTAAACACTGTTATATTTGTGAGTGTAAGTGCTTCAAATAAAGTATTTTGAAAACTCAAACATTTTCTGCGAAAATGAGCTTCAAATTTCGCATTTTTAGTAGCGCTAAATTACAATTTTCTTTAAAACGGCACATAATTTTTAAAAGAAAATTGCTATTTATGACTAGGTTTTTGTGTTCTTTAATATTCTAAAATTAATGTTCGGGTTCTACCAATAGGAAACCAATAGGAAATATTTTAAGTATGTTTAGGTCTAGACATGCTTGTAAGCAATGTTTGTTGAGAAATGATTCATTGAGAAAAATGTATCGTTGAATTAACAGTTCGGACCGTTCAAGTAACAATGCGGAATCTCACCGCTGTGTGCAACTAATATAATTAATAACATTCAATAATAATTAACAAAATTGAAAGCAATGTGTATAATTGCAGCCCAATTAATTAACTAAAAACATGTAAACGAATATTTTGATATTTATAATAGCGCCCAAATTTGCCCCCCCCCCAATAAAAGATCCGAAATCCCGCCCCTGTTGTTTGGTCACGAGCAACAAAATATGCAATTATGGTAAAATCCGCCCTCTAGTAATATAGTCCAGTCAAATGGTGCACAAAAATGGCAAATAGCGGGAAGTTTTGGTGTAGTTTTGATTTTTGGGTCCTATATGTTTATGAGGTCGCTGAACACGAATATCATGTTTGTTAACAAAAATTTTGCCCGGAAATACGTTTTTTTCCGCAAAAAACATGTTAAAAATCCGACATTTTTCAGTTTTTTCAACATAACTCGAAAACCATCCACTTTTCGTAAATAAAGGTCATATATAAAATTAAAGAAGATAAAATTGCCTACATTTTCTGTCTGAAGGCGTTTTTCCCCCCAACGTACCATTTAGCCACTAGAGCAACGTGAATTTTCGTGTTTTTATGAAGAAAATTGTGAAAATGGGATTCGTTGCATTTTATCACAGTGTAGCTCAGAAACTACGCATTTTTCGTAAATATTGACCTTATATGAAATGAAAGATTATACAATTGTCTACACTTTAGGACTTAGAGGTTCTTTGGCTGATAAACAGTTGCGCCGCTACCGCACGTCGAACCCAAAGGCAAAAAATACTTGGATGTTACTGTGAGAATGGCACCTCACATACCCTCACCCACTAACTCTCTAACTCCTATACGTAATTATAATTAGTTGCAAGCAAGATAGTTGCCTGATACTAAATATGAGGGCTGTTGAATCACTCCAACTGAAAAAAGCAAAGTTGGTAATAAACAAGGTAAAACGAAAATTAAATATTTTCGAACCCGAAGCACCTCACCTTAATAGACGCATCTTTTTGTTTGACAGCCCTTGCTTTTCATCATCTGTTGCATAGAAATAGAGAAATGGAATTTTATTACTCTCGGCATTGTGTATTGTATTATTTCTTAAGGTTTGGTATGAACTATTACCTTGTGGAATGTCCTGCTCCACTTCCACCCTCTTCGTCAGTTCCATAGGTTGGGAAATCTGGCTTAATCTCCTCCTCCAATTCTAATTCACCCTCTAGGTCATCATCAATAACCACTGTCGTATTATCAGAACTCTTCTCGCAATTGAGGCACTAATTTGAGCATTTAAGCTCTGCCTTCTGGCAGTCACAATTTTTTTGACAGTTCTTGGTGCATTTGCTTGAAACAAGTTTCAATAAAGCTGAAGGTTTGGATGGAAACAATGTTGTCACAGGCGCAAGGCCTGTTTCGTTCCTTTCCATCACAACTCTTCAGGTAGTTTTCTCGACGCCTAGCCATTGCTGGACCTGATAGTAGACTCTTAAAAGAGTGTTGTTGTGCTCCACCTGCTGTTGGTGGTAGTGCAGCAATGATTGGCTTGTAGGTGAAGGCAGATTTGATGTAAAAAATATGTCTCAATATATGTCAAAAATATTTGTTGAGTGATGACGCTATCTTCCCGCTATAGCCGTGTAATGAAACAAGAAAACATTCACCAGCATCAGAAACCAGCTCCAGAGTCGCATTGCAGTTCTTGAATATTTTTATTGTGTCAAAATGATTAGGATTCTTGGTTCTTCTTGTTTTCGGCAATTGGTTCACTTACAGCATCAATTGGAGAAAACATAGCTGTAGAAACTTTGTCTTTTCCAGGTTTCAAAAAGAACACGTTTTCATATTGGCAGAGGCCTATCAAAATGGCCAATAGATCTACATCCTCACCAACTACAATTACAATCTAATTAGTTGCCGCTAAGGACAAAGCTGTGTTGACTATCAGGGTGTCTACGTCTTCCTTCGCTTCCATGCATGTCATTCCCGCTGAAGAAAACATTGCAATCAGCATTGCTATAAATCGACTTTTGTTGCGACGATTAGCAAGAAAAGTTTCTTTTGACGTCGTTGGCGCCATTATTTCGTCAAACAGAATGTCAGCTGAAGCAAGTTTTCTAGATCTTTTAATTCACTTTCCACATTTTGTACCCCCTTTCTCTCTATCATGTTAGCTATAAAAAACCACCACAGGTTGCAATTGATATTTTGATTTCACGTATTCATGTAATTATCACAAGCACAAGACAATGATTGATTCTTACTCCAAGGAAGCCTACACAATAAAAATCCTCTGTCGGTGACATATTCAACTTGGCCTCTATTGAATTTTGAATCTGTGGTTTGAATGCTTTAAAGAGATTTGACTTTGTTCCTTTTCTTAAACCATTGTCGAATAATCACAAGAAATATGGGCCTAAATCATAGCTCAAACACTCTTCAAGCTGAACATCCGTATTATTAGCGCTGGTAATTCTTTGACACAGAGCAGTTGGATTGACAGGAATCAACTCGTCTGACTGTAATACGAATAGACGTCAGTACACTACGTCATTACAGCAAGAGGCTGTACTCTGTAACTCCGCTTGAATTTTACAGTAGCGAAGTCACCATAAATAATCCTATTGATGCCCTTATTGCCCAAATCCCAAGCCTTATGTCAGTTCATTCTATCGTCGGCAACAATATCAGTGCTAGTTGAAAACAGGTCGGGAGTTTGTGGAAAGAGAAAATGTTGCAGTAACCATTAACACATTTTGGCTCCATCCTTGATGTCTCGTTCTACTCTGGAGTCCCTCAAACCTATGTGCTGTTCAGAAGACTGAAATATAACATCAGAATTCTTTTCAATATGTTCACAGACATGTTATACAGTCGTCATACCCATTGTCTATCTCGCCAATACACCTTCCCCTACCTCACGACCATGTGTAAGTCCAACATGAAGTCTCATGTGCTTTATGAGAAATTGTTCAATGGCCACCATCTACCATATGTTCAGAAATAATACAATACACAATGCCGAGAGTAACAAAATTCCATTTCTCTATTTCTATGTAACAGAACGATGAAAAGCCCGGGTCGTCAAACAAAAGGAAGCGTCGATGAAGGTGAGGTGCTTCGGGTTCAAAAATATTTAATTTTCGTTTTACCTTGTTTATTACCAACTTTGCTTTTTCAGTTGGAGTGATTCAACATCCCTCATATTTAGTAACAGGCAACTATATTGCTTGCAACTAATTATAATTACTTATAGGAATTAGAGAGTTAGTGAGTGAAGGTTATGTGAGGTGCCATTCTCACAGTAACATCCAAGTATTTTTTGCCTTTGCGTTCGACGTGCGGTAGCGGCGCAACTGTTTATCAGACAAAGAACCTCTAAGTCCTAAAGTGTAGAAAATTGCATTATATCTTTCATTTCATATAAGGTCAATATTTACGAAAAATGCATAGTTTCTGAGCTACATTTTTTGACATGTTTTGTGCGAAAAAAACGTATTTCCGGGCAAAATTTTTGTTAACAAACATGATATTCGTGTTCAGCGACCCCAAAAACATATATTACCCAAAAATCAAAACTACACCAAAACTTTCCCCTATTTTCTACCATTTGACTAGACTAATAATTACGAGTTCGATACATTCGATACATAAATTAGAAAAGAAAAGTTCAGAGATTATCCTTCCATGAAGTTGACAGATATATTTGTGCTGCAATTACAAAAGTTATTATTATGCTGATATTACAGATGTTAAATTACATTTGTCTTCCTCATTGTTTTTAGTTCTTTTGTCTGAAATTATTTTTGTAAGTATCAAAAACGTATAAAAGTCAATATCAGATTATGTTATCATGTAAATATCAGTTATGTAATACTAAACTAAGACCCCGTTTCCCCTATTTAATCTCTCTCTCTCTCTCTCTCTCTCTCTCTCGAGCAAAACTCCAACACTCTTGGACTGATCTCCATGAAAGTTGGCACTTCTACGTGGTTTTTCACCGAGAAGTTTTATGTGGTGTTAATTCTGTTGTATATCCAAGACATGGCGCTACATATTTACTACATATTCATGTCAAATTCAACCTGCAACGCACTCGCCAGCATTTTGAATCTATATCGTTAAATAACTCCTAAAGGAGGTGTTCTAGCGCCTTAAAAATAAATTTTGAAGGCCTCAAAGAAACGTTTCTCACACCGTAATCTACTGAATGAACTCTTCCTGAACATTCTATAACATTTTTTCTGGTAAGGCGCTTCCCGATATTACCTCTCCTGCTCAGAGACGTACAGAATCTGCAAGTATATGTGAATGAGAGGGACAGAGAGCGGCAAAGACAGGGACAGGGTGAGGGAGGGAGGGAGAGACGGTGAGAAACAGAGATGGGAGGGGAAAGAGGGAGATAAAGGGCAGAACGTCTGCCAGGTTTTCATAGTGCACTATAATCCTTCGTTAAAACCCCTCTATCCCCTTCAGCGTTGTATAATTTGTGTTGTTTTCTTTGAAATTCATTTATTTGAAAGCAGAGCTGTCACGGGGTTGTAGAGCCTTATTATCAGTGGGAAATCGAGTATAGGTCTTTCAGAAATGTTCTTATAGTATGTGTGCCTACTATTTTGATCATTATAAAAGTGAATATATAGATTTCATAGGTTTTTCTAAGGGTTTCAATTTTGACAATCGTATGATCAATCGTCAATGAATGATTAAAACAACTACCTACTAATACTCTAGTGAATAGAGCAATTTTTCATTTTGTATTTTATTCTTCCTTAAATAATTTTTTAATAAGATGATGTAGAAATGTGTTATTTTGTTGTTTGTATTTATCTAACCACGTTTCTAGTCAAGTGTGCTTTTTCTGCAACATTGAGGGATTTTTGACATTTTGAACACTCCTTTTAAGTGCATAACAGCGAACTAAACCTGTGCTATACTGAAGAACTAATATCAAAGTGCAAGGCCATTAGACGATAGCCATCTAAACCTAGCAGCGCCCAGAAACCAATCTCAACCAAACTATATCCAAAATTTTAGGCTAATTAAATGCTCTATTCCCGAATTTTAGGCTCCTCTGGATTTCCGAAAATCGTGGGCGCTGCTAGCTTTAGTCTAAAGCTAGCAGCGCCCACCCAGAATCTATCTCAAAATCAATTGTAAAATCTGAAATCCATCCCAAAATTTAAGAATAATTTTAGGCTCTTGGAAAAAAATTATCCCCGCCTTCAAATTCCAAAAATCAGGGCTGTACAAAACGAAACAAATAACATTGGTTCTTATGGGCGAATAAACATCAAAATCAAAAAACCTTAGGAAAAATCTGAAAACCCTCCCAAAACTTAAGAATAATTTTAGGCTCTTGGAAAAAAATCAACCCCGCCTTCAAATTCCAAAATTCAGGGCTGTACAAAACGAAACAATTAACATTGGTTCTTACGGGTGAAATAACACCAAAATCAAAAAACCTTAGGAAAAATCTGAAACCCCTCCAAAAGTTAAGAATAATTTTAGGCTCTTGGAAAAAAATCAACCCCGCCTTCAAATTCTAAAAATCAGGGCTGTACAAAGCGAAACAATTAACATTGGTTCTTACGGGTGAAATAACACCAAAATCAAAAAACCTTAGGAAAAATCTGAAACCCCTCCCAAAAGTTAAGAATAATTTTAGGCTCTTGGAAAAAAATCAATCCCGCCTTCAAATTCTAAAAATCAGGGCTGTACAAAACGAAACAATTAACATTGGTTCTTACGGGTGAAATAACACCAAAATCAAAAAACCTTAGGGAAAATCTGAAAACCCTCCCAAAAGTTAAGAATACTTTTAGGCTCTTGGAAAAAAATCATCCTCGCCTTCAAATTCTAAAAATCAGGGCTGTACAAAGCGAAACAATTAACATTGGTTCTTACGGGTGAAATAACACCATAATCAAAACACCGTAGGAAAAATCTGAAACCCCTCCCAAAAGTTAAGAATAATTTTAGGCTCTTGGAAAAAAATCAACCCCGCCTTCAAATTCTAAAAATCAGGGCTGTACAAAACGAAACATTTAACATTGGTTCTTACGGGTGAAATAACACCAAAATCAAAAAACCTTAGGAAAAATCTGAAACCCCTCCCAAAAGTTAAGAATAATTTTAGGCTCTTGGAAAAAAATCATCCCCGCCTTCAAATTCTAAAAATCAGGGCTGTACAAAGCGAAACAATTAACATTGGTTCTTACGGGTGAAATAACACCACAATCAAAAAACCTTAGGAAAAATCTGAAACCCCTCCCAAAAGTTAAGAATAATTTTAGGCTCTTTGAAAAAAATCAATCCCGCCTTCAAATTCTAAAAATCAGGGCTGTACAAAACGAAACATTTAACATTGGTTCTTACGGGTGAAATAACACCAAAATCAAAAAAACCTTAGGAAAAATCTGAAACCCCTCCCAAAAGTTAAGAATACTTTTAGGCTCTTGGAAAAAATCATCCCAGCCTTCATATTTCAAAATTCTGGGCTGTACAAAGCGAAACAATTAACATTGGTTCTTACGGGTGAAATAACACCAAAATCAAAAAACCTTAGGAAAAATCTGAAACCCCTCCCAAAAGTTAAGAATACTTTTAGGCTCTTGGAAAAAATCATCCCAGCCTTCATATTTCAAAATTCAGGGCTGTACAAAGCGAAACAATTAACATTGGTTCTTACGGGTGAAATAACACCAAAATCAAAATCGCCATTTTCCCCGCAGCATTATATAACTTTCCCTATACTACGTATATTACTCTGTATTAAGTAGCGTTTATTGTCGACAGAACAATTTTTATGCATGGTGGTAGTTTCCTTATTGCTTTTATCTTCGAAATTCTCTTATCCTGAAATGACCTGACACTAAGCACAGGTGTCACTGTCACGTCCTTGTTGTGCACTGATTACTATTTACACTATTTACATTTTAACTGCTCCATCACTGCACCATCTTCTTTGACAGGGTGTAGGGGCATCGAGGGGCTCCTGGTGGTGGCGCAGGAGTTTTTAGGTGCGGATTGGCCTACGCCAGACGATGCCCGCGGCCGAGGCGGCCCCCGCCGGGCACAGTTTTATTTATTTACACACACGGCGGTATTCGGCAGGGACCAGGTCTGGACGGTGTGCTTGTAATAGCAGGCGCCACTACGTCGGTAAAGCTAGCACCCCCACTTTCTCAAAACTCAAAAATGCTTGCGCCATAATTTTGGGCTAATTTTGGGCTAATTTCAGCCCCCTTCTAAAAATTTTGGGCTACCTCCCAACACCTTGAAATTACGATTTCAAATTTTGGCCGGTAAAGCTAGCACCCCCACTTACTTAAAATTCAAATTTTTTTGCACGGTCAAAACAAGTGAATTTTGGGCTTCTGGGGGCCACTTTTCAAAATTTCGAAACACACCCCTAAATACGAAAACAAAAAATCAAAACCACTCCTAATTCTCAAATTTCAAAATTTCTCCCATCATAAGTTCGGGATATTTTTGGGCTCTTCAGTGACACCAGAAACATTATTTTGGTACCCTACAATCTCCGAAATTAAGGTTAAAAATTGTGGGTTGTTAATTGAACACCCACCCGTACTGAAAATTCGAAAATATTTGTGTGGTCGTAAACGTGCGAAATTTTGTTCCTTTTCAAAAATTTCGAAACTCACCCCTACGTACGATAACAAATATTTAAAACCATCCCAATAGCAACTCAACTCAAAAAATCTTGGGCCATAATTTTGGGTTCTTTAGTGTCATCAAAAAACACCCCGAAATCAACTTAGCAAAAACGAGGATGGAGAAGCTAGAATCTCACTATCTCAAAACTAGGAAATCCGGAGAAACTTCACATATATTCTGGGAGAATTA
This sequence comes from Acheta domesticus, assembly GCA_031308135.1. Taxonomy (NCBI): domain Eukaryota; kingdom Metazoa; phylum Arthropoda; class Insecta; order Orthoptera; family Gryllidae; genus Acheta; species Acheta domesticus. The sequence goes on along the minus strand of JAHLJT010003656.1, from coordinate 110,197,084 downwards.
TACCGTACACGTGTATTTCCAACATTAAAAAAGAAAAAAATGTATTTGTTGAGAGTTTTACCATTTATTCGGACAGGATCAATATCAAGCCTTGAAATAATTACTTTAATTCATTCCTATGTAAATATCCAATATGGACTTATTAAATATTTCATACAAGAAAAATTCTCTCCAAAAAGCAGCGACGAATTAAAAGATAAAATAGTTATTTAACTATACATCTACAATTCTAAAATCACAATCAATAATAGAGAAATCCAAAAATGGGAAAAGAATAATGCCTAGTATAAAAGGCAAACTACATTTTTTCTCAATCTTTCATTTGTCCAAAAAGAAAAAAAAAGAAAACAAACTTAACTAACAAATGTAAATATGGAATTTACTAACAATTGAACACATACCAACAAATAAGATGCGATCTTGAAATAATTTGGGCATTGCCATGTTTTTCATGAAAAAGAAAAGCAAAGTAAAAAAAACTGTCCGAAATACTTACCGATCTCAAATATTTGTTGGGTTTTTTTCAAAACTAAACTACAGGTATAGCCGTTTTCAGGCTCAAATGGTCCCAGAGAAAGTGGATCATACCAACTTCATGAATATCACCCGTTATACTAACGGCATTGTCTTAGGGACTTTTCGTTACACTTTAAGTTTAGTACAGGTCCATTTCAGAGGAGTCAACCGTCAACGAAACTCCCCATGTGTTGGCACATACACGCTGAAAGAGACTTTGTTTAGCTGGGGTTGGCATCTTTTCATTTGTTTTATTTTCTACCAACATGTTCAAAACTACACTCTTGCACGCGTAGAAGCATATATACAATTTTTAAATTGAATTTGTCGTTTTGATTTGATATTCTCATCGCATTATTTGTTTTTGAATTTTTAAACGAGACAGTGGAAACAATGCTCGTAAGTGTGTAAAAAAAACGCATGCAAATCGTGTTAAAGTTAAACAATGAATATTAAATAGTGCAGCAAGATACAATGTTATTGCTCTATATGAGAATTTCAAAGCGAATTAGAACGAGAATGGATTATGAAAACGAATTCCGAACGTACATGTGAAGTGGCATATTTATTTCAGGTAAGATGTTTATGAAACATAACAAACAAATCTTAAATTTTTGTACTATGGAATAGATTATTTGTGCATTACCACATGCAGGTATTTTGTATATTTTTGGTTATATCTATAAATTGGGAATTGTAGCACACACGGTGATTGAACATATTTTAATTCATGGTGTTCGGTCTAATAATAAAGCCATATGTGAAAAAATTAACATTACAAATGTATGTGAATCTCTAAAATGCAGTTCATATCGACTTCACAACATTCTTTCAGTATTGTGAAGTCAGTACTCAATCAGATCACTTAGATGGTTGTGAAGAAAGCAATTGCAAGATTCATCTATAAAAAAACTCATAATGGTAACATTCAACATATGAGTGTATATTTTTGTACTTTGTATTGGGTGTAGTTTGCAAAGAAGAAATAATAGGAAACACTCTTTACAGGGAAAGTTCTTTCAGAAAAAGAAATTTGGGAGAATGTCAGAGGCAATTATGATACATTCTTTTTCCAAGGATCTTAAACTTCTTTGTTCAGAATTCTTAAAAGAATTTTGTTCGAAGTAAGTATATTGTTTATAGAGGAAAAGATTATGTAAATTATCCAGGAGAATTATTTTTGTCAGCCTTATTAGTAGTAATAATAATATCAATAGTAAAAATAATAACAATAATATCTGTTAAAGAGAATTGCTTCAAACAATGTATGACAAGGTACTTCTAGTATGCCTTATTAGTAGTAATAATAATATCAATAGTAAAAATAATAACAATAATATCTGTTAAAGAGAATTGCTTCAAACAATGTATGACAAGGACTCTAGCAATTCATATTCAATAAATCATATGCAGATTTACATTGCTTTTAACATACAATTACTGATTACATACTTTGATACTTTCACACTCCCATGGAAATATATTTAGTATTTTAAATGTGGGACAGTACTTACTATGTAAACCTATATTATATTATACATTAAACTATGCAATACTTTTGTATAGTATTAATGTAATTATATAACTATTATATTTATTAACATTTTTTGATATTTTACAGTCATGGCTGACCCAAAGAAAGGAGTGTATGTAGTACACAATGAGACCAAAAATTTATGAAGCCAGGCCAGAAAGCCCATGAGCAGATCTGTAATGTAGATATCATAAGTAAAATAAGACCAATACTGCTAACGTTCTGTGCAAAATGTGAACATTTTAAAAATATTTATTTTCAGGATACATGGTAAATGCTGTATATTATTATTCTTGCATTTTAATTTTCATCTTTTGATATTCACCTTCATATATTCTATTAAAATGATTTAAGCAGTTATCACATAATTTGTGATAAAAGTAATTAACAACAGGGTATAGTTGATAAATTCAGTGAACTGAAGGGCAGACTGTTTCAAGGCATACTCCCTAATGCAGTTTCAACTGAAAATATGTGATCTCAGTCAAAGTGATTCTTCAATAAGAATGTCCTTAGAAAATCTTGCTACAGAATGGAAAAGGCCAGAAATCTTTGGAAGCAGGCTCTTAAACAGGTATCTTAATTACATCTAAATTCATTGACACATTTAACACAAGAAAAATGAGGTTCAATATCTTAAATTTAATAGTGTTATGAATACATTATTTAATTTTTTAAGGTGTCAACTTTGGACAAATTGGAAAAATTCAGTGGAGTATTTTGAGAAAATTATGGTTGTGTATAGAGAGAAGGATGGGGTATATTGTGAAAACAAATTGTACATCTGATCAGGGGCAGTGTAGATGAAGATTTTACAAAAAACTTTACTGTAAAAACACTTGTTTGCAACTACTGTGAAATAAATTTACTTGGTAAAAAAATAAATAGTGTTTTAACTCTTCTTCCTTAGTTTTCACTGTTGAATGTTGAGATAAAATATATTATTGTAATAATGAAATGGAGACAAATAAAATTTAATAAATACTCTGATTTCAATTTTTTAAAATTTCCTTCCATTAATTCTATATTATATCAATCATTAACAATCTTTGTAAGAATGTAATTTATTCCTCTAAAGCTTTCTAATTATATTTGCATTTTAAAATGAAGTAAAACATTAAACTTCTCATATTTCAACATTATGAGTTTCAGAAGAAAAATATCAAAATAATTGATCCAAATAATAATTATTTCAATGTTTCAAAACATTCAGTTGATTAAAATTAACATTATAATGAGAGAAGTTCCTGATGGCAGATTTCTCGAATTGCGAATGTTTTAATGTAGCGCCGAAGTCTAGCTTCATGTACATTTTCAATGTTGGCAAGGCCGAATGGCCGCCATATTGAAAAATCTAGGGACCAAAGCAAGCTGAAATCCCGTATATTTCGCTTCAATCAATTCAATGTTCTACAAATAACATGCACATTATGGCAAAAAATCGCAACACGCATATCATTTTGGGGTAGATGCATTCTTTTTGAAAAGAATTGAATATTAATCAAAACACCCTATTTTCCTGCAAAATTCAATATTTGTGTTGTTATAAAACCTAAACTACAAGGATTTCGTTCCGGGCAATTTAATGTCATATACAACACATAATAGGGAATACGGCTGTACTCTCTAATAATTTTGGACTATTCACTTTGTTTTAAAAAGATTGGAAAATTAGTGTAAAAACTATTATATAAATTTGGATCATATTTTGGTTTATCACTAAATAAACTCCAAAATACTGTACTAATTCAGAAGAGGAATTTATTTAGAATTGCTCATACATTGGCCATCAATATATCAACTTCAAATAATTTTGGACTAGATTCGTTCTTATTAAAAATGAAAGGAATATTAATCAAAACAGTCCCAACTTTTTTCCGATATTCAATATTTGTGTTACCTTAACAACAGGTATTTCGCGTTTGATAATGTCATTTTCAAATACATGATAAGGATTACGGCTGTACTCAGAAAAAATTTTAGGCTCCTCTCTTTGTTTACCAAAAAATGGAAAATTCTCGTGAAAACTACAATATACTTCTTGACCACTTTCTCATTCCTCACAAAATAAACTCCAAAATACTTTACTAATTCAAAAAGAGAATTTATTTACATTTGCACATACAATTTGAATACACATATAATTTGCTAATCTCAAATATTTTCGGGCTAGAAACGTTCTTATTGAAAAATAAAGGAATAATAATCACTAGAATAACTTTGGTTTTTGCTATCCAATATTTGCGATCTTATAAAACCTGAACTACAAGGATTTCGTTCCTGGCAATAAAGTTCCATATACAACACATGATAGAGAATACGGCTATACTCATGAATCATTTTGAACTTCGCGGTTTCTTCTCCAAGAAAAGAAAAATTCGCGTGAGAACTACAATATACATTTCACCACGTTTCCACTTCTGAAAAAGTAAACCCCAAAATTCTGTACCAATTCAAATAAAGAATTTATTAACAATTGCACATAAATTAGCTAATAATATTCAAATCTCAGATAATTTTGGGCTATATTAGTTCGTATTAAAAAAGGGATATTAGTCAAAACCAGTCCATATTTTTTTTCGATATTCGACATTTCCGTTCTTATAAAACCGTAAGTACTAGGATATGGCTCATGGCATTGGCGTGTGACATACAATACATATTAAGGAATACGATTATACCCACAAATAATTTTGGCCTTCTCTTTCTTTTCCAAAAAGTGGAAAATTCTCGTGAGAAATACAGTATAACTTATAATAATTTTTCATTCCTCACAAAATTATTTCTGAAATACTTTAATAATTCAAATGAGGAACTGATTCACAATTGTTCATGCATTACCTATCAAGATGCCAATCTCAAATAATTTTGGGCTAGCACCGTTCTTATTGGAAAAATTTGGAATATTCATCAAAACACACCCAATTTTTTCGATATTCAACATTTGCGTTCTTATAACACCTGAATTACAACGATTTGGCTCCTGGAAATTGAAGGCCATATACAACACATAATACGGAATACAGATATACTAACAAATGATTCTGGCTTCTCTCTTTCTTTTCCAAAAAAATGGAAAAATTCTCGTGAGAACTAGAATATACCTTTTTACTAATTTTTCATTCCTCACAAAAAATTGCTGAAATACTTTACTAATTCAAATGAGAAATTTCTTAGCAATTGCCCATTTATTACCTATTAATATGCTAACCTCAAATAATTTTGGGCTAGCACCGTTCTGACTGAAAAAAATAGAACATTAATCAAAACACACCCACTTTTTTCGATATTCAATATTTGAGTTCTTATAACACCTGAACTACAACGACTTAGTTTCCGAAAATTGAACGTCATATTCAACACAATATAGAGAATAGTATTATACCCACAAATAATTTTGGGCTTCTCTCTTTCCTTTCCAAAAAATGGGAAATTCTCGTGAGAACTACAACATGCCTTTCGATTAATTTTTCATTTCTCACAAAATAATCTCTGAACTACTTTACTAATTCAAATGGGGAATTTATTAGCAATTGCTCATACATTACATATCAATATGCCAATCTCAAATAATTTTGGGCTAGCACCGTTCTGACTGAAAAAAATAGAATATTAATCGAAACACACCCACTTTTTTTCGATATTCAATATTTGAGTTCTTATAACACCTGAACTACAACGACTTAGCTTCTGAAAATTGAACTTCATATTCCACACATTGTAGAGAATTCTATTAAAACACACAAATAATTTTGGCCTTCTCTCTTCCCTATCCAAAAAATGGAAAATTCCCGTTAGGAATACAACATACCCTATTCACCAGTAAGAACCAATGTTAATTGTTTCCCTTTGTACAGCCCTGATTTTTGGAATTTTAAGGCGGGGATGATTTTTTTCAAAGAGCCTAAAATTATTCTTAACTTTTGGGAGGGGTTTCAGATTTTTCCTAAGGTTTTTTGATTTTGGTGTTATTTCACCCGTAAGAACCAATGTTAGATGTTTCGCTTTGTACAGCCCTGATTTTTAGATTTTGAAGGCGGAGTTGATTTTTTTCCAAGAGCCTAAAATTATTCTTAACTTTTGGGAGGGTTTTCAGATTTTTCCTAAGGTTTTTTGATTTTGATGTTTATTCGCCCATAAGAACCAATGTTATTTGTTTCGTTTTGTACAGCCCTGCTTTTTGGAATTTGAAGGCGGGGATAATTTTTTTCCAAGAGCCTAAAATTATTCTTAAATTTTGGGATGGGTTTCAGATTTTACAATTGATTTTGAGATAGATTCTGGTTGGGCGCTGCTAGCTTTAGACTAAAGCTAGCAGCGCCCACGATTTTCGGAAATCCAGAGGAGCCTAAAATTCGGGAATAGAGCATTTAATTAGCCTAAAATTTTGGATATAGTTTGGTTGAGATTGGTTTCTGGGCGCTGCTAGCTTTAGATGGCTTTAGACCAGGGCCGCTCAACCATTTGCTCCGAGGAGGACCGGCCGGTTGCTCTCTTCTCTTTCGCCGAAGAAAGAGCAAATGACGTCATCAAATATCGATCGGCGGCATGTGGCACAGTGGGTCGCGTCGTATTTCTACGGAGTATTTTCCGTTGTTCGGAATGAAAAAATCTCACAGCTCTGGGAAAGGATATTACGACAGAAAAAACAGTAAGATACTTTTGTAACATTAATTGGAACAGTTACTAGATATAAACGTATTAGTGTAATTTGGAAATTAAAAAAAACGATAATTTGCTATGCAGCATGGAAAGAAAGGTATCTTTTTGCAGATTGCTCCGGCAATGCCAATTGTTTAGTTGCAAAAAAGTGCTCAATAACATAAATTTAATAGCGGTGACATTATACAGTTTATCATGCTGCTGAATATGAAAAGTATTATGAAGGTTGCACAAAAATATGATTAAATAAACTAGTAATAAAAATACTAAAAGTAAAGGAAATTAAAATTAAAAAATGAAGTTGATTGCAAAGTCAAATATTCTTATTACACCTTTTAAGTGTTTTTTCTCGCAATATACTTTCTATATTTGGAAGAGATGACACGGTGCTATTGAGCCGTAACATGCATTTCAGAATGTGATCTGTAATTGTACTTCTCATTCGAGATTTACAAATTTTCAAAGAAGCAAAAAATTGCTCACAGTTGTATGTTGATCCAAACGTAGTTAACAATCGAGCAGCATTACGATGCGGTTTTGGAAAACGGTTTTTTGGGAAGTTCTTTTCCTAAACGGTCACGTTGTAGTATCGGTATGCAATAAAATTAAACTCTTTTGTATTGTGTTATTTTACTGTCAAAACTACACAAGAACATCAAAATATATCCAAAACTTACTTCTAGTAAGGCATTGTTTTTCAGAACATTGAAAACTTCCTTTTGTTTTTCTTCAGCGTACTTATCATTTTCAACAGCATGTTTAAATGTATAATGTCTTTGCATATTAAACTTCTTCACTTGATTGAACCCTTTATGTAAACTAAACATTTGGCACAGCAGCCGTAGTCGGCGAAAAGATACTTTTCTTCCCATACTGCATTGAAAATTGTCGGTGTAGATGCTCTGGTCTGTGAAGTGCTCGCGTCGACTTCCATGTTTCCGCGACTGTAGTTACCGGGACACTGTGACAGTGGTTATCGCAAGGCGCGCAACGCTCGCGCTCCGGTGTCCCGCTCTCGGCAGAAACTACGGCTCCGCGCTGCCGATTTGCTCTGCTTGAGCGGCCCTGCTTTAGACGATGGAGCACGTGATTGACCTCCAGATCACGTTTGCTTATGCATTTTCATGATTAACAAGTTCCCACAGAGGGACTGCAAAAGTGATTTACTTTCATTCAGAAAGCTGGGAACTGGATGTAGAATATTTGCAACCAAATCTATGGAATGCGAATGAACGAAATCCGATTTTCAGAGAGTAATTTCTCAAAGAAGGAATAGAATCATAGCCTTAATTTTTCAGTGCTTTAACACATAACAATATAGTTACATTGTGTAAAGTATCATTGTTATTTAATGTACCATTTAAAAAAATACATTCTCTTGAAAATTGGAATTTTGGATTTTTTCCAAATTTTGAACTCTTGGGGGAGCAGATAATAATCTGAAAATTGCACACACGCTAGACCGCTATCATACCAAACTTCAATAAAAATTTCAACTTTTAGATTTAACTCGAAGTATTTCTTAAAAAGGGAAAACTTACGAAAAAAGAGGCTTCATTTCCACACTGAGGATACGTTGTGCCAAGTAGTAATCACATTATTTTGAACTAAAATTACGTTTATTTAAAATAATTAATTATACTTGATCATTAATCAACACAAAAGTGTCCTAACATATATGGTCCGATTAAAATAAGTTGGTGATTGACAGTTGCGAATGGAAAGGAGCGACTTCGACTGGTAGCGTACAACTGAGCACGTGTTCCCGGGACACGAAAATACACACTTGAATTAAATACTTGTAAGCCACAATATAAAGAGTTCCAAGGGAGCGGAGTTCAGGGTAAGAATCGACACATGTAAGATGCAGTAAACAACTGTAATATAAATAATATGTACAGATTAGCGAAGTCCAGAAATATAATATGAACAAATAGGCTTAAAACTAAAGATTAAAACTAACCTGAATCAATAAAATTGCCGATGGCTAGCCTTTGTATGCATCAATACAATAACATCGATGCACACAGCTCGGAGTCTTGTTACCAACTGACTCTCACGCGCATGTCGCCAAGCGACGTTGCCAAGCGTGATTACACGCAAGCTTACATACTTATTAAAGTACCCAACTCGTGCACTCATATTGTATGAAGCTACAGCTTCCGAAGCACAACTGACAATCTATTTATTTATTTATTTGTCAAAAAACAGTAAAAACTGTATATGGCGTGTGGGGAAAGAGATTTATCTGCGCACATTTTCTTGAGGGCCAGACTAAAAAAACGACAACAAAAACGAAAAAATTAATTTAGAAAATATTTATTTTAGAAAAATTAAAATATTTGAAAAATGTTTCTTCCCGAGTTATAGAAAATGAATTTCAACGGTAAATGAACTACAAGCAAAAGGAGTGCTCAACAAAACGCACAGTGAAGCTACATTTACGTCCAGAAGCAAAACAAGGGGCCATCTCAGCATTTGCTCAATGGATCAGGGAAACTGGACAAAAACCTGATCGAGATGGGAGTCATTGACCCGGAAGCTGAAGTACATTACTTGTTACAGGCGTATTAAATATTTTTTTTTAAAATGTGTACAATGCAAACGTAAACTAATCTTATATCTTTGTTTTGTTACAATAAACATTATTTTTCTTTTTCACGATCAGTAGAGTCTCTAATTGTATAGAAACAGTTTTGCAGCAGAAAAGATTTTACTTTTAACTTAAATTTGTGTACCGACTTTAATTGTTATATGTCATCTGGCAATGCGTTGTAAAGTAACGTACATGTATTGTATGTTGATTTCTTGTACTGAGCTGTTGATACTGACACTTGATGCACGTAATTTCTACGGCGTGTGTTGTAATTATAAATATCAATATTGCATGAAAATATGTTCCCTCCGTTAAGTAGGTCATTTTTGACAAATATTACAGATTCGTAAATAAATAGACAAGGCAATGGGAAGATTCCCAGCTCAATGAAAAGAGGCTTGCAGGAATCACGTGGAAGGCATTTTTTCATTATTCGAATAATTTTCTTTTGCAGTCTGAATACTACAGGATGAGCTTCCCCAGAATATTATGCCATATCTCAGGCGGGAATGTACGTTTGCAAAATAAACGCAACGAGCTGCATGAAGGCTGACAGAATTTGAAAGAATTCTGAATGCGTAGCATAATGAACTTAATTTAGTGTTTAATTCTGTTATATGTACATTCCATTTGAGGTTTCATTGAATTGAAAGACCTAAAAATTTTGTTGCCTCAACATCAGCTAATTGCATATTGTTCATTTTCAATGGAACATGCGATTTTCGATTTGAAATGCAAAAATGCATTGAAACAGTTTTTCTTTCGTATATTATTAATTTTTTATTATTAAACCAATTTGAAACTTCTGAAATTGTACTATTTACTGCTTCTTTTTTGCAAAGAACATTCGTGTCATCAGCAAACAGAACCGTTCTTCCATTTTTAATAGACGAGGGCATATCTTTTACATATAACAGAAACAGAAAAGGACCTAAGATCGAACCTTGCGGGACCCCATGCTCAATTGGCGAAGAATTGGAAATATAAGTATGTAATGTCCTTTCCTGCCAGTATGGTATTTCTCCTCTTTGAGTCCCATGTTTAAGGTACGAAGTTATCCAATCTAGGGCAATACCACTAATTGTATACGAAGGTAATTTTGAGAGCAAGATGTTATGGTCAATAACTCAAAAGCTTTCGAGAGACCTAAGAATATTCCAATGGGTACTTCATTTTGGTCTATTGATGAAGCAGCATCTTTAAAAAAGAAAAAATGGCAGTTTCCGTAGATTTTGATTTTCTAAAACCGTGTTGTGAGTCTGAAAACGCTTTGTTTTTCCTGAAAAAAGTTTCCATTCGTAAGTAGAAAAGCCTTTCTAATATTTTTGAGAAAACTGACAAAAGAGAAATTGGCCGGTAATTTTGAATATCGTTTTTGTTCCCTTTTTTAAAAAGTGGCTTAATTTTTGCTGTTTTGAAAATATCTGGAAATATTCCTGTACATAAAGAAGCATTGAAAATGTGAGTTAACGGACGTATAAATGCAGGTGCACAAGTTTTTAATAAACAATCCGGAAATTCATCTAAACCAGATGAATATTTATTTTTTAGTTTACTGACTATTCTGAGGATTTCGTTGGGAGAAGTTTCGGAAATAAACATCGTATCGGAAATTTTTTGGGAAGTGTAAGATGTTGAATTTTGTGGTTTTGGTCCCTTCGTGAGATCAGACGCAATTATAGAAAAGTGTTTGTTGAAGAGATTGGCAAATTTTTCCGGGTTACTCGTTTCTCTTTCATTATCCTTTAAAATAACATTCTCTACAAGGTATCGAGATGATGTGGTTGTATTTTTACGATATCCCACATTGCTTTAGTTTTGTTACTAGTGCCCAAATTGTCCTGACTATTTTTCATAATTTTTGCCAGAACTATTACTTTTCTTAAAATTCTCTTGCATTCTCGAAAGTATATATTGAAACCGGGTGATACGTTATGATGTTTAGAAATAAAGTAAAGCGTACGTTTGTTTTTACACGATGTTCTGATTCCTTGTGTGATACAAGTATTACTTTTGCTTGAAATGTTTAATTTTCTCTTTTTAAGAGGAAAGCACGCTTTAAAATGAATTGAAAGCTTGGAGAAAAATAAATTATATTTTTCATTTGTGTCAACAGCGTTATAAACTGCGTCCCATGATTCCTTCATCAAGTAGTCCGTAAATAATTTTATATTAACTTTAGTGAATGCTCTGCACATGCGTGTATTATATATTGTGTCAGTGTTTATGTTCTTAGTAATTGTAAGAATTTGTGCATCGTGGTCACTGTATCCTAGATTATTCATTATTATTTCATATGTAGTTGTGGTTTTGTTAATTATAATTTGATCTAATGCTTTTTGTGATTTAAGCGTATTCCGTATAGGTACATTCACTGTAATATCTAAATTAAAAGAATGAAGTAAATTGAGAAACTGCTCTTTTTCGTGGGATTCGCTCAGAAAATCAATATTGAAATCTCCACTTACAACAATGAATTTAAAAGAGAGTTTACTAATTTTGTTCAGAATTATCTCTAGATTTTCCAAGAAAGTGAAATAATCTGAAGCTCGCTTTGTGGGAGTTCTGTAAATGAAAAGTAAGATAATTTTGAGCGTAGTAAGATGTACTACTGTTGTTTCGAAAACTTTTTCAACTGCATATAAATTGAATTCTAACAAGAAGGTAGAATCAATAAAATTTCTTATGTAAATACACAAACCTCCGTAAGCAGGGCCCTTATTTGATTCCCTAGCTCTACAATACGATCCTGCAAGGTAAAGCTAGGAATTTGGAGTGTGTTTATATTTTGAGACAACCAGTGTTCTGTAAAGCAGAAAACATCTATTTGTCTCAGATCACATTGTAATGCTCCCTCGATAAATTCAATTTCATTTGAAAGAGATTGATGATTATTTATGCATTATGATTATTATGATGCATTATTCGAATCTTTTGCATGTACCTACACGGATGTTTTTCTGCTGCATCTGACTGTAGTTGCAATTTACTTATTTCATTTTTACCTCGAGTGCGTGGTCGAAGGAAGTACCGTGTCCCAGCAGTGACAAGAGGTGAGGAAGGAGGGGTGACATGTAGAGGAATGAATAGTAGGAGAGGTAATACACGGATTAGGTTCAGGGGATAAGGTAATTGGGTCCAAAGGGGTCCCAGAGGATGGAAGTGAACTAGGAGATGTGGATGGGGATGGGTCTTGGGCAGGACACTGCCAAGTTTGTGAAATGATGTGGTTTGCATGCTCACTACCGAGTGCATGTTTTCCGACAAGGTTCAGGTGAAGACCATGTCGGGTGAAGTGTTTTTTTGAGAGAAAGTTTAGCTCAAACAATTTAACATGTGTGCCTCTCAGATGCAGTTTCAGTTGGTTGTTTGCGTGACTAATTTCTTTGCAATGTTGGTTTGTTGTTCCAGAAGGGCAGAGTCGAGACTACAATGTTCGTGTTTTGGGCGGCACCTTGTAATTTGTCAACATGTTGGTCAGGCGTAAAGTGACCACCCAAATTAATGTCATTCTGCCCTCCTATGATGATGACGACTGTATCCCGTTTGGTGAGGGTTTTTGTGTGCGTGTCCAACTCACTGGTCACGTCGGCAAACCTCCCGTTAGGTTTAAACACACACATGGCAGAGAAATTGGTTGGGAGTTTCTCACTGAGCAGAGAGGTGATTTGTCGCCCATGGCTATCTGCAAAAATGAGTACCTTTTTGATGGGCTCAGTGGGAATGTCCTTGTTTTCTTGTGAGCCAGTTTGCGCAACTCTACGTGTCTTTGTTACTTTGCGCTTGCTAGCCTCTTTGCGTTGGTTTGTGAATGGACGTGTCGATGATGGTGGTGAGGATTGGGAAGGCAAGGAAACTCATTGTAGTAGTCTAATACAGAAAATCTGTTTTCAGTCGTGATTGGTGGTGGTGATTGTGTTTTTGCTTCCGCGAATGGACGGTTGGAGGTTTTTGCGGTGTTGCCTATTGTTGTCCATCCGTCTGTGTTTTGAACGACCTCTTCGAGCCTTCGGATATGTTCATCTAAATTACTGTTGATGTGTGTGAAGGCTTTCAGAAGATCGGCTTTGAGAATGTAGAGAGTAGAAAGTGTATAGCGATTAGTAGCCATGTCACGAATGCGTGTCAAGTGCGTGGTAAGTATGAAAATAAGTAAATAGATAATTCAGAATACTACAAAAAATCTACTCCCTAAATTATCTTTTTAATTTAATTGTATTAACTTATTTAAATTACGTTACCTATTTATTTAAAAATAACGGTGATTTGATTCTAATTTGTATTTAAATGTGATTAATTAAATTCAAAAAGCGTTCAGTGTGTTTAATGTAATAGATTGAAGCTGCAAACTAATAGATACAATTAGATTACTATACTTTACCTATTGAAAGGCCATGAAATTCACCACGTCGACAAATTTAAATATAAAGTTCAAGTCTTTCCGTTACTGTGGAAGACGAAACTTTGAACTTTTATGTTTTCACAATTTTCACAACACTTTCACTAATAGTTTAAAACTTTACGCAAATTTCAATTAATTTATAGAGAAAAATTAATATTAATGGTCTTTACACTGTTCAAACAAACGTTTGTCGGTTACGCCGTCTTTTAAACCAAATATTTGGATTACTTCTTTTTCACTGCTTCCGACAATATAAATCTTTTTCAGCTTATCTGTAACAAGTAAAGAAGACAGTTTAACAGCAAAAGTCACCTGAAATATGTAGGAAAGTAGCTGAAAATTAGTAAAATATTGGAGCACAGCCACAGCACGTCAGTCACGTAAGCAAGCCAGCCAATCATCAACTTATTTTAATCGGACCATCTTTTTCAATATTACGTACTTTAAAACAAACTTACAACTTGAGCTAACCGAAAAACCAATTGAAAGCAAAACGTTCGCCTGTCTCCGCCCGCCCGTCCGTCCGGTGTATGTGAACAACACTACTTAATCTATGCGTACGATTGTTTCCAAATTGAAGATACCCCTGTCCATCTGGCCTGAGTCGAAGCTCTGCGATTTTGAAAAATATTCATTAATTTTCATGAATGTTTTGGGTGAACTTTACATGAAGCCCCCGGACATTTTCGAAATTTTCTCAAAACGGCTCCAAAATGTCTTGTATGAATAGAGTAAAATACACTTATTAAGGTGGCATAGGTCCGATTTTCACGTTTAACTCTGAATTGTCGAAAATTTGAAGTTTCAATTTTTTTCAGCGTCTTGCTACAACTACAAAATTGAAGATAGAGCTTTTTCCTTCAAATGAAATTTGTTGTCCATAATTAATTCTTTCATGCAGGACATGCACATAGTTTTGAAACTTTTAGTAATTTTCGCGCAATATTGCGAACAATATGTGCAATTTAAAAAAAATACAACAATATTTTCTAAAAACGGCTCCAAATATTTTCTGTAAGCTTTTGGTAGGGATAGTGCTAAATGTACTCTATGTGATGACATAAACGCCATATTGCTGTATTCTTTGTTTTTTAAAAAAATGCAAAAATGTAATTTTTTTGACTTGTCTCTCGCGTCGTTACTATTTACATTACCGGCAATTTGTTCACATTTTCATATTTATGAGTAGGTGTGCTTTAAATAATGTCAAGGAAAATTTCTTGACTCAACCGTTTTCGGTGAAAACTAGCTCAAAATTCCGGCTGTCAAGCTGGCACAACCACTATAGCACCATCGCACCAAACCAAATGGAATATTTAGTACTCATTTATTACTAATTTATTACACAAAAATTAAATTTATTACTCTTGCCATTTTGGCAACATTGCAATGGCGCTGTAAGGTCGTGTTTTCTCGCGCTCCGATAAATCTGTTATGTAGCGGGATATTATTAAAGTAATGTGTTAAATTGATAGTGTGTGTTTAAGTAAACTGTGAACTCTCTTGTGACGTATAAATTTACAAAAAAATCCATTACTTCTAATAATAATTCCTAATCTACCGTGTGTAAACGGAGTGCCATCGACGACAATATGAGTGTATGTGATAAGTGCAATAAGAGAATTACGAAGTTCAAGATGGTATGTTCTAAATGTGATAAAACATTTCATGCCAGATGTGTCAATTTATCTGCAGAAGATACGGTATTGAAGGAAAATCAAGTTTGGTGTTGGTATAACTGCACTGGAAACGCAAAGGCAATGGACACTCCATCTGTAACGGATCTGTACAAGTTGGTTTTAAGCATCAAAGACGATCTTACTAATTTGAAAAAATGGCACCATGAAACCGAAAATGATGTGGGCAAGTCATTGAATTTGATTCATGAAAAGCTGGACGACAATAGCGCTCTGATTAGACAACAATCGGAACGCTTAAACAAATGTCTGGAAGAAATTGAACACTTAAAGTCTGAAAACTCATTATTGAAAAACAAGTTACAGGAAGCAGTAGGACAGCTAGATGAACTAAACCAATACGGGAGAAGAAATACGTTAGAAATATATGGAGTTCCGGAAACTTCTAACGAGATTCCAGTTGAAATTGTTAAAGACATTGGTCGTGCTCTAAACGTTGAAGTGAAAGATGAAATGATTGATACGTGCCATCGTATGGAAAAACTACAACATTCTACTTCAGGGGGAATAATTGTAAGATTTGTTAGAAGAATTGACAAGGACACGTTTCTCCAAAGAAGAAAAGTGAAAAGAAATTTCAACATGAGTCATCTAGGCGGATCAAATAATGATCCCATTTACATCAACCAGAGTCTTAGGCCCGCAACAGACTACACCGAGGAATGTGTTTCCAGAAATGTGCGGCGAGAAATGTGGAAAATCGAAACAAGGGGCTCTTATGGATCCCCACACACTTGAAAGAGTTTCCTCGTTCGCCTCTGCGGAGGCGAAAGAGTTCCTCGCTCGAGTCGGTTGGCGAGCGAGTTTTCTCGGACACATTTCTACTCCTTCACTTGTTATACGACATTTAGGCGTTCTCTGCCACAGGAAAACACCAAACAGTGCATAGAACTGAGTGAGGTTATAACATTTGGCAGTAAAAGATGCGATAAACTACCAGTTTTTTAAATTTTCTCTTAAAACGGAAATGAACAAGTAAACACTGTATGGAAGATATTCTTATTTGTGTGAAACCCGCTCATAATGAGTAATATAAAAATAAAAATTTGAAGCAAGAAACTTGAAAGGGTATTGTGAAAGAATTGAATTAATTTATTACTTTTCTTAATTGGTATTTATGAATGAATGATTATTAATTGTGAATTTTATTATGAATTATTTGATCATTCATTATCTATTCATTATTCAACCAACAAATATAGCAAACCAGAGCGTTGTAGAGATTACGGAGTTCAAGAAAATTTGCTGATGTACAACTTCTCCCTTATACGTCACTTAACTTCCTTTTTTTTACATTAAATAATGATTTGTATGCAATGTAGTAATGTATTTCTCTCTAGGTAATTCGAACTCGTTGAACAAATGGTTTACGATTATTGTAACAAAACAAGGATATAACGAGTTAAAATTACATAAGAGCATTTAATAAAACAAGAAATGGGACTCTCAGATGATCTCATAGATAAAACTGCTGCCTTCACTCTCGGCTTGTGGCACAGAGGCATTTCGAGACATCGAATAACCTCTTTGTAGTGTGTGGACGCAGCCTCGCCGGCCTCTTTCCACATTTCTCGTCGCACATTTCTCGCAACGCATTCCTCGGTGTAGTCTGTTGCGGGCCTTACTCCTCTTCGTAAATTAGTTTTATCTCAAGCTAGAAGATTAAAGAATGAACGAGATTATGCCTTCCTGTGGGTTGATAACGTGGGAAATATCAAACTCAAGATACGTGAAGGTGATCAGTCTGTTCATATTCTAAACAGTGTTGAGGCAATAACTAAATTAAAAGAACATGCATATAATAGAGGATAATATTTTAATTTATTACCAAACTGTTCGTGGACTCAGAACAAAGGTAAATGACTTTTATATTAATATTATTGGCCACAATTATGATCTTGTATTTCTAACGGAAACGTGGTTATCTGAATCAATCTACAACTGTGAACTATTTACTAATGATTACAATGTTTTTCGAAAAGACATGGATAGCAAAAGAGGAGGAGGAGTACTAATTGCAGTACGTAATGATTTTGCCATAACTGAATTTGAATTAAATAATGTCAATTTTGAAGTGATTGCTTTAAAAGTAACTCTTCACAGAAGTAATTTTTACTTTGTTAATGTGTATTTCCCCCCTAATTCTAGAAGGGAATGTTATCAGTCATTTTATGAATCTGTTTCAAATCTCCCTAACGTGTTTGATACTAAACTTATAATAATTGGTGATTTCAATTTGTCTAATGTAACTGATTCTGCACATAATTTGTTAAATGGTAATCCTAGCGAAAGATCTCTCGCTAACTTTTTAGCGTTACACGATTTACTATCAGTTAATAATGTTCTCAACGAATATTCCAAAACCCTTGATTTAATTCTAACTAACATATCAAATTGTTTAGAGATCTCTAAATGCGCGGAACCCATTTTAAAAGAAGATAAGTATCATCCATCAATTAAAATCAAACTATATATGAAAGGCAGCCTACATAACATAACATTAAAACACATTACTCCTATTACTGTTCCAGACTTTAAAAGGGCTAACTTTAAAGAAATTTTTTGTAGTATTAAATATGTTAAATGGAATGAACTTAAAGAATTTGAAGGCCCTGATGAAGCCATTGATTTCTTCTACGATAGTTTGAACTGTATCTTGAATAAGTATGTTCCTAAGAAAAAAATTAACAGTAAAAAATATTATCCTCCTTGGTTTACAAAAGATATCATTCTAAATTTAAAAGTTAAAGAGTATTATCGCAAGAGATCAAAATTCTCTCCACACAATAAACATAAATATAAAGAATTAAGAAGGATAACGAAGTCAATGATCAATGACGCTTATCTAAATTATATTAAAAATCTTGAAGAAGGTTTCATCCATAATCCTAAGTTATTTTGGAACTATATTAAATCGAAAAAGGTTAGAAAAATTCTCGTAGATCTCATGTTATGACTTTTAAAAATATTCCGTTAAATAGTGATGACGATATTGCTAATAGCTTTGCCACTTTTTTCAAATCAGTTTATGTTTCCCATGATGCAATCAATGACCATATTCTTGATTCTTCTCTTTTGGGCACTGCCAACACATTTAACATCAACAACATCACATTTGATGAAATTCGAATTGCTATAAAAAAACTGAAACCTAAAATGTGTAGCGGTCCTGATGGTTTACCACCTTTTATATTGAAAGGCTGCTATGATGCGTTATCATATCCCTTACACATTATTTACAATCTTATTTTAAAAATTGGAAAATTTCCAAAGAAATGGAAACTTACTAGTGTATGTCCAATACTTAAGTCTGGTACTAATATCAAAATTGAAAATTAAAGACCTATTTCAATAAATTCCTCTCCTGCTAAAGTATTTGAACAAATAATGTATGTTAAAATTTTTAACAATGTTAAATGCTACTTATCTGATTACCAACATGGTTTTATTACTGGTAGATCCACTACCACAAATCTTGAAAATTTTGTTCAGTATGTTTCAAGCAATTTAGACTGTAGAGTTCAGGTTGATACAATTTACCAGTGGCGTAGCGTCAGGGGACGCTGAGATGCTGAGCATCCCCGTATATAAGAACCTTAAATACTGTATTGATAATCTTTGAGCGAAACACGTTTGTATTAATTTAAAATTGATTTCCTATGATTGAATTCGGCGGGCTGTTGAAGCTGGCCTCTGATTGGTTGGAAGCTAAAATACTTCAGCGTCTGCCGCCAGATCGCGACGAGCAATGACGCATGCGCAGATGGCGAGGTCCCCCTCTCCCCTCTTCACCCCTGGCCCAGAGAAACCCGACTGCTTTACGCTAGCGTCTACTGCGGAAAGAAGCTCGTTTGTGCACGAGAGCGCAGCACACTTCAGGCGTTCAGTAAATTATCTTTCTCTCTCTCACTCGGGAGTCCCCGCTTGGTCATGGGTACAAACTGTAGAAATAGTGCGTGACTACTATTTCTCAATTAATATCCAAGAAATTGTATTATCTCTTAAATAGATTACATATTATTTAAGTCTGCAATGTATAAATTAACAAATGGTCTTATTGCCATTCGTGTATAAGAATTAAAGCTGAGCCATTGTATAATTTGCTTTCAAGACATCGGCAGCCCTGACTGCTGTGAGGATTTTGTGGGAAGCGCCTACTCCGTCGTAAGCAATCGAGATCGTGGAAGTAGTCCCAGTGTATCTGCCTTGTGTTGCGTTCGCCTGTTAGACGAAGTAGTTGATAGTGACATTTTGTGTTATTGTTGAGCATCCCCAAACGTGTGAGTCACGCTACGCCACTGCAATTTACACAGATTTTTCTAAAGCTTTTGACAAGATTAATCACAAAAAACTTTTATCTAAGCTTTCTTTTGTCGGATTTTCAAAACAAATGTTGAACTTAATGAATTCGTATTTAACAAATAGAGAGCAATATGTTAAATTTCATCTACACAAATCTTACCTTTATAAAACTGATTCTGGAGTGCCTCAAGGTTCAAATCTCGGACCTCTATTATTTCTAATTTATATCAATGATTTGCCTAATGTAATTCAAAATTCAAAATGTTTACTTTTTGCTGATGATTTGAAAATTTATAAATCAATTGAAAATGAAAATGATTCAAACAAATTGCAAGCTGATATTAATAACGTCTACAGATGGAGCGTAGAGAATGATTTGTTCTTTAATATTAAAAAATGTTGTTTCATTACTTATACACGAAATAAAGCATATCTAAGAACAAGTTACTCAATGAATAATGAATCATTAGAACGTGTATATTTTGTAAAAGACTTAGGTGTTACTATTCAACATAATCTGACTTACCATAAACACATATTTAATATAACCAATGATGCATTAAAAAATCTTGGCTTTATTATTCGAAATTCGAAAAATTTCAATAACACCTCAAGTTTAATACTCCTCTTTAATTGTCTTGTGCGCGCCAGATTGGAATACGCTTCAGTTATTTGGTCTCCTCATTGCATATCACTAAGTAACCAAATTGAAAAAATTCAAAAACGATTCTCGAGGTATTTATACTACAAAAAGTTCCATCAATCTGCTTATGAAGTTGCTTATACTATTTTAGTTAAAGAATTAATCTAACTACTCTTGCCAATAGAAGAGTCTTTGCTGAACAATTGTTCTTATTTAAAATAGTTAATGGTCTATCAGATAGCAGTGAATTGCTGTCACAATTGTCATTTAATGCACGAGTATCAAATTTAAGAGGACGAGAATTATTATATTTCAATAAACCAAATACAACATCTCACAAATATTCACCACTCTTGAGAATTTCTTCAAAATTCAATGAATTCAGTAGAGTGTGGGATTTAGACTTTAGTTTTTCTTTGCTAAAATATAAACAGAATTTAAATAAAATATTGACTGATCACTGAATGTGGATTTATTGTGTTAAGTATTGCTCGCTATTATGTTCCGATTATTCTGTAAATGCGTTTTCCATTTTTGTTTTATTTTCATTTTTATACTCATTTTTGTTCCTTTTTTGTAATGGCTGTTTTGAAGATATATTTCCATTTTTGTTTATCTTACTGGTGTGTTATGTTTTATCAATTTTGCAAAAAGATGTATTCTTGTAATTGGACTTCTGTAATTTAGTTTTGTTATTTCATTTGAAACTTTTTTTATTATTGTGTATGTTTTGTTCATTTTTCCTAGTAATGCCTATTGTAATTGGGGCTTTGCCCTGTTGTGGGTAATTAATTAATTAAATAAATAAATAAATAAATATTATTGAAAAACATGTTGTGCTGGCATGACTGTCAAGCTAGCACAACAATTTTTTAAAAAATAGCAAAAACGATCCAAACTAATATAAATATTTAGTACTCATTTATTACTAATTTATTACCCAAAAATTAAGTTAATTACTCTCCCCGTTTATGAAAAATAAATTGTTAAACACATCGTAGATATGCAACCCGCCTGACACCATGCCAAAATTACAAATACAATTATAGAGAGAACCGATGATCACAATCGAACGAAACCAAAAACATTATTAAATACACATTATATACTACATTATTACTCCAAAAAATAAACTTAATACTGTTGCCGTTTATGAAAAAAAATATTGTTAAAATCTGAATCATAGTTATTCAACCATCCCAGAAATTCAAATACGATTATAGAGAGAACCAACGAGCACAATCGAACCAAACCAAAATCATAATTAATTCCACATTACATACTAGTTAATAACTCTAAACAGACATTTATTACTCTTGCCATTAAAGAAGAAAAAATTGTTAAAAAATGAATCATATTCAACCATGCCAGAAATTCAAATGCGATTATAGAGAGAACCAACGAGCACAATCGAACCAAAGATCATAATTAAGTCTACATTACGTACTAATTAATTACTCTAAACAGACATTTATTACTCTTGCCATTTGTGAAGAAAAAATTGTTAAAATGAATCATATTCAACCATGCCCGAAATTAAAATTCTATTATAGAGAAAACAGACGAGCACATTCAGACCAAACAAAGATCATAATTAAGTCCACATTACATACTTTTATTTTTACTCTAAACAGACATTTATTACTGTTGCCATTAATAAAGAAAATATTGTTAAAAAATGAACGGGAACGGGAATGTTAAAAAAATTTCGTGTCCTTGAAAAGTAGCGTAGCTCTCTTTCCATCATTTGGAAGCTCTGTACTACGTTTCATAATATCCACAAGTAAATCAGTTTCCTGTCGAAATTTTGAAATAATTTGATTTTTTCTTTCTTCAAATGCACCTTTGATTTCATACTCACGAACTTGCCAAGTTTTAAAACTGAATTTGTACGATATATGCAATATGCATTCAAAAAATGGAATATGTTCAATCGATATAAAAATGTGCTTGAGTTGCAAGGCTTTTGCAAACAGCGCTTATACCGTTCATCTCAATTTGGTGTACATGACAAATGTAGCAACTCCAGGTAGATGGATTTTATGCTAGTGTGTTGGATATGTTTCCATACAGCATGGTTTTCAGCAGTGAATAATGCAAATTAATTTCCTTTCCATTAGTTGTAATGCATGTTGACTTCACTGCTAGTATTTTTCTGCCTATGTATTCATTCGACTGAGCAATGACATGAGTTCCTTTTCCAAACTGAAATTTAATTGGCATGAAAAATCTTGTAAACGAACAACAAGGATTTTGCCACATTATTTGTCTGACATTCTCAGTTTTTGCTGTGATTTTTAAAGGAACAGTTGATGTTAACAATAAGTAAGAATCAGTAGCATTTGTACTTTCAAGACATTTTTGTTTATAGTTTGAGTGGCAGGAACTTACATGAAAAACCCATTTGTATATGATTTCCAAATTGGAATTATTGTGCTTGCTAACAACTGTGCTGTGAACGTCTTCTGTACTAAGCATACACTATGTGCGTGTGAGTATACTTTGTAATTTAACTTCAGCTTTTGTCTCCGAAATAACTATATCTTTGGGGTAGCACTGCTATTTTACCTTTAACACATTGTTGTAGGTCAGGTATATGTCAAAATTTCTCTCTTTCGCACTTTTTCTTAATCGTGATTTGCTCAATTTTGCATCTATAATAAATGTCAGGGTTTCTTCTGGAATGTAATACTGAACATTTTTCTTTGGCAAGTTCAAGCGCTTAATTGTTTTCAAAGAACGAGGACTTGAAATCTTAGCCTTTTTTATAACTTGGGCGACATTTCGTTTGCCTTGTTTTCTAAAAACTGTTTATGTTGCAAACGCTAATTCTTGGGGGCTATGGCTCTCGACTAAGTTTTTTGTGCACCTTCTCTTTGTCCTAGCGCTTAATGAGTCAAATTCTCGTTGTGTTTTATGACTTATGATTTTTAAGTCTCTTTTATGTTGTGGAAGAAAATCCATTTCTTCACATATCCAATCGTTATTGCACATCAAAAAAATGTCATTGTCTTCCGCTTGCATTCCAATGACTTATAATATTCATAGTAAAGAAATTGATTTTGCTGATAATAATCTCTTCTGGAATATTTGGTATTCTTGATAAAACGAAATCAACAATAAGGTTCCTCACAGGTGTTGTATTCGCTCGGAAAACAAACTTTCGCCAGAAAGAATTTCATATAATTGAAATCGCTTTACTCCCAGCGGCGCTTTTACCGAGAAAGAAACATAAATAAGACAGCCTCCGCAGGTCTCCGCATATTAAAATTAGTGTCAATGTAAAGGTAGATAAATACTCTATATTAAATAAAAGATCTGTAATGTTACAAAGTGTAACAGTTTTGGTCTACTCAAATAAATCCCGTATAAAAATTATAAACGTTAATTTTTCCTCTAATACTTTAGAATATAAATTCTGTATTTATAAAAAGAACTTTAACCTTTCAATTATTAACGGGAGACAGTTTTCCCAGAGATTTTCAACCCAGCGGTACAACATGCCTCCAGAGGCGACTGCTGACATCCCGACCTCCAGACGCATGTGACAGCTCTTGTCTCTCGCTTACTGAGCATGACAAGCGCGATTATCACGTATTGGAGCCCTCAGCCTATGCAAGGCGATGACAGAGATGGGTCCGGGAGCGCAGGGCCGCTGTAACGTTCCGCGTGTTTACAGTGTGCCGTGGGTTCAGAAGCTCTTATGAAACCTTACATTTGCCTGGGGATGGCGCCCTAACACAGAAGACGAAATCTAAGAAGGAGGAGAAATCTAAAAATAATAAGAAAGGGGGATGAGGCTTCACACATTGTGTGGGAAATCCCGAAGACTTCCTTCAGATTTGAGAAGTTTGTATGTAAACGAGCACCATGGAAAACGAGTAACGGTGAAAAGTAATGTGAAATTTGAAAAATATGATACTAGTATTTGCTATTGACCTCATAAATAAACTTAATATTGTTTGCATTCTGTAACGGAATTTTATGGTTCGCACTGCATTTAATTTGCACAAATTGGCTGAATAAAGCATTGTTTTAATTTAATTTAGAAATGTTTCTAATAATTAAGTGGTACCAGAAATATATTTTTATTCTTTCGTTTGAGCAGAAGCACGTCCTTATCGAACTTTATCCAAAATGGTAAAATAAAAAAAATAAAAAGAGTGTACTCCGACTTAAATGTTTCAATCGTATTATTATTATTATTATTATTATTATATTATTATTATTATTATTATTATTATTATTATTTGATGCGCGATATTTCCATGCATTAGCATAACATGTTCTATTTTTCCATGCACTCATCTCCTTATTTTAGCTCATACACAATCTTAAGAACTTGATACCATGTTGGCACAAAAATATTCACAACAATATATTGTAGACACGCGCAAGTACCCTTAGAACACAATCATCCGATCGACGTCACGCGCTCCGCAATAAACGCTGAGTTTCAAGAAGCTTTATCGCTCTACGCTTCACAGAATATCGTCTATTCATACTTTTTCGAACAATTGAAGCTTTAGTTCACAATCCTGAATCGATACATTGAAGTTTCAACAACTTTGATTTCAAGGTAAATGTCCCCGTAAATGACAATAATAGACCACTAGCGACGTCGACCGACGAGGCGATTCCCCTCCTGAGCGATACCCAGAGGGAATTACATTTCATTCGCATTGGTGTGCTGAAACGGTTAACATTGCAAACTAGTTTCTTCTGTGTCATGTGTTTAAACGTCATGGACCTCGGTAGTATTGAACAGTGAGAATTTTGTGCAATCTGTTTTAGTGCAAACTACAATTGTGCTTTGTTGCTTTTTGTCATAGCCTCTGATTCGGTAGCTGGCTTTGAACATATTTTGTAGTAAAATAATTGTGATACACACATTTAATATTCGCGAAAATGAAAGTAGGAAGGAAGAAGACCATCGATGATGATGTGTTGGATTACATTTTATCGAAGTATAAAGATACGATCATCGATTCCAATTCACAAAAGTGTGTATCCAAATTAAATCATGTGTGGAAAGACATGTGTACAGAATTAAAAAATGCAATCAAAGTATCTTCATTATACGTCTTTGCATGCAGAAAATTCCACAAAAAAGAAAATACC
Source organism: Acheta domesticus (assembly GCA_031308135.1). NCBI lineage: Eukaryota > Metazoa > Arthropoda > Insecta > Orthoptera > Gryllidae > Acheta > Acheta domesticus. Next base: position 110,171,611 of record JAHLJT010003656.1, on the reverse strand, counting down.
GAAATTTTTGACGTTTCAACTAGCTAAAACGATTCAACAAGCGAAAATGATTCTTCGTTAAATAATTCAATGGCGGATAAATCCCAAATATTGAAAGCTGAGGTACATTTTTCAAAAGAAGACTTTGACTCAATGACAGAAATGGTTTGTTACAATCGTGGCGGTAGATCAAAAAATCAAGAAGAAAGTATGGCGTGTCTTGAAAACAGGATTTTGGGAACAACAAGTTTCAAAAAAAATTGTAGCCGAAACCCAATTGCCCTGTGGGTTTCTCTTCAAAAAGCATTATTTGGCTGTGTCAGAAGACAAGGGAAACATTTCAGGTAAGATGTATATGTAATGTTACTTGTATTTTTTTAATTAAGTGATAATTTTTGTAACATTAGAACGCTCGTTATTGTGTACGCCTGGTCTCTGTCGAAGGGTGTCAGTATTATTTCGTATTATTATGTGGTTTATGCGATAATATATTAATATTTCGTTGTAAGACAGATTTTTATATATATATATATATATATATATATAGTGATAAAATAATGAATAATTTTATCTAATTTACTTTGCTAGCTCAGTGCTTTGGGATCTATATGTTGACACACCTGCACGCTTACCTGCAGGCTGGTTGTCACTGGATTGCCCTCTATACAGAGAAGCCTGGAAGTCTGAAATTGTTTATGTCCCGAAGGAATTACACACAATGTGGCACAACAATAATTTTGTTTATTAAGAATGGAATTTGAGATTAAAAATATAAAAATTCTCTTGCATAATTTCATGCATTAAGTTCACTGTACCAAATTGTCTGGCGTTGTGAAACGATGGCCCCGCAGTTCGTAGCCCCTTGACTTCCGCGCCGAAAATCCGTCTGCTTCTTTCTTGCTGCTCACTTCTTGCACACTTGTTCCACAATTTGTCCTCCCTATTCGCGTCGATGTCCAACTTTAATAATTCAGGTTACATACGCGCCGCTACCACCAGGATGCCAGTCAACCACCAACTCCCCAGTCCAGGGCCCCCTTCTCACCCGTCAACAACCTTCGTTACCTAGTAACCGCGACCGTCCAGATTGAAGCGCGGCGTTTGTTTTGTAATATTTTTGTATATTACAGCTCCGTCCGTCCAGATTAAGGCGCGGCGTTTGTTCTGTAATATTTTGTATATTACAATATATGTATGTATCCTTAACATAAAAAAATAATGAACTATATCCATTAGGTGGCGATGTATACGATCCCATCAAATCTTACCTAAAAACCAACAGCCCATTAAAAATATAACTCAATGCATTGGACTATTATTAAAATATAATCAGGATTTTAAATTAATCCACAAGTAATGGCGTTCTGAAGTAAGTAGATTTAATTGCATAACAATACGTAAGAGGACTATAATCTTTTACTTTCCCGTATATACGAATAGTCAATTACGTAGTATAAAGAAAGTTATATAATGCTGCGGAAAATCGATTTCGAGATTTCAACGGAAATACACGTTTTGGGGTCCCCTGATACCGAAAAAGTGTTTTTTTTAAACGTCCATCCGTGACGCTCCACTCGAGGTGCCGCGATTTTGAACTACGTCTCCAAATTTCTCTTCATTTCTTCGTTACTGCCATCTTACATTTCCATTTAAGCCACCAACTCAATATATTTCTAATTCGATCCAGAAAGTTCAAGTTGGCAAAAAATCCATTCTTTTGGAACTGTTCGTGAGCGCTTAGGCGCGTAGGTCACCTCGTAGTAGATTTTCATTAATATCATCCCATTTCTTCTTGCGTCGTTTTGCGTAAGGCGATGAATTCTCCTTTCTTTGCTCTGTTTTCTTTGTTTACTCTCCTGTATTAGTGAATGTAATTTTAAGTCTCTTCCGAACCCTTTCCTTTCTTTTTAGTTTCAAATAGGTCAGCAACATCTAAATTTAATCAAATTCTTTAAACAAAAAAAATTTTAAACTTTATTTCTCTTTCATCTGACGTGTTTGTAGCTATGCTTTGCACATTTCATTACCAAAAATACATATACCTATTTCGATGGTCAAGTCATCGACGGTTACCAGCATAATTGCGAGGCTTATTGCTTTGGGCTCGTGGATGTTGAGTTTTTTCTGAGCGGGGTGTAGGTCCAATATCACAACCCCCAACTTCGAGGTTTCCTTTATCTTACCTTTGGTGAGCCATCATCCGCAAGATGGCAGTTTATTGAGAGAAGAGAGGTATTAAAGTTTTCCGCCACTTCTGCCGTTGGAGAGTTGTCAAGCTTCTTCTGAGCCGTTGCAGTACTCTTCCCCGGTTTTGGTCCACCTCGGGTGGTCAATATCCCCGGGTATCAGGATGTACCGTACCCCAGTACGCCATCTGGAGAGGCACCGGATAGGGGTCCAGCAACCTCCCACAGACACACGGACGGACGTTTTTTAAAAAAAGTCTTTTTTTAGAATTAGGGAACCCCAAAACGTGTATAAATGCCTCCACATCGATTTTCCACATTACGAAATTTCCTTTTAAACGTAGTAGAGAGAGTATAGAAAGTTAACGTAAACGCATTTTCACTTTCCCGTATACGTACTGTAACCGCTCATCATCGGTTACATTCAAAACCAAAGAGAGAATAGAAGCGAAAAGCCCGACACCATACCACCGACAAGTAGTTTCTCTTGTGGCGAAGAGATGGCGACAGCCAGAAAAAATATTTCGGAACGCACTCAGACGTCAGCCAATCAGAAACTTCTGTGAATGGACGGACGCGGCATGAACTTGTGTCGAAAGAATTTTTTTTTTCTCGTTCGAGTCGCCGAGGTGAGCAGTCGACCATTGGTGCACTGCGCAGAGGACGAGGGGCACGTGGAGGAGTACGACATATGAGAGAGCTTTAATAAGAGTTTTTATTATTTTCCGGAATTTCATTCGTGAAATCCACTTATAGAGTCTTAAGAATTCTAAAAATTCTGATTGACACCACAACTAGCTTGACTTTTTGCTATCACAAAGTCATAATTGGAAGTTCCGAACTCGCATTCTGATGCGACCATCGCCTTTGAGTGAGCAGTGGTAAAGCGTCGCTGAGCAAGGAGAGACGGCGCTCTGAGGCATTCCAATTTCGACGCGACGGACAGCACACGGAGTGTTGCAGCAATCCAACGACCCTGGAGGCGTGAACACCGTTCGGCAGCCGACTACGCAGCGCGGAACGTTCTTCGGGAGTTCGCCGGTCGTGAGTCAAACAAAACTGAAAGAACATTCACTAAATTTCAATCTAGAAGACCGCGGAAGAGTAGTCTTGCTAGCTAGTCAAGTCATTTCTTTTTTGTATAGTCGTAATTAGAATCAGATCAGGATATTCCTTGTGGTTAATGTAAAATTGTTCTTGTATATAATTATTTGACTGGATTCATATGTAATTGATTCAAGGGTGTTAAAACCATTTAACAAAAGTTATTTGTGTGAAATTCTGAACGGGAGGGAAAGCCGTCTAATTATTTCTTTCACAATATTATTTGGAGGACAGGCCAAAGGCGTTGTTAAATGCAATTTTATACTGAAAGGCTACGTAGAAGCCAAATTTCAACTGTGAACATTAAGTGTAATATTGTTAATGGTTACAAGGTGTTAGAGAACTTGGAGCATTGTGTGTATGTATTTTTTTCCAGGACAATTACTTGAACTGTATTTTATGTGTTTCATCAGTGATTTTTTTGTGTGAAGTGTATATACGTATTTGTAGGTTGTTACTCGCAAATAGGGATCGAAGTTAAGATCGTATTAGAAAAACTGCAGTTTAGGTGGGGAAATTAGCTACCATAATTTAATATAAAAGACTGAAAACATAGGAGAATTTGTAAATTCAGTTGTACAAGAATTTCACTCGTCAGAATATATGTTAACTGTTATTTCAAACTACTAAATTGTGTTTGCCTGTTAATTAGTAATTAGTTTGACAAAGACGAACCCACAACCGACAGGGAATTTTATCCTTTAATTGAGATATTCCCAGGTTTGCGTGACGGTGCAGCCACACGTCACGAAATAAGTGAATTAAAGATTTACTTTCGTAATTCGGCGTACTACCAGTCAGCGGGTAGGTACGTGACGGTTACAGTACGTATATACGGAGTAATATACGTAGTATAGGGAAAGTTATGTAATGATGCGCGAAAAAAACGTGGTGTAGCCAGAATCCCTGTTTTGTAAGTCCTTGATACCGAAAAACCCATTAAAAGCAAAACGTCCGTCTGTCCATCCTTCCGTCTGACTGTCCGTGAACACCACAAGCGACTAAACCATAAGGACGATTTGTTTTTAAATTGAAGAAACCCCTGTAGATCTGTTTCGAGTCGAAGTTTTGAGATTTTGAAAAAAGATTCTGTAAAATTTGGGAGTTCTTTACATGAGGCCCCCGGACATTTAGAAAATATTCTCAAAAACCGGCTCCAAATTCTTTCTTCACATTCTTGAAATAAAAGAGTAAAATTCACTTATTAAGGTCGCATAGGTCGAAATTTCGTGGTTATCTCTGGATTTTTGCGGATTTTCGAAAATTGCAATTTTTTTTCGGCTTCTTCCGACAGCTACAAAATTGAAGATAGAGATTTTTTCTTTTAGAAAAAATTGTTCTCCATAGTGAGCTCCTTCTGTAGGGTCCTGCACTTTTTTTTGAAAATTTTAGTAGTTTTCGCGCAATATGTGCAAATTTAAAAAATTACAAAAACAAGTTTTTCTCAAAAACGGCACCAAATTTTTTCTTTAAATGTTTGGTAAGTATAGTGACTAATGTACTCTATAAGACGGCATAAACGCCATATTGCTATATTCTTTTGTTTTTTCAAAAATTACAAAAATTTAATTTTTTTGGCTGGTGTCCCACGTCGTTAATAGTTACTTTAGCGGCGATTTGTACACATTATTATATTTAGAAGTACATGTGCTTTAAATAATATTTAGTAAAGTTTCTTGAAAACTCAACCATTTTTTGTGAAAACCAGCTCAAACTTCCGCATTTTCAGAAACGCTCAGACGCCATTTTCTCATAAATGGCTCCAATTTTTTTCAAATTTTTGAAATGGATAGTGCTAATTGCACTCTTTAATATGACGTAAAGTTAAATTTGGGGCATCTTTTTTGTTTATTCAAAAATTACACAAATGTAATTTTTTGAAAGATCTCTCATACCGTTAATATGCACATATCCAGCAATTTGTGCGTGTAAGTGCTTCAAATGACTTCAAATGAAGTTTTTTAAAAACTCAACAATTTTCTGTGAAATAGAGCTTACAACTTTGCATTTTTAGTAGTGCTTAAATGCCATTTTCGTAAAAACGGTTCCAAATTTATCAAAGAAAATTGCCATTGAGGTCCAGATTTTAGTGTTCTTTAATATTTTAAAATTAATATCGCCTTTCAACTACTATGAAAGCGAAAAATTAAGAATATGTCGAAAAAATGTAGTGGGCGGCGATAGATAGCAGCTGGCAAGAGTGTGTGGCAAGTATGAATAGCTACCCCAGACCCAAGGAAATAGAAAGATAATACGGGAAAGTCTGTGCCATTCCTATGAAATTTCTATGATTGCAAAATTGTTTATACTTAACGAAACTGGCACATAATCTGCTGGTTGGGTCTCATAGGTAAAGCGGTTGTTTGTGAAGCCTGTAAGTTCGAATTCAATTTTTGGCAAATATCTTTTGTAAGTTTCAACTAATTTGCAATGTTACATAACCGTTTAAAGAAAGTATGTTCTGTTGTAACAGCTTATTCGAACGGTGTTCCTTTTTTACCCCACTTTCCGTTATATGGAAATAAATATTTTAATAATTAGTCAGATACTATAATTGTTCGTAAGTGTGATATATTAATATCATCTTGGTTTGTTATTCTGTTTCAAAATATAGGAACCTGTCACTGTGGAAGTAGGCTGAATATTATCATGAATGGTAATGGCAGAGAAGTTGCAATGAAATGCGAAATGAAAGTGGGCAGCCTGGAAAAATGCAGCAAGCGTTGGCTTCGCCAACCAATGAGAACAGAAGTTGGGAAAGAACTCACCAAAATGCCGACAGAATTATACAGAGCGGAAGTGGCGGCTGAAGAAATGATATTTGGGGAGAAGGAACCGCCGACTATGTTTTCAAGCAAAGTTTTACGAAATGCAAAATGCGAATATATAAAGTCGCAATATTTGGATGATAATCCTGTAATTGCTGTTTTAAAATTAGCCAAGGGCAGATATCAGAATGAAATAATACATTTCTCCTTAGTGCCCTTTACTACTGCATATTTTGTGCACTACTTATATACTGATTACTACTTATATTACTATATTATACTTATTACTACTTATATACTGTGATACGTGAATGAGGGTGAGAATAAAAAAGACAAGGAAGAGACGAAAAAGGAAGAACAAGAATTCAAAAGACCGCGCAAAGCTGGGCGCGTCCGGAGAAGCGTTCGCTGGCGAGAAGGGGTACCGGCGGGGCCGATAGGAGAGTGACCCCCACTCATGTCAGGTAGTGGGGGAGAAAAGAGGGGAAGTGCGGCTGACCATAAGGGAATCGCTCTTCTTCTGGTCTGAGCAGCGTCACCGGACGGAGGTGCCTAGTCAGTATCTAGGCGGCGGCATCTAGAATAGGCAGATGTTAGATTCGGGAGAGAAGACGGTTGAATGTTAAAAGTGAAGGTGATATTTCGTGAGGCAGGAATAGAAGATGAACTGTAATGAAATAGCTAGAATGGACAAAGTTAAGTTTATTAAAAGTGAGTTTTAGAAAACTGAGTTAAGTGGTTATCACACGGCAGATAGTTCGAACCGAGGACCGCAGTGAAACGATAGGCTCGTGTCGACTGCCGCGCTTGAGGATACGGACGCACGAACGGTATAAGAATTCGGGAGTCGGACGAGAAGCAGAGAAGACGGAACGTGGTTGGACGTGCTGTGGAGGCAACGCGAGAGGGCTCGGGGACGGCTGGAGTTCGCCCTTGGCGGCGCGTGGCGGCTGGGCTTCCGAGGTGGCGGCGCGCGAGTGTGCGCGACCTTTGCAGCAGACCCGTCGGACGGCGCGAGGAGACGGCGCACGTAAAGTATTACAGACTTCATTTTGGGGAGAGTGAAAAGAGAAAGAAAAGGAGTGGACATATTTAAGTAATGAGAACTGATTACCTGAATCGGGGAGGGAAGTGATTAATTAAAGTTTCCATGTTCCAAGTCGAAAAAAGGAGAAAGACAGTTAAATGTAAATCAAAATTGCTATATTGTGTAACATAGTTTTCAATCAAGAGAAGAAGAAAAGGAATTGATTTTTTTTGTAAAGTAATTTTAAGCCTTTTTGGAAGGGGAAATGGTAAAGTGCTATGTGTTTCTTGTACAGTAAATGCTTTTACCTTCAGTAAACGAGGGATCCCATCGCAAAAGGCCTAATAGTTTTGAGTTTGGTAATTCATCAATGATATCTGGGAAGATCAGTATTTTGATTTATTGTGTATTTGTATTTGTTGGACGTGGGAGTTTCATTATCTGGAATAAATGCGGATTCGATGGTGTGACGGTTAGCGTGCCGGACTGTCATAACCAAGTTCGCGGGTTCAAACCCGATCGAAGCCGTGGATTTTTAAGGGCGAAAAAATCCTTCGTACGCCTTCCGCGGAGGGGAAGTAAAGCCGGCTGGCCCATGTTAGTAGATTTACTTGCATGTAAAAGATCCTCAAGCCTAAATGACGCCTCTGAGCTAAATTCAAATCGCCTGTTTCGTCGCCCGAGATAATACCTTCTTTCTCCGCTAGGTGAAAGGAGCGTAGCGAAATTTGCGTGGTCAGACGGAAGAGCGGGCCTGATGGCCCGAGTCTCGCCACGTAAAATAAGGCATTAACTAAACTAAACTAAACTAAATCCAAAATTGTTACAAAAAGGGGTTGCTAAAATTCACCTCACAAGTGATCCCGAGTCACGGCTCCTCCCAGCCAAGACCCCTGTGCCTTTTCAGGTCCCACCAAAACAAAAAGGATTGTGTTGGCGGATTACCGTCACAATACTATATACTTTTTTGTGCACTACTTATATACTGCACAAATTTTCAAGTGCATATTTTGCAAAGGTTTATCCAGGACCCGAACAAATTCGGAATTGTACCAATGGTCTTAGATGCTTCTGGAGGGTTTGTAAAACGGATCAAATTCCCTTATGACACAGAGTCGGCACATATTTTTTTATATTTACTTGTAAATGTTTGTGGCCAACAATTTAGTGTAGCGCAAATGATAACTGAGCGCCACACTGCACTTAACATCCAGCTGTTTCTTTCAAATGTCAAAGCCTTGGGTACTCCTAATCCGAAAGAAATGATAATGGATGGGTCTCGAGCCCTATTGAATGCTGTCGCTATTGAATGCAGGAGGAGCATCGACATTTCCGATTACGCCGACAAGCTTTTCGGAGAAGGGGCTCTTCCGGATTGTTATATACGTTTAGATGTTGCCCACTTCATTCAAGTTTATGTTCGTATCTTGAAGGAAGTCAAACTTTTACGTGTGAAGAGGTTCTATTTGGCGTCAATTGGCCAACTGATAATTAGCCAGAATATGAAAAATGCTGCCATCTTGATCCAGAATATTTTTGCTGTGTGTTATAGTGAGCACCAAGGACTTTTAAATAACGGTAAAAAATCCATCTGCCAATCTGCACGGGAAAATTTGACCAAGTTAATAACGGGTAAGATATTTTTGTCGCTCCGCCCTGATAATATTATGCCTGTGACCATATATCAATAATCTGAATAAATATCTGAAACAGTTCCTAGAACAGTTGAAAAGTTGCTAAAACAGTATGAAAAATACATTTCGGTCACTTTCGGGGGGCAAAACCATATTAATGTATTTTGTAGGAATAATTACCTGACATCATCTGAAAAGTTTCTGAAATCTGTGAGAGTTATAATTTTTAGGGATTTCTAAACCAATTTTAAAAAGTCTTGAAGTAAATGGTCACGAATTTTGTACAACAAATTGCAGAGCATATAAAAATATAGTTATTTTCACTCAGCGCATAAAAAATGTCCGGAACGACCTAGTTTCGAAACTTTTTCACAGTTTGTATCTGCTTTTTCAGAATATTTTACACATTTCAGAGAAATATTTTCATTCGGGAAAAATTAAAGAAGTACCTTTTGGTGCATATTTCTCAAAACGAAAGTAGCTACACAAGTGTTTCAAGTCACTCCCGCGAGCTCGCTAGCTAATATACGAGGGCCGTTCCGAAAGTAATGCCTCCCATTTTTACTTTCTCGCCTTACGAATACTTCGTAAGAAGAGAAAGTTATGTAATCGTGCGGCGGAAAACGGGGAATTTTCGCCAGAAAATCTCTTATAGCAGGGGTCTGGTGACAAAAAAGTGGATAAAACCTGATGCTAAATTTAGAAAAAAAATCCTCTATCTCGTGGTGTAGTCAAAATCCATGATTTGTTGCTTCTTCATACTTCAAAATCGATTGACGGCATTCCGTCCGTCTGTCCGTCGTGGTCAACGCTAGCGCCTAAACCGTTCGGTCGATTTTCTTCAAAATTGATATTCCCCGATGGTTTTGACTCGTCTCAAGGCCTCTTGAATTTGAAACCGATATCTTAGTATTTGAGGATACTTTACATGAAGCCCATTTTGAGATTTTGTAAATTAAAAAAAAATGGCTCCAAATTTTTTGATTATATTTTGTTGTTGAATAGTGCAAAGAACGTTGAAGGGAATGACGTAGGCATCATTTTCGTTGATAGGCCCTATTTTTCGAAAATTGAAAAAAACTGTTTAAAAACGGCAAAATTGAAGACAGAGATTTTCGCCTCAGACAAAGTCGGTTGTACAAAATTAGCACGTCAAATAAGGTCATGTACCATTTTTTGGAAAAACGAATAGTTTTTGCGTAAATTGCGATTCAAATTGACAAAAAAATTTTCTCAAAAACCGCTCCAAATTTTTTCTTTAAATTTTCTGCACGTGTGTAAGAAGGGAAGGTAAATATATAAATAAACTAGTGGTTCTATAGAATGGCACATTTTCTCGCAGTAGTTATTTTCCAAATGCCGATCATCCGATAAATTATGTGGAGTAAACCGTTTACCGCTGCCTTTCTTGGTCATGTTTTTTGAAAGACATGTTTTTCGCATGTTGACAATTACCGGCTTCTCAATGATAGAACTGATACAAGTACGTTTTGACTGAAATATAAGCAGTAGTTCCGCAAGTCAGTTTCGTAGCGCGGTTGGTTAATGCACCTTGGGTTGAGATCTTCAATAAGGAAGGTACCTTCGATCCCCGAGGGGAATTTTAATTTGATGAATGTGATGTTGCAGGAAAAAAACACTGAAGAGTGTAGATACTTTATTGAATATCATTTGAAGTACTTCTACTCAAGAATGGAATCAATGCAGACTAATGGACAGGACTTGTCTGTGTTTTCCCTAACTGCATCTTTTAAACAATTTTTCAACTCTGTTATTCGATTTCTGAAGCGTATGACATGTCAAATCAACCGTTGTCTTGTATACATCTGTATGAACCAATTTAAGTAAAATTATGAGAATTTTAACGTTAAATTGTAATACAATATAACCAGAAGGCATGCGATAAACTTACAATCCCTAACGGTTTAGAAATTATTATTACTTTCTAGCCTTACGAATACTTCGTAATGCGGTTTATCGGTGCCTTTCTTGGTCATGTTTGAAAGACATGGTTTTCGCATGTTGAAAATTACCGGCTCTTAATGATAAAATCTATAGAATTACGTTTTGACTAAAATATAAGTAATTGCGATAAATGTCTTGGAAATGTCTATATATATTTGTTCAAATTTTTAACTTTTAACAATTTTTTACTTCTCTTCATGTATTTGTAAAGCGTATTACCATCGTATCAAATGTTTCTTTATCATGCATTTACCTTTTTATAGGTCGGTTCTATTCTTTCATGGCTCTGTTCGACAGAGGCGGTGTTGGTGTTGCGTAGTGGTATGAGTGCCGGTTCGTTGAATTTGAGTTTTCGGGTCTCGGTACCGAAATGGTTTGCTGGTAGAGTACACTTTTGCTTGTTTATGAAGTAGTGGAATAGCAATAAGGACCGTATAGAAGCAGAGCGAGAAAGTATGTGCGTTGGAAGCACCACTAGTTTTAGCCATATGATCTCAAAAACGAATGTGAGTGGTGTCATAGTGAAATATGAACTTTCTCTTTAACGTTCGTTTAATTTCATTGCTATTTGTTAGATAGAAGCATAGTTACAGAACGCTAAAATGCCGTCTAGCTGGAACGCGCGTCAGAAGTAGAGATGTGTGACTGATTTTCTCACTTCGGAGGAAATTGCACGCATCAACATCACCAGTCTCTTGCTGAACGTTTTCGGGAAGCATATAGTGGATGTCACTAGTGTGGCGACGATGGGTAGTACGTTTCAACGATGGTGACAGCAACGTAAATGACAAACCACGTTGCTGTCGTCCAAGCACAGCTGCCACACCACGGAATGATGGAGCGCCTCGATCAGCTCTTCCGCGTGATTAGGTTCATGGGGGGGGTATACGGTACTGGGTAACTGCGTACGGCGCTGAAAATTGTCTGCAATGCATTAGAAGTAACGCTGAGTAAATTGAGTAACCGAAAATTGTGCGCAAGGTGTGTCCCGCGATCACTCACAGAGGAACACTAACACCACCGAAAGGAATGTGAGGAGATTTCGACCCAATACGAAGCTGAAGGTGGCGGTTTTCTGGATCGAATAATCACTGATTATGAGAGATGATGTCATCATTATGAGTCAGAAATAAAACGACAATCCATGGAATGACGCCATAAGAATCCCAGTACAGGTCATCCCGGCTGGTTCAGACTTTCACCAGCGAGGCATGCAGGCTCTTGTTCATCGATGGATAAAATGCGTAGAAAAAAAAGGGGGACTCTATTGAAAAATAGTGTCATGGTTAAAAAAACTCTGTTCTAACACACTACATTAAGTTTCTTTTCTTATTTACTGTAGTTGTCATACAAATAAATAAAAGCATTACTTTCGGAATGACCTACGTATATCTAGCACTCTCGTAAAACCGACTACAGCTTTGTGAAATAAATTTGCAAGGATTTATTTGTATATTTATGCCATTAAAATATTTATTTTCTATTTTAGGGAATCATCTGATTAGAACAACCAAGGTGTAGTTTAGAACCGTCAAACTTTACTTTTGAATTTAATTAAATTTTCAAAGCAGATTTCATTTTCTTATTAAAAGATACATCTTTGTTTCAAAAAAGTATGTAGCAGGCAAATAATTAGAATATTGTCTAAAAGTAGTAAATATAAATTTTGTTGTTTCCTTCTGCATCATTTTGCAACCCCCTGAAGGAAGGGTTTGTTCACTACAAAGGCGTTCACAAAATAACAATGATTCTGAATTAAAAAGAGAATAGAGATCCCCTTCGTGGGACTAAAAAGTACAATTTGTCACTGAATAAAAATGTTGAAAAGAACTCTCTCTATTCTATGAACAATGTATGACTCATATTAGATTCATTAAATTAACGTAAGAAAATAGTATTAATTATTAACGTTTTTGTAAAATATAATGTTATCGTTACTTATTATTTTCATTGCTAAAACAATATAAAAAGAAAGAATTAAATAGTAAAGAATGTATTTTGTAAAAATAATATTCCATTTAAAATTCAATTTATTACAATATTCAATAAATAATATCGTAGTTGATGCGACAATAAATAAATAAATTAAACAATATTTCAGTTTTTATATTGCATATATACGTTTACCTCTCGGGTTGCTTTTTATAGTGACTATGGACAGCGGGCTAGCGCGATCTCGAGTTCAATTTCCGGTCGTGGCAAAAATAGAGCTGTAGAGTTCTCTCCCATTCATGTAAATATTTCGTACTCATTAATTTTTTACAACTTATTTTAATCTCAACATTTCAACTATTTTTGTGTAATTTTAATTACCTATTTTCTGAATAATCTCATAAAATATTTGTAATTTAATTCCAGATTCAAATGAATAAATATGTTTTTGTCTGACGAAGCGCAAAAAATTACACAAAACGTTGTGTGCATACTTACATGTTAAAATAAAACTTTTTTCTGAAATATATGAACTTTGACTGCCGGAAAACTACATAGGATAAATTCTGTGTATAATTTAGACAATTCTAACATAATATTCTCGGCTATTTCATCATTGTAATAAAAATAAAATTTCTTTGCAGTTTTTGTTCAATCCAAGCCTAAAGGAGCGTATTAAACTACATCGAGGTCGTACTACTCAGATAATTCCTCTTACATTTTATTTTTAAGACGCAGACGATTTAATATTTTTTTCAAGCAGGCGTCAATAACGAGCTGGACGGATTTTTGGAGGAAACCGAAAACAACATCAATGATACGCTTGATGAAAATATTCTCACTACCAGTAATTGCTCCAAAAATTCCTGGCATCGATGGCGGATGGACATTCATACCGAAGTCCTTGCGGTATTAGAAGAAGAAGCATCGGTTGGTGCAGACGATGCAAATGCGTATTATTTCCCCAAATTAGGACAGCATTTGCTGAAAGATTTGGCACTTTTTCCCATCTGGGGAAACTTAAAAACTGGGAATTTTGGCTACGGCAGCATACCTGCATCATCCTCATCAGTGGAAGGAGAATACGGAAAACTAGAAAAAAACGTTTTTGTCAATCTTCCATTGAGGATCGACGATTTTCTTGCCAAACATATAAATTATCTAATGGGGAAAATGAAGATTGTCAACAATAATTTGAACAGAGAGAATGACAGAACGGTAGAAACTGCTATGAAGAGTGGTGTATCTGACGCAGTCGACTTCAACAAAGACGAAAGTTTTAGTCCTCAAACAGAGAAGATCGAGACCCTATGTATTTCTGCAGAAGGGATCTCCAGCCAGATATCGTGTCCGGCTTGCGGAAATGGAGACATTCCGACAGGTGCTTATGAGTGCATATTGTGCAGTAAGAAAGTGCATACATTAAATGAATGTTCAAAACCATTTAATAATGAGGAAGGCTATGGAGCACGTCGAGTCTGCCTCAACTGCTTAAAAGGCCAAACTTTTAGGTCCATATTAGCTACTCAGGATGTCGAAAACTGGAAAGGACTTGGTGCTCCAAAAAATTCAGAAGAATCCAGTTTATATTTAGGAAAATGTAAGAACCAAATAAAAGATTCGTTGTCTTGGAGAAATCATTCAAAAGTACCTGTCATCAAGAATGTTTCTTCCATAATGCTTCATGAGCATACAATCAAAGGAGATGTAGTCTTCTTAAGCAATACATGTGCTTTTGACAGCTTTTTTCAAGCTATCTTCGTCATTACTCATGACAACCAAAATATATATGAAGAAGTAAGTATTCATGAATTTAATAAATAAATGAAAAGTTTTAAAATATAACTATATATTTAAATTATTGTTCATATTTTATTCGATTTATAATTATTGTTTTTTATTTTCTTTCCAACTAACTGTGCCAATGCACAGTTAATTTGTATAGTTCAATAACTATACAAATGAATTCATTAATAATTATTTTATAGGTATTACAAATGACAGACCCATTTTTTAATATGGTTCAGGCAATGATATCCAAAGGGTTATCATCAAAAATATACAGGCTACGAGCAGAGATTTTGATGCCATACGGAGAAAAACGGGAAGTTGGAAACACGGGCATGTTTCAACTGGTGTGTAACTACGATGCAGCAATGCTAGCTGCAAGTATTATGAAATCATGCCCGACAATTGTTGAGACCAACCAATCTGTCAGAATGGTTGTAGGCAGAAGAAGTTACTCGGTAGAATCCAAGTAGACGAAAGCTTTCTGCGAGGAAATGCAGACTTAAGATGAGTGATTGTAAATACAGCAGTGTCCAAACAAGGATTGCAACAATGCAAATTGCACAACTAATATAGAAAAAATGGGTAAGGATAAGCCTAGGATTGAAAATTACTCAGAGTTAAAAATGTAAAAAAGTAATAACGTTAAATTATCACAGTTCTCTAATTTCCAATATAATAAACTTCATCATTTTAAATATTTAGGGTTTGGAGGATTAATATGCAAATAAGTTGTTAGTGGATGTTTCTTATCAATACATCCACTAACATCTTGTTCGTATATTAAACACTTAAAGACCTAAATATCTTTATCTATCGTTATTCCGGGTTTTTGCTACTCTTAGGTAGAAAGTAACGAGTTTTGTGAGAATATTGCGAGACGTCAATGTTTGCCCTGTCTTTTCTTCGTGTGTACATTTTGAGGTTTGATTAAGCATTAAAGAATATAATAAATACATAACTGCGATAAAATGGATCAATTACTATCTAAATTATTTTCACAAATAAACTACACATAAGTTTGGGTTGAACGTACGTCTGTCCAATTATAGAATGCAGTTATATTTTGCATTAATCCGACTTATAAATACTGATATTTTTCATTGTTTCAGGGCCATTTGTCCTATATTGAGCCATTTAACGCCTCTACTGGCGCTATGATCACCATCAAATTGAGAGACATTCCGGAACGTATTTGCAATCCCCAAAACAAAGAACAGCTTTTCAAAATCGCTGGGGTTATTCGATTTAAAGGACCTAAACAAGTTCTGAATGACATCAGTAGGATAGGACACTACACATCCATATGTAAAAGAGCCAACACGTGGATTGATTTCGATAATTTAAGAGCCACATCAACTAAAGTTTCAAAAAGTACTGCAGTTCTAGCGCATGTACTGCTCTATATTTCTGAAAACTAAGACTGAACAACAAAAAATAAGTGTATCATAAGAAATGAAATGAAATGAAACGTGCAAGTAAAAAAGTGTGATTTGTACTTTTATGTATGAGGAAAGAACAGAATGAGTTTATGGAATGGATGATAAAGCCAGGAAAAGGAACAATATACTAATAATATAAAAATCTTATGGCATTCGAAAATTTATTTTTAATTTGTGGTATAGCAAAATTACATCCCACTACAGTGGTTTCATTTTTGTGTGTCCCATTGTAATTGAATCTGATGAGGACAGGAAAATTGACTGAAGGAAAAACAGTAAATGTATCAGAAATTTTGTTTGTATATAATGTAACGGTACCTCTACCGGCGAGCGAGATGGGTCCTCGCCGCAGACTGATAATGTCCGCGACGTTATTATTTATTTTACCAGAGATTCAGGCCGCCGAGCCACCCCCGTACGGGATCTGTGGGTGAATGCCCGTTCCTACACGCCGGCACCACCATCGGGGTTATCACGCCCACCTATTCATTCATAAACAATCGCCAATACGTTCCTCCCCCTCTCTTCCTCTCTCTACCAAGTTGGGAGAACTTGTGGGTTGTTCTACACTAGCGGGTCTTCAACACATAATCATAAACACAAAGACAACAAAAACATACACTGAAAGAAAAACAAAACACTGTATTCTGAACAAAGAAACATACAAACAAAATAGAACAGATAGTAATCATGCTCTGTCAGAGAACATACACTCCATTTGAACTCCCTGCGGTTCGCATTGCGCTATGTTAAATCATAACATAATCTACGTCCCCTTCAGATGTCTGAATGAAAATGAACTGTTTAGGCCTTTGTTCACCCAGGCGATTATTGTTCCCTCCCCCCTCTGTTCA
The DNA here is from genome assembly GCA_031308135.1 of Acheta domesticus. Classification (NCBI taxonomy): domain Eukaryota; kingdom Metazoa; phylum Arthropoda; class Insecta; order Orthoptera; family Gryllidae; genus Acheta; species Acheta domesticus. The sequence continues at coordinate 110,154,932 of JAHLJT010003656.1, read as the reverse complement.
CTTAGCTGTCGGTATGGTTGTAGCCGTTGCTACACAGCTGGCTCTTCCCAGGGTCCATCTACCACCTTCGTGATGACTCCGTCCACAAGGCTGCCTCGGACGCTGACTCCGATGACTGCTTCATCCACACACTCAGAACACTGGTCATAGATCCACTAGCTCGCTTTTCCTTTCTGCTCTCTGTCAGACGTCCTACCTCTATGGCCTCTGCTCACCGTCTCCTCACAGCTCCGACGGCACTCGCCGCCCCTCCGCTTTGCACTCCCCCCTCTCTGTCGCTCCAAACGACCAGCGCCAGCTCCCCTAACTTGGCCATCTGTCCGTCCTCCCGCTCGAACACTCCACAACTCCGATCCAGAGCATTGTCCCCACATGTGGTATACCCCGTATACCACAATGTATTGTAATATTCATTCAATAAGTGTATGACCTTTTTATTAGTGCTTTATATCATTCATATTACTGCAACACGCAATTCATTATGTAAGTTAAGTTTGAAATTTGATCGAGAGAAAAACAGTGAATATATCTGAAAGTTAGTTCGTTTTAATGTATCATAATATTCATTCAATAATTTTTACTTACTACTACGCTAAAATAATTTATTCTCAATCATTTTATGAAATTCAAATTTCATTTACATTTCATTACTCACTATGAAACTCAAATTGAGATTTTTTGTACAAAAATAGATGTACAACAAAATTATTTATTAGTGAATTTCTAAAATTTTTGTGCAAAAACTAATTATGCGTAATTACCTACTCTTATGTAATACATTAATAATCAAAACATACAATAATATATATATATATATATAATATATATATATAAAATATACAATACAAAACAACAAATAAACAAAACATACAAAATTTCCACACCATCATTTAGGGTCTTGGTTATAGATGAAAGGCATATTTCACTAAGAAGTTTGTGAGCAATTAGTTTCCATTCATTCGTTGGTGAGCTCTCGAGCGATTCACATCGAGCAGCGCATTCTAACGAGCGAACCGTTACTGCGAGTTCAGTCGCATTCGCGGTCAGTGAAGGAGAGGTTGTGTCAATGTTAGAGAGTAGCTGCCCCGAAACGGGGCAGCTAATTGTGAGTTCTATAACACTACTTAATTCACCAACCATTGAGTCTAGTGAAACGTTTTTAAGTAATCAGTGTTCAAGTGGCAGTTTAATGCAAAACAGTGCTCAAGGGCTTCAGCATCATTTTGTGCAAAATCCAAATCTTGTGCAACTCCCGCAACTAGTGTGGACACCGGATGGTCAACTTCCAGCAGCGATTCTACATGGAGCATATCAACAACCAGTTCAAGAAAGAATGAGCACCGAACAGCAAAAAATGGACCATGAAGGCGCAGATAAAGTAGGTTCCTCGGAAAGTGAGAAAACAAATCCGGACACACCGGAACCGAACAGGTACAAGCGCTCCCGGCAAGGGGACGAGTATTGCGTAGAATCAAATTCAAATTCCGCCAATCAAACTAGAAAACCATTCAACGAGAGCAAAAGAAAAAAGACTGATTTTGTAACTTCTGGCTATGTATATAATGTTCCAACCCATTCAAGATATGTAGTACTAGACAATATAGTGAGTGAAGACGACAATGCAGTAAATTCAGACACAAATAAGCAGCCGAAAAAACCCAAAATTCTCCCAATTATAGTGCACGATGCAGAAAACTTTCCTTTAATCTTGCAAGACATCAAAGAAACAGTTCAAGGTGACTTCAATACCCGATTGGAAAATAACGGAGTGAAAATAAATCTAACGGAAATTGAAGATTACAGAAATTTCAAAAGATTTCTAGAAACAAAAAAGATATTATTTCATTCCTTCAGGGACCCCCTTACAAAAACCTTTTCAGTGTTAATGAAAGACATGCCCTACTCATATTCGACGCAAGAAATTTACGACGGTTTAACTGAACTAAAATACAATGATGTAAAAGTGTCTAGGCTATATAATAAAGAAACTAGTGGTGCTACAGAATGGCACAGACTTTCCCGTATTAGTTTTCTATTTTCCTGGGTCTTCGCTAGCTATTCGGAATTGCCACATACTCTTTCTTGCCAGCTACCATCTATCATCGCCAAAAGTACATTTTTTGTCATTTTCTTAATTTTTCGGTTTCCTATTGGTAGAACAGAAACATTAATTTTAGAATATTAAAGAACACAAAAACCTAGCCGTAAATGGCAATTTTCTTTTAAAAATTATGTGCCGTTTAAGAGAAAATGGCGTTTTAGCACTACTAAAAATGCGAAATTTGAAGCTCATTTTCACAGAAAATTTTTGAGTTTTCAAAATACTTTATTTGAAGTTATTTGAAGCACTTACACTCACAAATATAATCATCTTTACAAATTGCGGATAAAGATGTGGGAGATCTTTAGAAAAATTTACATTTATATAATTTTTGAAAAAAACAAAAAAAACTCAAAATAAACTTCACGCTATACTAATGAGTGTAATTAGCACTATCCGTTACAAAAGTTTCAAGAAAAAAATTGCAGCCGTATACGAGAAAATGACGTTTGAGCATTTCTGAAAATGCGGAAATTTGAGCTACTTTTCACAGAAAACGGTAGTGTTTTCGAGAAACTTTACTTGACATTATTTAAAGCATATATACTCGTAAATATAATAATGTGAAAAAATCGCCGATAATGTAAATATTAACGACGTGAGAGACAAGTAAAAAAATTTACATTTTTGTAATTTTTGAAAAAACCAACCGATAGACCAAAATGGCTTTTATGTCATTGATAGAGTACATTTACCACTATTCCTACCAAAAGTTTAAAGAAAAAATTTGGAGCCGTTTATGAGAAAATTTTGTTTTTGTAATTTTTTAAAATTGCACATATTGCACGCAATATTGCACGAAAACTACCAAAATTGTGAAAAACATTTACATGACCTTTATTAAATAACTCAATATGCAGAACAAATTTTATTTGAAGAAAAAATCTCTATCTTCAATTTTATAGTTGGAGAAAGACGCCGAAAAAAATTCAAACTTTCACAATTTTCAAAAATTCAGAGCTGTACGTGAAAATCGGACCTATGCCATGTTAAAAAGTGTATTTTCCTCTATTCATACAAGAAATGTAAAAAAATAATTTGGAGCCGTTTTTGAGAAAAGTTTGAAAATCCCCGGGGGTCTTCATATAAAGTACCCCCAAATTTTAAAGAATCTTTTTCAAAATCACAAAGCTTTGACTAGAATCAGATCGACTGGGGAATATCAATTTTGAAGACAATCGTCCGAACGGTTTAGGCGCTAGCATTGACCACAGACGGACAGACGGACAGAATGCCGTCAATCGATTTTTAAGTATAAAGAAGCAACAAATCATGGATTTTGACCACACCACGAGATAGAGGATTTTTTTTTCTTAATTTAGCAACTGGTTTTATCCACTTATTAGTTTTCACGGCCCGGCAATTAATTTTTTTCCGCCGAAAATTGGCCATTTTTTCGCGCAGCATTACATAACTTTCCTTATACTACGTATATCACTCCGTGTATACGTACGTATACGGGAAAGTAAAAATGCCTATCAACATGTGTGCAGTGGAACTAAAGGACGAAACAAATTCTAGAAACATTTTGCATCTTAAACGTTTCGATCATTGTGTTGTAAGATTCCATGCTGAAGTAAATAACAAAGCTATTCAATGTAAAAAATGCCAAAGGATAGGGCATACGCAGGCTAACTGTTATCTAGAACCTAGATGTGTTAGGTGCCCGGGTAAGCACCATTATTCAGAGTGCAAAATCAGTAAAAGCTCTCCTCCTGTTTGTTGTAACTGTCAGGGTCAGCACACTGCCAACTACCGGGGTTGCCCAGCATTCAAGGAAACAGCCAAACGAGGTAACTTTCATTCCCACTCACAGAGTGTCAAAACAATACCAAATCCATGGGCAACAGGAACACGACTTGAATCACGTAATACTAGAAAAGATATACGAGACGAAGCAAGACCACTAAACAGGACAGAATTCCCTTGTCTACCGCAAAGATCATGCATACCAAATTTTTCAGAAACGGTTAATTCAAATGTAAACATAACAAAAAACCAAATTACAGAAATAGTAACACAAATAATCGCGGCTATTATACCTCACATAGAAACTATATGCAAACAAATATTCCAAGAATTGTATAATGCCAGAAATGAAAACAAATAATATCAAAATTTAAACTGGAATGCAAACGGGCTGAAAAGGCAAGAAAATGAGTTCGGATTTTTCCTTTCGAACTGGGCAATAGACATTGCATGCGTTACAGAAACCCATCTCCATAGTAATTTAAAATTCAATGTTCCAGGATATGAAACCTACGGGAAGGATAGAGCAGCAGAAAAAGCTTCTGGGGGAGTAGCATTAATAATAAAAAACATTCTACATCATGAACTAATTATACCATACTCGGTAAACGTTGAAACGGTCGGGATACAAATCAGCTCAGTTCATGGAGACATGATAGTAATATCGGCCTATAAACCATCAAATAAAACATTTCCAGAAAAGACGCTAAAAAGCATTCTAAACAGTAATACACCAACGCTAATTGTGGGAGATTTAAACTGTAAAAATGTTGTATGGGGGTGTAATTCAACAAATAAAGATGGAGAAAAACTTATTACTTTCTTACAAAATAATAATGCTGATATTAATACACCATCAGAACCCACTCTATATCATTATGACCAGAATATTATTCCAGACATCCTAGACATATAAAAACGTGCAAATCCCATTGTATCAATACGTAACTGCAGATCTTGATTCAGACCATTGTCCTGTAATAATAAGCTGGGTTTTTACCCAAATTACAAATTTTGAATTATTACCTAAAATAGTAAACGATAAAATAAATTGGGAAAAATTTAGATTTACATTAAACATTTTGTATCCTTATCCCAATCAACTAAAAACAACTGAAAATATTAATAAAGAAATAGATAACCTCACGAAAGCAATACGGTTAGCAACAATTTTGGCCAACAAGCCGAAAACAAATACTAATAAAAAAGAGGTTAAAATCCCCGTATTTATAATAAATTCAATTAAAGAAAAACGAATTCTAAGACGGAAATGGCAGAAAACGAGAGACCCATATATAAAACGCAAACTAAATCAAACTCAAAGAAAAATAAAAATAAATATAGACGAAAATAGATTTAATGGGTTTCAAAATTTCATCGCTCAAATTCCGAAAGGATCTAGACACCTATGGAGCACAATTAAAAAATTAACTAAAGAAAATAATAAACTATCTCCCTTAAAAACAACAAATAATTTAACAGCGCTAACGGACAAACAAAAAGCGTTGGCTTTAGCCACTAATTTCGAAACTACGTTTATTCCAAATAAATCGGAAATTACAAATCAAAATAGGCAAATTGAGAAGTTTTTATCTCTTCCATTTGCTACAGTTCCTCAGAAAATAAAATTCATATCTCCATCTGAAACACGTAACATAATATTTAAATTAAAACTAAAGAAATCAGCAGGTAATGATCAAATAACAACGCAAATTCTGAAGGAACTACCGCGGACAACAATAGCAGGACTTACAGCGATATTTAATGCAGCTCTAAGACTTAACTACTTTCCAGATATATGGAAACAAGCCGTAATAATTCCAATAAGCAAACCTGGTAAGGACCACACTTTGCCCTCAAATTACAGACTAATAAGTTTATTACCCAATATAGGAAAAGTGTTTCAAAAATTAATCCTTAAACGGTTAAATAGTTTTCTAAAAGAAAACAATATAATTCCAAAAGGACAATTCGGATTTCGCGAACATTACTCTACCACTCAGCAGCTTATAAGACTAACTGAAAACATAGCCAGCTCATTTCACCAGCATAAACACACACTAGCTATTTTCCTTGATGTAGAAAAGGCCTTCGATAAAATTTGACATGCAGGGCTATTGTATAAAATGAGAAATCTGGGAATACCTCATTATATATATGAAATAATTAAAAGTTTCATACAAAATCGCTCTTTCGCAGTGAAAGTGAATAATACCTTATCTGATCTAAAAATCACGCAAGCTGGAGTACCGCAAGGTTCACCGCTCTCACCAACCGTCTTTAACATTTACGTTGCAGACTACCCCCAGATGGAAAGAACAGAAATAGCATGTTTCGCTGATGACACAGTACTGTTTACAACAAACAAAGATGTAGATCAAGGTAGAGAAATTCTACAATCATCGTTAGATACATTTATAAATTGGTGCTCAAAATGGCAAATACAAATAAACCCCACTAAATCACAATCCAAGATATTTACACTACGACGACCTAAAATGCCAAACCCACTAATCATTAAAAATGTAAATTTAAAATGGATCAAAAAAGATCAACCAGTAAGATATTTAGGAGTACTTCTTGACCAAAAACTAACGTGGAAGTATCACATTAAAGAAATAGCCAATAAAACATACGTGAAAATTGCAAAACTATATCCACTTATAAATAACCACTCAAGACTAAGCATAGAAAATGGGATAACTGTATTCAAATCCATTATCAGGCCATCGCTTACTTACGCCTGCCCAGTCTGGGGTGGAGCCGCAAAAAGTAATTTGGAGAAAATTCAGGTAGTTCAAAACAAATTTTTAAGACGCATAATTAAAGCACCATGGTACGTGTCAAATAGACAAATTAGAAACGAGTTGAACATAGAAAATATAACTACTTACATTAGTAAACTATCAGCAAAATGTTTTTAAGCATTATCAGAAGCAGAATGCGTTAAAAACTTCAATCTGGGACGATCAGCAGAAGACATAAAAATTGTTTCAAGGTTCCCCAAGGACAAACTACGCCCTCCATCAACATTCAAATAAGAAAGCAAATTGAATTAAAAAAATGATACACTTACAGACATTACATTCAATGATAGAATTCTACAAATTCAAAATGAAGTTTAAAAAAAATAATTTCAAACACTAAATCGTTACAAAGTGAGAGGGAGCTTCATATAAATGAACTCCCCGCCTGCCTATGCCCTAACCCTGTTCTAGTGTTAAATAATTAAAAGCTCTGTAAAATCAATGGATTGAATAGACAGAAAATAAAGCTGTTTACAAAAAATACAATGATTAGTATAGATACTCACTATAGATAAACACACTCTAAGAGTTAAGTCCGGTGTTAAGTCTGAAGTGAAAATAGATGAGAAAATCAAGTCCTTTTTTAATTATAATTATCAACATTTTGCATAAACGGCTAAAAATAATTTTCTAATCCAATGGTAATAAAAGTACTCATTCATTCTAACTAAAAAACTGTTGCAAGCATTAAAAATATTAATAAATACATTTATTAAAATTCATTGAAATACAAAATTTTTTATTACAGAACTGAATAAATCAATTTATTTTATTGGGCCAGAATCCTACATCCCTGAAAAAAATTGTCTAAACCGAGGATACAAAACAGGGTCTCTCCCAGGGATTCAAACAGGATCGACGGAATTTTGAAGGGTGTCAGTGCTGATCATGGGGTCCATTTGGCCCGTTGAATATGATTATGAAAATTTATTTTTTTGTGTCACATATCGAACTCTCTAATGACTCCATATAAAAAATCAATAGACGGCACCAATAATATATATCTATAAAGAATGATCAATTAGAATTCAAAGTGCAATTAATTATCCATTTAGTTTAGGATGATAATGCCCCTTATTATACACAGATCAAGTTCTGGCATATTTGGAAAATAATTATTTTGTTTCTAACAATACGGAAATATTAATACAATTATCTCTGAAGAAATTAATATTGAATGAGTATTTACTCACCTATTACGTTTTAGTTATTCCTTCCCCTTCGTTATCTACAATTAATACTCAAGTCTCAAGCATGGTTGCATAGTTATGCAGTATTTAACAATATACAATAACAATATTTTCATACACGGCAACTGTAATAAATGTCTGTATAGAATAATAAATTAGTATATAATGTGCATTTCATTACGATCTTGGTTTGGTTCGATTGTGCTCGTTGGTTCTCTCTATAATTGAATTTGAATTTCTGGCATGTTTGAATATGATTCATTTTTTAACAATTTTTCTTCATTAATGGGAAGAGTAATAAAAGTCTGTTTAGAATAATAAATTAGTATGTAATGTGGACTTAATTATGATTTTTATATGGTTCGATTGTGCTCGTTGGTTCTCTCTATAATCGTATTTAAATTTCTGGCATGGTTGGATATCATTCATTTTTTAACAATTTTTTCTTCATAAATGGCAAGAGCAATAAATGTCTGTTTAGAGTAATTAATTAGTATGTAATGTGGACTTAATTATGATCTTTGTTTGGTTCGATTGTGCTCGTTGGTTCTCTCTATAATAGTATTTGAATTTCTGGCATGGTTGAATATGATTCATTTTTTAACAATTTTTCCTTCTTTAATGGCAAAAGTAATAAATGTCTGTTTAGAGTTATAAATTAGTATGTAATGTGCATATAATTATGAGTTTGGTTTGGTTCGATTGTGCTCGTTGGTTCTCTCTGTAATCGTATTTGAATTTCTGGCATGGTTGAATATGATTCATTTTTTAACAATTTTTTCTTTTTTAATGGAAACAGTAATAAATGTCTGTTTAGAGTAATTAATTAGTATGTAATGTGGGCTTAATTATGAGCTTCGTTTGGTTCGATTGTGCTCGTTGGTTCTCTCTATAATCGTATTTGTATTTCTGGGATGGTTGAATAACTATGATTCAGATTTTAACAATATTTTTTTCATAAACGGCAACAGTATTAAGTTTATTTTTTGGAGTAATAATGTAGTATATAATGTGTGTTTAATAATGTTTTTGGTTTCGTTCGATTGTGATCATCGGTTCTCTCTATAATTGTATTTGTAATTTTGGCATGGTGCCATGCGGGTTGCATATCTATGATGTGTTTAACAATTTATTTTTCATAAACGGGGAGAGTAATTAACTTAATTTTTAGGTAATAAATTAGTAATAAATGAGTACTAAATATTTATATTAGTTTGAATCGATTTTGCTAATTTTTTAAAAATGGTTGTGCTTGCTTGACAGTCACGCCAGCACAACCACATGTTTTTCAATAATGGCAAGAGTAATAAATTTAATTTTTATGTAATAAATTAGTAATAAATGAGTACTAAATATTCCATTTGGTTTGGTGCGATTGTGCTAGAGTGATTGTGCCAGCTTGTCATAGCCCAAAATTCCACATGTTCAGAAACACTCAAACGCCATTTTCTCGTAAATGGCTCCAATTTTTTTCTTCAAACTTTTGGAACAGCTAGTGCTAATTGCACTTTTTAATATGACGTAAAGGTTATTTTGAGGTATTTTTTGTTTTTTCAAAAGTTACACAAATGTAAAATTTTTGAAAGATCACTTACACCGTTAATATGCACATTACCAGCAATTTGTAAACACTATTGTATTTGTAAGTTAAAATGTTTAAAATGACTTCAAATGAAGTGTTTTGAAAAGCGAAAAATTGTCTGTGAAAAAGAGCTTAAAATGTCGCATTTTTAGTAGCGCTTAAATGCCATTTCATTAAAAACAGCTACAAATTTTTCAAAGAAAATTGCTTTTTAAGATCATGTTTTTGTGTTCTTTAATACTCAATAATTAATATTTCCGTTCTATCAGTAGGAAACCGAAAAATTAAGAAAATGTATTAAAAAAAGTACGTTAGGCGGCGATAGATGGTAGCTGGCAAGAGAATGTGGCAATTCCGAATAGATAGCCCAGACCCTAGGAAATAGAAAACTAATACGGGTAAGTTTGTGCCATTCTACTGCTTCACTAGTTTTCATTAGTAATTTCTCTAGATCCTTCTACTGGAAGAGGTGACTCAGGACATCAACTGCAGTGCCTCTGACCGGGAGGTCCTGGGGTTCGAATTCCGCCGGTGGCAGTGTTTTCGGCACTTACTAGATCGAATTCAGCCGCTGTCTGGAGGAGAATTCTAGCGGCCGGCTTCTCTGATCGGTAGTTTCTCCGCTCAATACCAAGCGAATTCCGAAGCAGTGCCCTACCAAACGGGCCACTCCCCATCCCACTCCGAGTCTGCTACCTCCACCTCAGTGGACACTTCTTCAATTACGACCTTTGCCCGACGATTTTTTTCCCAAGCAGGCTAGTGTTGGAATTTGTGACACTAAGGAGATATATTTTTTTCCAGGAAGGAATTAATTTCGAGGACGTTGTGTTTCCTACGTTCACTGTAGCCGAGGTTCAGAGTTCACTATAACATAATCTTCTTCAGCTTATTTGTAATGTAACTGAAACGAGATAAGTGACTTAAGTTCAATATAACCGAGACTCCACTACAACCGAGAGTTTACTATATCCGAATTTACTATTCTTAGAGTCGACTGTACTTTCATTTAGAACTAAACGTACATAATCTCTTTTTACACTTCAAACATTACAGGTGACATGGTTGCCTAATAACGTTTTACGCCATGCTACGCGGAAACTCATAATTTCCCGCGTTTGGGAAGTCCACGGATGCGAGGGTGTTTTTGACAAACACGCAAACTTGTGGTGCACGTGGAGATCGCAAACACCTTCCACCACTGCGGTCCGAGTTCGATCCCCAACCAATCCATGTAGCATTTGAAATGGACAAAACGAATCCCGAGATTTTCTCAGAGTTCTCCCGTTTCCCCTCCTTCGTTTTATACTACTTCTTGGGAGGGGGTAGCAATATCTAGCTCGCACTTTTGCCTTCTACCCCCGGGATTCGGGTTCGATGCCTGGTAGGATGTGGTGGCGAAAGTGAGGTCCCTCGGTGGGTTTCCACAGGGTTCTCATGTTTCCCTTTCTCCCCATTCTACCATTGCTCCATCGTCATCCACTCCGTCATCATTATTATCGATTTCATCTTGATTAGATCACTCATTGACTTAGACGTTTAAGAGCACTTAAACTGAAATAAATAAACAAGCAGACAGAGCTTTGGGACAAACGGAGAATGTATGAAAAACGTGATATGAAAATGGTGGTTATCACATAATAATACTACATGAGACTGTAATTGGGATGTGCTATTTGCAATAATGTACATGGTACGTTCTTCAGTGATAGACTTGGGATGTTTTTATACTTTCACGGAAACGGAAAGTTGGTACCCTCGCCGCCACATAGAATGGGCAACGGCATATTCTGAAGTCCCAATCCTTCTGCACATTCTGGCAGCACTGTACGGAGGATAACGCCATCTGGTTCTTTCATAGTTAACTATTACAAAATAACATTCTCTACCAACTGCCATCGCCTGAGAAGCTGATAGGGCAGATTTCCCCCAGGTTTCACCCAATCATCATCTCTAGTATGAACGCTCCCTATGGATAGGTGTGTTCATCCTAAGGGTTGAGAGTATTGGCGCAGAAGGCACAGGGGGGCGGGGTAGTCGCGTTGCGTCCGAGAGGAAGCCATTCGATCGCATACAAGAAATATATCAATAAAGTTAATATCATACATTACAACATAAAATATTCAGCGCATGCAATAGAACTAGTGGATTTGAAAAAGTTTATGCATTGCTTTTTTCTCATAATCCAGATTTACTTGCGAAAATTCAATTTAGTAATATTATCCCCTCTTTTAATGCAAAACAACTTACGTATGTAAACGAATATTCCGAAACCGAGTCGAAGAAATGAAGTGTGCATAGGCGGCTCCAGGATCGATAAAATGTTTGTGAGTGGGAAGTTTTGGCGAAGTAATAATGTTCAAATATCAGTGTTTACGAAATTCAACATTTTAGCAATAATTAAACTAGCTATTTAGTTTTTTTAGCTGTTTAGTTAATTTTGCATTTCTCGTTAAATTTGTTTTTTGCACTATTCACTTCAGAAACAATTAGAGGATCGTCCTGGGTCGTATAGCACACATTTCGAAATTGTTTATAACATTTTTAATTGTTGCAAAATTGTTAATTCGCAGTTTTTAGTTCTATGACATCAGGGGACCCTTCTAACATCAGAATTTCAAAAATTGGAAATTGTTTATAAATTTGCAAAATTTGCAAAAACATTTTATTGTCTTTTCTAAACTGCCTTTAAACGAGATGCAAAATTCTGCAATCCGATCGGTGCTATCGCCTTTCGTTTTCGAGATATGCAATTGTTTATAAAATAACTCGCTGCAATGACTCGCTTAGTTTCTCCGCTGTATACGTCTAAATATAGGAAGGGGGTGGGAGCGGATGGGCCGCCTTAACGCTCTCATATATTGTGGTGGAAATGGTTGCTGGTTAGGTATTGCTAACTTTCTAACATTCCATTTTATTCTAAATACGGCAGTGAAACTTCTGTTTGTAGATTTGAGTTGGTGTACGTAATATTATCTTATTAACAAATTATTTTGCAAATTGAATGTCGAAGCTTTTGCATGCGAATATGAACAGAATATATAATGCGTATTTTTGTATTTTCTATATTCGTTATTTACCAAAATATATACCCTTATTTTTATTGGCTAGCGTGGAAAATATTACAACGAAATTAATTTTAAAGATACTACTCAGGTATTACAGGTCGGCTGTCGACCAATCCTGGACTCTGGAGTAAGAGGCGAGTCCGTCATTGGTTTTGGTAACCTACCAGAGTTGCTTCTTCCTCAAAACTGTCCCCTCTCTCTACTCCTTTTAAAGCGAAATTGGCGGGGCTTGATATAAAAGCCAATCATACCTTTCCTTTCCTCCAGTAGAATTCTTTTCTCCGTCAATTTTGGGAGGCAAATTATTGACATATAAAATCGCGTATAAAATTGTGACCAATAATTTAAATTAAATATTGAAGCAAACAATAAATTTCCGAAGACATGAAGGCATACAGCTTCTCTTTTTTTTCCCGTTCCGAAAATGTTAATATATTCTTATATTATTTACTAGTTATGTTGATCGTCTGTTAATAAATTCTGTTGACGTTCAGTATCTTATGTTTCAAGAGAACTAGTAGAGTTATTTAATAAGTAATTAGTATGTTGTATTTTGTCTTACTGTCAGTGATTTGTCTTAATACATAAGTTACTGAAAATCAACCGAATTTAATACATTCTTGTTACATCGCTCACAATTTCATTCCAATCAATAGGTATATTGCTTTCTTCAGCAAGTGTTTTTACAACGTAGTGCAAATTATTCTTCATTATTTGCGGTAGCTCTGGAAATGTTATATCTGAATAGCAAGAAAGAGCATATTTTAAATGTTACATGGCGGTACCGACGCAATGCAATACATATGCCGATACAATATCATATTGACATGTTTGCTAATAGAACTTTCTAATCATGGCAATGGAAATTAAATATGTGGACTTTTAATTTCAACAAGAGAGAAATTTTGCAGAGACAAGTATGTAGTATGCGAAAAAGTAAAAATACCGTTGTAGTACAGTATTGGCATGTGCTAATTTACATAAATTACTAATTAAACGAATAAGAACTTACGTAGGTAAATGAGTAAATATCAATGAAGTGCAGTTTTGCAATTGAATCTTACGTTTTTAAAATTAAGTTTTCGCATATTAATAATCCTCATAGCATTCGCATCTTTCTTCTTCCATTCAACCATGACACTCCTATGCTTTTGCACAATGCCTCGGAACCCAAGAGCGTTGTTCGAGGTCATAGCTTATCGAGTTAAAATCATGAAAACTTGAGTTCTTAGAAATGTTCCCCAAATACGTAAATGCCAAGAAGGTCATCTTATGGAAACACAGACAATCTCTGAATATATTCAGCAGAGTTAGTCATTTCAACATCGAAGCCACTTGAAAAGCATTCATTTACACAAACGTTAAAATTTCAACAAAAAAGCCTTTTATTATCTTATAATTAGGGAACAGATTTTCATGTAAATACATATTTTCACAGGAACAAGATACCTGCATTCAGTAATATTTTATAGAGATAAGACATTTTGGGTGAATTAGAACAATTTTTATTTTACTTAATTTTAAAAACTTTGGTCTAATTTCATGTTTTTACATATTTTAGCTATTACTACATATTTCCTAACAATTTAATAAATTTATACCTTGAAACGGAATATTTCAGATGTAAGTTTGCAATATCACGGCAAATCATCTTTCTCAGAAAGAAGTCCAATGCGCTTCAGTGACTACCGGACCGTCTTCATGAATTGTCAAATTTACTCCCCCTCTACTTCTTGAAAACCGGGTACGTGTGTCAAGGATGAACGGATGTATCTGAAGCAGAAGTAATTTCATTCACGTGCTTGCTGATGATTAATACATCCCATTCGTAACTCGATCAAAAACTAACAAATATTTTTATATATTATTGTATTATCGCGAGGTTGGAGTAGGCTGGAGGGTACTCACATGTCACAACTAACTTCTGGATCCATCACGGACACTACATTACTTCTATTCAGATGAGCACCAACTCCTCATCAACATTAGATTAGATTTATTATTAACTAGATGACCCGGTGAACTTCGTAATACCTACATCTACCAAGTATACAGAGTGGCCTATTTAACTTGAGAAATCCAAATAATTCGAAAAATATGCAACGTTCAAAAAAATGTCAAAGGTAAAAAATTAATATCTATAAGGGGGACATCTGTCAGACCTAAAATCAAACTTCTCCACTCGTCTCCTGAGTGTGAGGCGGGAGCCAACTTTGGAATTTTACATGAGGACCCCCTCCCTTTATATTGCAGATTCGGATTCTACACAAAAAAATACATAAGTTTGGTTTAAAACATTTTTGATCGAGGAAGACGATTTGTATTCATGTATGGCCAGCGGCTTCAAATCGCTTGCTCTGATTTAATTATGTTTAATCAAATTCTTTAATGAAAAATGGTTGTTTCTATTTAAGATTTACATTCAGGCAATTAATGTTCCCAACTATACTTAAAGAGAAAAGTTTGCAATTATTTCACTTAAACTTATTTCGAAAAAAAACATACTTGCAAAAAATCAAATAGCAATGATAATCTTAACATTATCCATGTAGTATTATATTTAGATATCTAAAAGTCTAATGAATGTAATTACATGGAAATGAAATGCACCTATTTGATCCACTCTTATATTTCATTTCCATTTCAATCAGTAATTGTTATTTCATAACAAATATTGAAGTGAGTTATACAACCCTCATAAAATTACCAAAATTTTTAACACAAATATTGAAAGAATAAGAACAAATGCATTATATAAAACACTTTATATTTTGCCTTGTGGTTACTATAATACAATTTTGTAAACACTTTAACTCTCAAATCCTTAGATAATTCAGCCTTACTTTCCGTAATATGAAAATTTCGAGCAAGTCGAGGTTTTATTGGGACTCTGTTCGACTCTGTGCTTGTAATTGTGTGTCGAAATATTGTCCCCTCTATATTGAAAAACTAGCGGTGGGCATACTTTCTCGAGTTCTTTTTACGAATTAGGCAATATAAAATTCAAGTTAAATCCGAGCGAAAATTTTGCTTATTCCAACTGGATTGCACGTTGTCGCAACAATGACGTATCACCTCTTTATTAACAATCGCTACATTAATCCAAAGCTTACTTTTGGGAGTGTTTCGAAATCCGCGAAATCACTCTTCGGACTGTGATTTGAGCTTGGGAGCATAGGTTTTGAGATTCCATTAGTATACAGTCGAGCTGGTGATATTCAAGATGTCCCTCTAACTATGGGACACCCCTATAACTTCCAAACGGTTCCCGATATCGCAATAGTTTTCGCTCAACAATGCGTAATCATGGGGCAAGTGATGTGGTGTAGAAATATTGTTTGAACTATTTTTAGTTTTCGAGAAATTTAATCATCTTTGATTATTTAAATTGAGCCTATGTTTTTCTCACTAGAAATAGATCGATCATAAAAAGAGTAATGCAATGATGTAATACATGTTAATATTACGATAGTATTTTGTGCATAAATGTGTACTATCTGTCATGAGATTTTAAATTAGACTTGCAATTTTTCCTGCTGCAGCAATCAGAGCTGTCGCTTGTAGGGAAGTTGACCTTCGCGGCCTCTCCCCTCTCCCCCTTAAGTGCAGGCGTCACGAAGGAAACTTTCCCCAAAGGGGACAGTTGCAAGGGTTACTACAGGAAATCATGTACACTTAATTTAAAACCACATGCCAGAAAGTATAATTTTGTACGTCAAATACTATCAAAACATTAACATATGTTACTTCATTGCATTCGTCTATTTATGATCTATCTATTGCTAGTGAGAAAAATACATGCTACTATTTAAAAAATCAAAGATAATTAAATTTATCGAAAACTAAAAATATTTTGAACAATATCTCTACGTCACAGTATTTGCATCATGATTCCGCATTATTGAACGAAAACTGCATTTCTATCTCGGGAACCGATTAGACGTTATGGGGGTGGCCCATAGTTGGCGGGACGCCCTGTATGCCAAACTTCGCAAGTTTTAGATCATTTTCGTAGTTATATGAAAAGAAACTAGAGTTGCTGTCTATTTTTTTAATTCATATTTTCTCAATTTTTCAGTCCCTTTAAAATATAACTGAAATGTGACATTAACAACATTACAGAAGTTAAACCTAATCCAATACGAATATTTTCGATAAAATATTTGGAGCCGTTTTGGGGGAAATATCGTTTGAGGCTTTCTGCAACTCTGCAATTTTGATCTAGTTTTCACAGACACTTTTTGAGTTTTCATGAAAATTCATTAAAAATCATTTGAAGCACATCTATTTACAAATGCAGTATTGTATAACAATGTAAATATTAATCACAAGATAAAAAAATACTTTTCTAGATATTTGGCAAAATGACATTTGTGTCTTCTTACACAGTGCATTAAGTAGGCCTATTATCCGCACAAAAATTTTACTGAAAATGTTTGCAACCCGTTCCATCCAATCTTGCTTTTAATATTTTCTAATATTGTCCACATTCCAAGTAAATAAGGGAAAACAAGCAACATTTTCAAACAATTAACAGGATAAATTTTTAGAAACTAAATAAGGAGAAGAAATTTCATTTGAAGGAAAAATCTCAATCTTGAATATTCAAGTTTTAATAAGATGCCGAAAAATATTCAATTCTTTGTAATTTTTCGAAATTCAGAGTAAACAGTGAAATTCATATTTATATCTTTATAAATTTATTTCTTCTATGTAGCGTTTTTCTTCTCTGAAATGATCCAATGTTCTAATATTCTTTATAGAAAGGAAAAAAAATATTCATTCGTGTGTCGACAAGAAAATGTAATATTTCCTGTTGAAAATATCTTGGCATGAGGGGTTAATGGCGATGGACGCACAACCCTACAGATTGCGCTAGATTTTTCAAAGCTACGTTCTCTAGACCCAACTATTTAGATTACATTTATTTTATCGGAGATCGTATATATTTTCACGTCCATTCAGAGGTAAATATTTGAAAAACTTCTGTGATTCCTGCCCATTGAAATTTAATTGACATTAATTTTTTGTATAAGTAATATTGATTTCCAGTTTCGTGGATAAGAAATGTATTGTTATAAGAAACGCTTTAAAACACGGAATGGATGGCTCAGTGTCAGAGATACTATTCCAGACCTCGGGGATTAGCGGGTTCAAATCCCAGTCTGCGTAGGTATTTTTATCCATTATTACCAAAAATTCCACCAACTTACTAAACTATTTATTCAAACTAAATTCATTACAAAATTAAATTTCTCGAAAAAGAGTATTGAAGGTGGAAATTTTCCTGGATATTGATTATGCTATTGGAGTTAATTACAATGTTATATTATTATTTAACAATTTCAGATGTATGTAGAAATATATTTTATATTTTCTGTCCTTAACACACAACAAAGATAATACAGATTTTGAGTAAAAAAATTAATAGTATTTTTTTCATTCCAAAACACTATTCCTGGCAAACGTTAACGCAAAAAATGACTGATTCTGGCGACAATATTAGTGATGTCTTCGTGCTTACTACGAATATTATAGTTCATAAACGAGTTGAATAAATGCATCTCTTTTGTTGAGACACACACCTTTTGTTGAGTCTCACACACCTCAAGCTACTACCGTCTTGCCAATTCCGCTTGGAAGAACTTTCGACTCCAAGTGAAATGAGATAAGGGGCTACGCAGCGTTGCCAAAAAAAATCAATATTTTCACTCACGGCTAAGAAAATTGAACAACTTCCTATTAATTCTTTCACATACCTCAGAATAACCAAGCCACGCAAGAACAAGCTATCTCACTAGTGGATGTGAGATCTGTCTCTTTCAGAGGCGTAAAATACTGCATTTTACAAGTAGAAACAACCCTCAGATTAAAACAGCAACTCGCTATTCTCGTATTCGTTAGTCTCTTGATACGTTTGGTCTGAGTTAGCTTTTCGATTTTTCCCATCCTCTTTACAGCAACTATCTATAGGCGCCTGTAATACATTTTTACTTTCTCATACTTATTTCGTGACAAGAGAAAGTGTTGTATCGTGTACTGGAGAATTTTCGACAGAACAACTCTTATTGCCAGGTCCTGGTAAAGAATAAGTGGGTAAATCGTGTACGTATACAAGAATATAGCAAATTACTTCCTCTAACACGATGTGAAATAAGAATCCATGTTTTTTGGGATCTTGATACAGAAAAATGGATTGACGGCAAAACATCTCTTTGTCTGTTCCTCCGTTCCTCCATTTACGGTCAACGCTAGCGCCTAAACCGTTCTCCCGATTTTCTCCGAATTAATATTCCTCGATCGATTTAAAAGAAGTCAAGGCCCTCTGAGTTTTAAATGACATTTTGATTTTGTGGGTTCTTTTTTCATGAGCCTCAATATTTTCATGATTTTCTCAAAAATGGCTTCAAAAATTTTGATTAAGTTTGGCCTCGGATAGCGTAAAGAACGCTTACGGGAATGGTGAAGGTCACATTTTTGTTGAAATAACTAATTTTTCGAAAAATAAGACGTCCAAAAATGTTTTCGGCGCCTTCCTACAACTACAATATTGAAGTTAGAGATTTTTTTATGAACAGTGTTCTTTAAAGATACATTTGAAATTAAGGTCATGTACTACAATTTATCAATAATATGAGCGTTTTTGCGTAATTTGTGCAAAATATAGACAGTTTTTACATTTTTTCCTTGAAAAAGCTGTTCCAATTTTTACTTTTCCGCATCCATACCTATATACGAAGTAATATACGTAGTATAGGGAAATTTATGTAATGCTGCGAAAAAAATTGCGAATTTTCGGCAGAAATATTCATTGCTCTCATTGATAACGAAAAAGTGTATAAAACCAGTTGCTAAAATCCCCTAACACGCGGTGTACTCGGAATACCGGTTTTGTAGGTCTTTGATATCGAGAAAGCAACTGAAAGCAAAACGTCCGTCTGTCGGTCCGTCCGGAAGCCTAAACCATGCGTACCATTTCTTCCAGATTGAAGAAACCCCTGTTGATCTGTCTCTAGTCGAAGCTTTTAGATTTTGAAAAGCTTTCTAAAACAATTTGAGTATACTTTACATGAAGCCCTCCGGACAATTTCAAACTTTTCTCAAAAACGGCTCCTAATTTTTGCTTTAAATGTCTTGTAAGAATAGAGTAAAATACAGTTATTAAGGTGGCTTAGGTCCGATTTCCACGGTTAACTCTGAATTTGCGAAGATTGCACAAGTTTGGATTTTTTTCGGCATCTTCCTCCAACTACAAAATTGAAGATAGAGATTTTTCCTTCAAATAAAATTCGTTCTCCAAAGTGAGTTCTTTCTTTAAAGTCAGGTACATTTGTCTGAACCGTTAAGTAGTTTTTGCGTAATATTGGGTGCAAAATGTGCCATTTTGGGCAAATAGGATAGTGCTAAATGTACTCCATGAGATGACATAAATGCCATATTACTCTATTCTTTTTTTTTCCAAAAATTACAAAAATGTAATTTTGTTGACTTGTCTATCACGTCGTTAATATTTACATTAGCGACAATTTGTTCACATTATCATGTTTATGAGTATATGTGGTTTAAATAGTGTCGTATAAATTTTCTAGAAAACTCAACCGTTTTCTGTGAAAACTAGCTCAAAATTCCTCATTTCCGGAAAATGAGGAATTGAAGTTTGAAAATCGAAGATGGTGTATTTTGGAAAATAAATTTTGAAAATGTTCATAATTTTTACAATCATGACGTTACAAATGTACCTGAAACGCAATAAAATGTGTAATTTCTATTCTTTTGCACTGAAAAGAACTTCAAGGAATCTGAAAAATATGCAAACAAAATTTATGTAAATAATCTTAACATTACGTTTTATCTAGTTCATGTCGTCTGCAGAGGAAGATCGTATTTTCATGAAAAACGGTTTTGTAATGATTACATGCAAAATACCGAAAAGAAAAAATATAAGATTGTATTTGTTCATAATTTTACCACAAAACAAAAGTTAAAAAAGTGTTTTTAGGTAATTTGAAAATTGTCGGGAATTTTGTTGGTCGAATATAAAAAGAATGACCCTATTGTATTTTTGAGTTAAAGTGATTTAATCCTTCGACTAACGAGGTATTTTGCATACGTCGAATACCAAAGGGGGTAACAGAGTTACCCCAGGGAAAATTCAATTGAGTTTTAATATTTTTACCGTAAATGCTGTAATATTGTTTTGGTTTTGCAGATTAAACATTATTTTGATACATTAATAAAGTATTTAGAGATTTTAACTTTATATATTTTACATGCAGGACCTCGTCCACAACGAAGAGGTCTCGAATGCCAAATGATGTCCTTTTAGAGCACATTGCACTATTTGTATTGTCTCTTTCACTTAATACTCTCCTGAACTGATGAATACGTCATCATTCATGTTTTCCTCGTCTTCAGCACAAATAATATCGTCCACTTCATCTATAACCTGTACATTTTCTTCATCACGCTCACAAAACAATCTATACTTCACGATCTTCTTCACACAAATTGCCTGGATTGTGAATCATTAATAACTTTTCAAAATTTTCATGACTGTAATTCTTCGACATGTTCACATACACGTATTAATGCACCAGTTCTTCAATAACACTTCGTAGGAATGTCCACAAAACCATCTCCCTTCTCCCACTCATAATATAACCTCAAACCACGTTATTAAATCCCGAACATCCAATACCAACGGGTCTAAGGTAGTAACTCCAGCTTGACTAAGAGCAAAAGAAACGCAGGTTTTTCCAAAATGATAGTTTAAATAAATATGTAAAAAAACTACACAAGATATCTAAAATGTAAGAAAATTATAAGATGAGAAGAAATAATAAAATATGCGTTGGGGTAACTCAGTTACCTCCCTCAGTAGCAGAAGGGTTAAATGACTTCAAATAAAGTTTTTCGAAAACATAAAAGATTCCTATGAAAAAGAGCTTCAAATTTCGCATTTACAGTAGCGGTAAAACGCCATTCTCTTAAAAATGGCTCCAAATTTTTTAAGGAAAATTGCCATATAAGAGGAGTTTTCACTGTTCTTTAATATTCTCAAAATAATATTTCCGTTTTACTATTAAGAAATTGGAAAATTTTTAAAAAAATGTTTAAAAAAAGTAATTTTGGTTGGCGATAGATGGTAGCTGGCAAAAGTATATACCAAGTTCGAATAGCTAGCCGAGACCAAAGGAAATAAACTAATAAGGGAATGTCTGTGCCATTTTGTAGCACCACTAGTTCTCTTTAAATTTTCTCCTCGACAGAAAAAAAGTCCCATTTCCGGCGAACTCTGTATTTTCGAAAATTGTTTAATCTTAACATTTCAAAACTACAAATGTGAAGGAAGAGATTCTTACCTTAAACAGAATCCGTTCTAAAAATTCAGCTCTTTAAAAACGGCCATTTGTTTTTTCTTTAAAAACGGAAAATTGTTTGAGAAAAAGAGTAGTTTTTGCGTAATTTATGCTTAAAATTTAAGTACTTTATAAGAAAACATTTTCTCAAAAAATGCCCGAAAACATTTTCTTAAACTTATTTTCACCAATAGAACATTAAAATATTAAAAGAATGGCGCGGATATCATTTTTGTCGAAGTCTCAGAATGTTCGATAATGGTAACTTCTGAAATGATGTGAGAAAGTACGTGCTGTTCTAGAACTACTAGTTTTTTGTTGACTCCCAATTATTCGCTTTCTTATCGATAAAACTGAAATACGACTTTAAGAATATCATAGAGGGCAGAACCTTCTTTTATACATTTGGAGAAATTGTTGAAAAACTGTCGCTTACTGTTGTTACGAAAATGAAAAATTTTTAGTTCATTTTCACGAGATAGAGTTTTGAATTTTAGAGAACCTGCAGTTGAAATCATTTGAAGCAATTACACTCACAAATGCAATTATTGATTAAAAACGCCCGTAATGTAAATATTACTGAGATGTATCGAAAACTTACATTTGTTGCAAACAATTTCTTGAAAAAACAAATAATACATCAAAATAAAGTTTATTTCATTTTGTTCAGTGAATTTAGCGCTATCCATAGAGTATGTGAAAGAACAAAAATATGATTCCGTTTTCAGAAAATCTTAGTTTTAATATTTTTTTATTTTGCTCATATTTCAATAAACATTACGCGAAAACAACAAATATTTTCAGATAAGTTTACGTAATATTTTATCAAGAATTTACTGTCAAGAACTAATTTCATCTGAAGGAAAAATCGCTTCAACTATATCATCCATAATATATAAAGAATTATTTTCAATTTGCAGGGCCTCGAGTCGGGGCAGATCGATAATGGTATGTTTTTTGCCAAAAATTCTACGAATAGTTTAGACATTAGTGTGGTCACAGACTGACAAACGGACCGTCGGACGGACGTTTCGAAATAAAACACTCTGTTCGTATCAGAGAATCCCTAAACCTGTACTGCCGGTGAAATGAGATCATCCAGTGGCATTACGATCCTGTAGACAGTCTTGTGTGGCGCGAACCAAGGATCGTCACAAAAATATCTTATGTTTTAGTTTTGGTTCTACAAAGAATATCCTATGTAGTTATTACTTCTCTGCGGTGTTGGATTAATCCATTCCCGTTCCAGAGTATAATTTTATTTGTTAGCTTCATTTCTGCATTTTGGATATTAACGTAGTGATCCTGTTTGTTCGAATTGCTGTTTTATAATGTTTTCTTATCTTTGGAAGGAATTTTCAATTACATTGCGCATGTCTATTTGTGATGGGTAGTAAGTTAGATTATATGGGGGAGGGTTGTAACGGATTACTGGATATGTAAGCAGATGGGCAATAAATGGTATTTTTCTGTGAATGGGGAGGGTTCCTTAATTTTGAGGAATTTTCTGAGTTGAAAAAATGTATTATTTGAATGAAGTGAGAAAGGAGGGGAGGAAACTCTGGAACGAGGACTTTTTAGTGATTTTTTAACAGTGGGGATATTTCTTTCTTTTCTCTGTTTCGTTTATTTATATAATTTTGGTGTATTTGACAACATTTCTAATTGGGTATCGTCCTGTGTGTTTTCGTGAACTCAGAACGCATTTAGCCGGCTGTGTTTTATCTTTCCGATGCTCAATTGTTAAATATTAAAAGCCGCATTTTACGCATCTATTTGCGTTGCCTTAGAGTATGTTCTCGTAAGACCGTATTTTGGGCACCGATGGCATTGAACTGGTGTTTTCTTTTTACATGGTGGTTCAAATTTGAGATTGCATTCTAAAATTTGTCAATTTCTTAAATTCCTTTGTTGTTTTTGTGTGGTTCTAAGTCTATAATGTGCAGAGAGAGAGAGAGAGAGAGAGGTTTCATGATTACCCAATATCGCACTTTATATACGTTACGAACAAGGTGGCCCTAAGATTCACGTTCATGTTTTATTTCTTCTTTGTTCACTGATGAGTAAATACAATAAAGTACGACACGGAATGCCCTGCTTTACTTTGAAATGCGTGGTATTCCGCTTCTTTTTCGTTCAGTACTTTAGTTATATTTCTGTATGCTTCAGTACTGTGAATGGTATTATATTTACTTCGTTTTCTATACATTTTATATGTGAGTTTCTTTACATTCACGTGTTAGTTTAGAACGTCCATTCATTTTCGTATATTCATATCATTTAGCACGAATATTGATGACAGTTTAATTGTTGACTTTTGTTTCATTTTTCGTTTACACTTCATAGCGTCAAATTCAGGTAACTACATTTTGTTCACTAAACCCCAAAATATCCAAGCAGTCCTTTGAAATTCAATAAAACGCTACAATTCCGTTGCTAATAATACCAACTTTAATTATTTTCTACAAACGATTAAATGGAGATGTGAACATGCCTCTGGCCGAAGGGATAAAAGTAAATGACTGACGATGGCTGACAACATTAAAAAAAGAATTTCAAGGAGGATTATATCAAGCGTTCAATACCCGCACAAGAGCTTGTAGACGCGTCACCAAGGCGCAACAAAAGTTGAAAAGAAACTTATTGATCCTAACACGCAACACTCACCATGCTGGATACTCGGATTGACTTAAAAATTTTTCCAGCTTGTTCAGAGCCTTTCAAAACCCCTACATACAAATTTGTACGTGCTATGAACCATTGCAAGTAGTGTTTTGGCGATAATTAGTATTGGGACCTTTCTTGACTAAAGTCGCTAAA
This sequence comes from Acheta domesticus, assembly GCA_031308135.1. Lineage (NCBI taxonomy): Eukaryota > Metazoa > Arthropoda > Insecta > Orthoptera > Gryllidae > Acheta > Acheta domesticus. The sequence continues at coordinate 110,130,256 of JAHLJT010003656.1, read as the reverse complement.
CCGACCGTGGAAGGGCGGAAATCGCTGCTCGCCGCTGGTTCTGCGGCCGTTACTCACACACCGCGTCTCCACTTTCGGAGTGTCGGCAAGGTCTCAGTTACTTGGAGGGCAGGCGGAGTGACAAAAACGGGTGTTTACTTTGTAGGTTCTGATGGAGGAGTAGGACGAGAAAACATACATGAGTAATTCGAATGCGATAATTAAATGCATACTGGCATTATTTACAGGATGTAAAGATTACAATGTGGTTTAATTAATCAGGCAATACTTATTAAATAATAAATACGTGAATAAATAAATGCACAACAAATCAGTAAACAATTAAAAATAAATAATGAACAGATACAATAAAGAAAAGATGATACACAGCGAGCAGATCAAAGGGTACTGGAGGAAGAAGAAGGACAAAGGAAGAAGTAATGAAATTGGTGCTTGGTCCCTTGATGAGCCAAACGAAAGAAGAAGAAAGAAAAGATAAATACGAATTCTTAAACGAACGCGCTTGGAAATCAGATATCAGCTGATAGACGCCGCGCAACGTTCCTATCGCTGCCGAAGCAACGGCTCGCCCGCTGCGGGAAGCGCAAAGATCACGAAAGGTCCTGATACAAAATGCCAATAAAACACTATTTATAATATTCCATAGCACTTCAAAATTTCCGTATATAGGTTTTGCATGGTGTTCTATCAGCTGGTGAAATTTCATGTCAATCCGAGCATCCAGCACTGTGAGTGTTGCATGTAAGAATGGTTATAATTTTTTTAAATGATAATGATAATGTTTGCTTTTCAGAGACACGGGACGCATTTAAAGAACACAATATATTAAAAAATTGGGGATGTTATTACTATTATAAGGAAGTGGGTTTGTCGTTGAAATGACTGATTCATTCATATGCTCAGAGAATTTGTGCGTTTTCATGAGATGACCTTCTTGGCATTTACGTATTTAGAGAACATTTGTGAGAACTCAAGTACCCGTGATTTGGACTCGATAATCAAATATAAGCATTCTGAAGGTAGTTTCAAATAGCATTGTGCTGTCACGTTCGGGTGCAAAATGTGCCGCTAAATGCACGTTACGTTTGCAAAACGGCTTGAAGGGTAGATTTGTGAGGGAACTGCAGAAAGATTGAATCCCCCCACAAAATGGGAGTTATGACATGCGAATTTCTTATAAACAATTACATATCTCAAAAACGAAAGGCGATGGCGCCGACTGGATTGCGGAATTTTGCATCTTGTTTGAAGGCAGTTTAGAAAAGAATATTTTTTTTGCAAATTTTGCAAATTTATTAACAATTTCCAATTTTTGAAATTCTGAAGTTAGAAGGGGCTCTTGATGTCCCAGAACTAAAAACTGCGAATTAACAATTTTGCAACAATTAACAATGTTATAAACAATTTCGAAATGTGCACTATGCAACCCGACAGTGTCCTCAAATTGTCTCTGACGTGAATATTGCAAAATAACAATTTTGACAAGCGATGCAAAATTATTACTAAATATCAAGTTTAATTGTTGCTAAAATGTTAAATTTCGTAAACACTGATATTTGAACACTATTACTTCGCCAAAACTTCCCACTCACAAACATTTTATCGATCCTGGAGCCGCCTCCGTCCACTTCATTTTTTCGTCTCGGTTTCGTAATATTCGTTCTCATACTTCAATTGTTTTGCATTAAAAGAGGGGATGATATTACCCATTTGAATTTTCGCAAGTAAATCTGGATTATGAGAAAAAAGCAATGCATAAACTTTTTCAAATCCACTAGTTCTATTGCATGTGCTGAATATTTTATGTTGTAATGTATGATATTAACTTTATTGATATATTTCTTGTATGCGATCGAATGGCTTCCTCTCGGACGCAACGCGACTACCCCGCCCCCCTGTGCCTTCTGCGCCAATACTCTCAACCCTTAGGAAGAACACACCTATCCATAGGGAACGTTCATACTAGAGATGATGATTGGGTGAAACCTGGGGGAAATCTGCCCTATCAGCTTCTCAGGCGACGGCAGTTGGTAGAGAATGTTATTTTGTAATAGTTAATTATGAAAGAACCAGATGGCATTATCCTCCGTACAGTGCTGCCAGAATGTGCAGAAGGATTGGGACTTCAGAATATGCCGTTGCCCATTCTATGTGGCGGCGAGGGTACATCTTCAGTGGAAAGTGGGGATAATAAAGTTCTCTACTTTTTGGGAGGGGGGAGTTTTGAGATGAATGGTCACAAGTTACAATAATAATGTTTGATGACGATAGTACTCACGGATATGGTGGAAACCACTATTCGGTAGAATACGGGGTTGAAATCCCGCAAATGTTATTTCCTTGAAATTCTCGCGTAGAATGCAAAGGTAAACTACTGTGTATTCTATGTGGTTATCTAAATCATCAGGAAAGGGGAATTAAGTTACCCGTCCGCAGCCGCAAACGTCTCATCGTGGACAATGTTCTAAATGAGAGGGGTATTCACTGCAGTCGCAATCTGGCTGACGAGAAGGGAATAGTCCCCGTGGGAGAGCGAGAGAGAGGGATTCTGGCTGTCGCAGTGGTTCATTTGAGGGAAGGTCGCAGTGGTGCCGCGGGCACGCAGCATTCAGGCGCTTTCTCATCTGTAATGCCGGTAAATACAGCTAGTAAACTTTAGTTATTGATTTTTATAGTTTTCATCAGCACCGCTAGTTGAAGTCGTCAAGGCGACAATCGAGAGCGTCGATGTATTGAAAATTGCGAGTTTGATCTGGGGATAGACCCGAACATTTGTTCCACGTATTACACACCCTTGCACCAGTCACACACCACGTGTTACCCACCCTTACAGTTCACTACATTGTTTTCATTACTGGTCACTGCACTCAGTACACTTCACCTTTAAAGTTCACTACATATTTTATGTCATCTTTAATTTACTGCTCACCATACTTACTTTTGGTGATTTCTTTTCACTCACTTTTATTCCTTGCCCTTGTTGAGCATTTGTTACCGGCACCTGATCTGAGTTCGTCGCTCCAACGGATTTTTTGACATACCTTCTTCCTCTTCCTAGTCCTCGGATCCCACACTTATACCCTGTGCGTTCATGTGTGTATCCATCCGCATGATATGTCCTGCCATGGACTAAGGATATACATCTTTACTCTATGGTCCTGCTCATCTCCATTTTATTCTTCTTGCTTCGTTACTTGGATCTGTTGACTTTGTTTTCTTCCTTAGATCTTCCTTATTCTGTTACAGAGGTTAATACCAAGTATTTTCCTTCCATTTTTTGCCAAATTTTCAAGTTATTATTTGTTTTGGCATTAAATGACCATGTTTGGGCTCCATATAGTAGAACAGGGAGTACACAAGAGTCAAAAACGGATTTCTTGATTTTCATACTCTCTCTTCTGTTAGTGAGAATAAAACTTATACTCCAGAATTTTCTCCAAGCCATGGAATATCTAATTTTAAACTCTTTCTCTTTTCTATTTGTAAATGACGCAATTTGTTCGTGATAGAATATTCTTCAATTTAGTCTATGTTTACGTTATCTATTATAATTGGAGTTTGCTCTGATTTGCTCTTGAGATTGCTTTGATAAATAGTTTTCCGTGACTTCTAACAAAACTAGGCGAATGCCAAATGCCAGGCGAATGCCAAGCAGTACTCTAACAAACGTGCCATTGTCCGCGCGCGATCTGTCCTACCTCTTCCTTGTTCTATCCTGCCCCCTTACACACACACGTTACGTACTGTACCTAGACTACTTTACCCCACACGTCGGGATCTTTGTGCTTAGTGCGGCGGTGCCCCACTGGGGGAAGAAATCCCTCGCACGCCGACGTGTAGGTTGGGGCCGGGTCTCACCATCCAGTGGGAGAGGGACACCTCCGCTTGCCGAAATAAAACATTCAACACACTAGCGGGTGGAATTACCGTAGCAGTTGACATGCCCGGCAACAATCAATCAATTAAAGGCTCTTGCCCCTGCCGAGATGAGAACGTAGGCCGACTGCTCCGATCGGAGGTTTTCCTTACCACGTCGAGCCATTGTCATTATCCCCGACGTATTGTCTCTACTCTGTTGTTATTGTCGCCGTTGCTGCTATTTATGGAGGGAGTCGTGGTCTCAGAAAATTGGAATCGCTGGTGACGTACGTCAACATCTACCCACGATTAGCTGAAGCACTGTACCCGACAATTTTTCTTCGTTTACTTATTTTCGGGAATCAAAGGTGGGCAGGAAAGCTGGGCGATCATTGAAGGGAAATCCCTCTGAGTGTGTATTAGTATTAATTATTTCCGGGTGTGACAGTCCTTTGATCATAAGTCCTGTGAATGTAGAGGATGTTATAGATGCGGCAGTGTTCCTCAACTGAAAAAGTGAGATCCGGAGTCTACCTACTCTTCGGCTTGCTTCCTAGTGTCGAAAATCCGCCACCGTGGGTACTCGAATCTTAGGACCACCCGATAAGTGACGTTTCAGCGGGAAATCGACTAAAGGGTGACAATTGGAGAACAAAGCATAGAAAGGAGGTTGTTGATAATTAAGCCTCTTCTAGCAAGGTGGTTTTGTTATCTTGATTTTTCTTCTCGATGGCGAAGTGTGATGTTCGAAACTGTGATGAGTCTCTTTCGGAAGCTGGCTCACTTGAGCGTATTTTCTAGGGAGGCGTGTCACTTGGGGATACTGGGTGAGTTGATTTTTTTTACTTAATCTGTGGACGGAGGGGGCATGGTGACTTAACCGTCTCCGAGATCGGAATCGGGACCTTAAGCTCACGTTCTCTACCCTGTCGCTGTGGCTGCCATGGGATGCCATATTTCCTTTTGTAGGTTCACGGCTCGCCTCCGAAGGTATCCCGTTCACCAGAGATCTGTTCCGGGCATTCCTCTGGTACTGATCAGAGAAACCACGGAAAACCGATCAGAGCATCCACACAGTAGAATTTTCCTCCAGACAGCGACTGAACTCGACCTTGCTATCCAGCTAGTGTCGAAAATCTCGCCACCGTCGGGACTCGATCCCTAGGAGCTCCCGGTCAGAGGCACTGCAGTGACATAAGTTGATGCACTGAGCCCCCTCAGCCGCTATGAGTGTTGGGTGAACAGGCATTTGCTTACAGAGACTCGTCCCAAAATTACCGTTTACCATTAATGGCTCTTCACGTTGGATAACGACAGTGTCGGCAGGGTTGATAGCGGTGTGTTTACGCAACGCGAGTGACTCTCCTTTGCCGCATGTCACCCGCCAGCGCGCGCTCACGACGGCTGACGCCTCGACGACGCGACGCCTGCCCGCGCCGCGCCACGCCGCGGTGCAGCGGGAACGGCGGTGCCGGAGGCAGATGGAGCGCCATCGGCGGCGGCGGCAGGGCCCGGGGCGGAGGAGGAGATGCTGCGGGGCCGTATTGATCGGCCCACGCTATGGTCGTGACGTCACGCTACGTCATCGTTGACGTCACGGCCCGTACGGCGGCGCGCTGCGGGCGGATGCGCCGAGCCCCGCCCGCTCCCGCGCCGCACCGCACCCCGCCCGCGACGCCGCCGCCGCCGCCACCGCCGCAGTGGCTCGCAACGAACGAAAAGGAGAAACGAAACTGCGGCACTTCCAAACAAATTTTATCGGACAGGTTCTCGACAAAAAAATAACAGCCCAGCTATATCCTAACAACTAATAGGTCGTAAAAAAGTGAATCTGGGCAGAAGTACCTATCACACAATTTTAGGAAATCATCTAACATTGTATCAATGGGACCAGACTTCTTTTGCGAAACGTAAGGAAGGACTTGAAAGATAGAGGCCATGTCTTTGTGTATCCTGTTTTTGCCTGGCTTAGTTTCGGGTAACTGCAGCGGAATATACTTTGGAAATAATATGTAAGGATAATCTTAATTTCGAGGTTGTTGGCGACCCCGACCAAGTGCCAAGAACTGATATTGACTTATGAAATAATGAATAATCAATTAAATAAATTAAATGGGACACACGGTGGTGTACTATTGTTTACCATGTCGATATACCATCGGTAACGATTCCACAACCCTAACGCAGTGCACTTGCTGACGGAACCGTCTGCGATTTCGTTTAAATATTACACACCCATTCTCATAATTTTTATGACGTTCTTTATTTCAAAATGCTAAGGCAGGCCACTTTTGTGGGAGCATTACTATAGCCAGTTAACCGTTTACACGAAGATAGAAGGAAAATACCATTTTTCGTTACATTTTCTTCTATCGGACGAAATTGGATATGCCACTTTGAACATTAAAATTTTAAAATAGTTTTTTCGAATTCTGAAACCATGTACTGTCGTTATTTTTTACATTAACTTCGCTTTTAGTTTTTTTTACAATCATATTTGATCAGCATTTAAAATTGAGGTCTAGATGAAATGGAATTCCGCGACATTCTGAAGTCATCAATACACATATGCCAACATGATCTGTCATCTGCGACCTTGCAGTAATTCCAATCTTTTTGGGGATGGACCATGTGGAAATGATGGATCCGCCTATAGCCAGAGAAAGAAAGGAGAATCAAGATTAACGATCACGCGCGGTCCATTGCCCGTTTCACCAGCATCTGTCTGGAATGGACGGAAGAAATCACGGAAAAGTCAGATCAGCTGATCTCTAAGAGTTTTGACGGTCAGAAACATCGTCAGAACCAGCTTCTGGTGTCGAATATCGTTGGAACTAGAACCTATGACCAAACAACACCAATTATTTAATTATAATAAATTTATTATTATATCATTGTTTAGCGATATAAAATTTTAATGAAGTTTCTCGATGAGATTTTAATAAATGTCTTTGAAGATTTACCACACCGTGCTAAAAAGGTTATAGACACACATCTATGTACGCAAACCTGGCTTTCACGCAGTTAACGATGAGCATCGTGTTTGTTTCTGAGCGGTGGGAGGAGGCTAATGCTTTTACGTCCTCCCGTTTACTGGGTAAGTAATCACAGTGGTGGTTTTCCTTTGCGTTTCACTGTATGAAGACTGGTAGGGTGATAAAGAGAGAGTTTGTGTGTGCGATGATGTTCTGATAGGATTCGTAAATGAAATGAGACCACCTACATCACAAGCCAGCTACCATATAAGCCAACTACAATACAAACCAACTACACTAACATGATGAAAATGTACATGCCGTACGCGTAACTCGAAACTGCACTATTCGACGGAGTGTTATAGAGCGCAGCCAGCCTTAGTCTTAAGAAAATTTATGGCTGGTATGTGACATGAAAAGATAGCAGAGGTCAGATGAAACAGTACCTGTTCGGCTCTATTCCGACCTTGTTTAATGTCGCTTTCTTGTCGGATTTTAACCTGTGTCTACCTCAGCGTATGTCGCGTACTCTTGTACTTAGCGGAGCGATTGAACTTGTACATCCCTAAATTTATTCTTAAACCATTGTTTAACGCTTTAAATTTTTTATAAAATTTCTCAGTGATATTTTCTGCATCCTTTCACCCCATGTATTTGGTCAACTTTCCGAGTTCTTGGGCCACTGAAGTCGGTTTATGAGTAATATTTGAACAGTCAGCTAAAACTAATGGGTAAATGGAACATGGTGTGAAATGCACTATGGTGGTTCATATGTTGTACGTATTAAGATAGTTGAGTTAATTTAGCGTAGCAAATCAATTGCCAATTTGATAAGGCAATTTGTCAACACATCGCTCTCGCATTTGCAAGTCGACAAAGAGGCTAATTCCTTGAGCCCCCACAATTAACATTACGTTGAGACCAGCCAACTCAAAATTTTCAAAGCATTTTGCGCTAAAATAAAGATTTGACTTGATTCACTCCCCTCGCGTAACTGTCAGTGGCAACGCCGCTTGCCCGACAGAATCGTTGATTGGGAGAGGTATTTGAGTGAGGAAAATCTCGCAAGTCGATCGTCGGCATCAGATCTCGCATTCCATCGCCACATTCTCCAATATAACAAGCACTATACGTACGGGTCTAATGCCCTACGTATTTGTCGCTTCCGAAACCAACATTCACTCACTCACCAAAGTGTTTCTACTCAATTAAATACGCACATTCCATTTGATCGTTCACGTTTGGTGTCGAAGGAATCATATGTGATGCGCATAAATTATTCGTTAAACTTCTATTAATGATATTTTTACAAACCGAATTTGTGTCCCCCGATTTCAATACATGGTGCACTTTTACTAAATAACACATAACAGTCGATATGCCACACAAAATTATTTAATCTTTATTTTCGATATACACAATCATTATTATTGTAATTTACTATCTAGACTTCGGAGGACCCTTCGGATAAAACAGTAAATGTGTTAACCATTTGTCAAAAGAGTACTCGCGTCCAGCAACATGCTGTTGCAGGTATTCAATGATTACTTCATTTTGCTCGTCGTGGCAGTAAATGTGTAAATTGTAACTGTCCTTCCGTGACTGGTATCTACTTCGCTTTCAGACGCTGCAGAGGCAGCCGATGCTGCCATTGAGCCACCGCAGATCGCAGACGTTTAAAACATTGTCACAATGCACACTTATGTTGGAAAATAACCGGATTTCCTATTGATTAAAAAAAAGTTACTAAAATAGGCGTGTTAACCGAGTACTCGCGTCCGGCAACCCGCAGTTTCAGGTTTTGAGAGATTACCGAATTTTGAGCGACCTGAGCCACTGTGCTCCGCCGCTGCGGGCTCCGCAGCAAAGACACCCCCCGTCCCCGCCCCTGGCGGCGGCGGTGGCGGCGGCGGCGGGGAGCGGACGTGGCCCAGAGCCAAAGTGCCCGGGCCTCGCGGGGGCCGCAGGCTTCCACAGCTCTCGGGGAAAGGTAGAAATATGCGCCGGCGGAGGGGCAGCCCTCTTCCAGAAATAGGATACGGTCCATCGATCGCTTTCAGTCACGTGCGAATGAATGATGGAGCATCTGCGGCGCATCAGCGACGCATCCTCCACTATGCATGACCTGCAGCAGGCATTTTTGAGCTTCGCTAAAATGTTAGTTATGACTTGCGAAGATGTACTACCCGACGCAGTTTTTGGTTATTTAGAATCGCGTGAGATAATTTTTTATCTGTTTTCGCATTATTCACGCGATTTACTGTTAAACATGGGAAATGTTTTTGAATATACACAGAAAATTTGGAACTGCACCCCTACTTCAGTTAGTTCGAAATTTTTAATGATATATGTTCACATGGTAATTTACGGCGTCGTAGAGTATTCATGTGGTTTATCGGTTTTATTCGTATTAGATATTTTTTGTAAGTAGGAATTTTGTAAATTATATACAGAGAGACGAAGTTTCCAACTGCAACTCAGTTGATGAAAAGGAATTGTTTGGGTGATTAAGCAATACTTTAGACTACATTACCAATGCTGGGAAAACGTATGTGGAAAATAATAAAAATTCATGGATGATAAGGGAAATCTACACGCGTGACATAGCATGGCCTTCAGACACGACAGCTCAACAATTTTCGAGATTGACGATGCGGAAGCAAAGGAGGTTATGCAGATGAAGAGAAGAAAATGCGGAGGGGAGACAGCTAATGGCGCGACTAGCTTGGAAAGAAGATAGAATGCAAATGTATTCGTTTAATTCGTCTGTATACTATTTCCGTCCCGACCTCACTTTTAAAGCCGTTTGTGGAGTTATTCAAGTAGATCATTTGACAATTGAAATGCAGTGTTTAGCAAATTATCTCGTGGATTAGCCGCTTGTTCTGTGCATAACTTTTCTATTTGTTTCCGTCTACTGGTGGAAAATTACTACCAGCATTTCATTGCAAATATATTAGTTTCGTGTAATAACTTACAACCGCGCAGAAAATGAAAGTTGTATTCTATTTATTTTGATGCTGCGTTTTCATGAAATGCTCGGATCACATATATTTACAAGATTATCCTTCAATTACAATATAAAATACGTGCCTGTAATACATAGTTATCTGTAATTACTTTTGAGAGTTAAAATTAATTAACTCTTGTTTAGCTCTCAAGTGCCAAGAATTAGTTTATCACCATGTAAACGCATCCTCAAACCAAACTTTTGTTTCATTGTTTTACACAAAAGTTATCAAGAAGATAAGTAAACAAATTTCTCCATTTTGATGTAGTACGTCAATTGTATTTGCAGTGAGATTTATAGTGGTTTAAAACTGACCTCGTACTACATCTACTGCCACTCAGGAGAACAAGAGCAATGCAACTGTACGTCAACTATAGAAATGTGTCCCTTCGGCTTCTAGATTGGATTAAAGAAACTCACATTTATAAAAACTTTCCAAAGATATTACACTTAGTTTTTACGCTGTTTGATGATATCGTAATTTGCTTTCGAGGTACAGCAAGTTTCATCAAGTATTCGTGTTTTTTACACGATGGTTTTCTGTAATAAGTAATAGTTTAATGCAGTATTTCGTAATTTTCAATAGTGATGTGACATTGAGGTTGTTTTCTGTCGTCTGTGTTGAATGCAGGTGGCATGTTAAATTGTTTTTTATCTAAAGCCTTGAGCTCTTTTTATTTTACATTTTCTTATACAGTGAGGAAATGGTACACATGAGTGGACAGTGTTGATAAATTGCCAATTAGTGTGTCGGTTAATACTGAAATATACCATTCTCACGTCTCATCAAAAGCGTGGCTGTAATTATGTCCTGTTCCAAATTTATTAAGATTTGGGCGCCAGAAACAGGTTACATGAATTACTACCAAAGTTTTTCTATCTGATTTTACCAAAATTATATAAAAATCCAGCTAGCTTGGGTCGATGGGTCCGGATACAAATACTCGCTATCGCCTCGATAGCCGATTACCTGATCTGCCAACTATACAGTATGGCGTGGAATCTGAAATGTAATAATGATGCTTCCAACTAATTGAAAATTATGATTGACAAATGAAAAAACTCTTTTCTTTTCCAAAGAAAAAATTCAACAATTTATTTAACTTCAAATTAAAACAATTAATTTGATGGTCATGACCCTTTTTTGAATAAATTATCTCTTTTATACTGCAGTATTTTTTTTTACCGTTCTTGCATGCCAACGCTCCGTGGTCGCCTCTCACTTGGCCGTTGTTAATTCCAAGCTCCGCTTCTTTCTTCGGTCTTGCGCCGCCGCTGACACGTCCAGTCCACACTGCCTAAACAATTTGTTAGTTCTTGTCCGACGCTCCCGGTTTCTAATCTCTCCCACCGGTTATGTAGACTATTGAAGTCCAACTGCAATGTCCGAAAATCTGAACAAGTCCTCCGCGAACTCACTTCTGGTAAATTATTTCAAAGTCCGGAAACAAACTATCACTTCTCTCACAAGAAAACTATACAAGTCTCACTTTCCCACTATATTATCTACAAACGATCCTTACGCTACGGCACCCAGTCAGAATATACGATCTTCACTCCACGACACCCCGAGTCAGAATATACGATCTTCACTCCACGACACCCCGAGTCAGAATGTTCTATTTAATGCCTTCTTGAACCCTTTATGGCTCGGTAGGCGTCCATCCTTCTATTTTTCCAAAACACGGCGGTAAAAATTAGACTATCTACTCTTTAATAGCCAACCCGTGCGTCTCTTACAAATCCGAGTAGCCGCGACCTCCGTCAGTCATTCGTTTTTGCACCAATTATATCTTAGGTTCTTCAGCCATCTAGCCGGCGTCCTGACGTCATCAAGGCCCGTGTATAGTTTGTTGACCTTGCCAACCTCTGCGCTGACGTTGCTAAGGCCGCATACCGCCATATTGAATCCCCATTTATCTACCCCATGTATAGCTAACATCATTAAAATAAAATCTATCATATTCTGGTATATCACAATACGGACGTATTAGAATATTTTTAATTTTAAGATTTGAAGATAAGACTGAATTAAGCGGTGATGGCGCTCGTTTAGTTTCCTGTCATTATTCATTCCTATTTAGAGAATCTGCGAAATGATGAGCGAGAATTTTTTTATTAACTACTAATTGTTGAAATATTAATACAGAAAACTTGAATGACGTTAGAAATATATTATCTTTATGTTTATAACCTTTTGTGTATTAACAAAATTAACTTTTTTTATAGATTCCGAAGGCTTTGAATTGTAATAAGGCATCCCGTCACACACGCATGTGCAATGTGATGCGTCTGACTGTCTTCAAGTTTGTCAGTGTAGTACTTATTAAGAAAATTTCTATTAATAACTAGCAGCTGACAAAACGAATCGGCACATGAATTTAAGTCAGAAATAAATATATTTAAAAATCCTTCTTATTTTTTGTAGCAACTTGTAGCAATACGTTTTAAGACATAGTCAAATGCATTCTGTACCCTACTCTGTCTGGCTTTATCAAGTTTTTCAAAATGAAGTGAGTACCGTTGATTTAATTGATTGAGTAGTGTTTCTGGGCGCGTCAACTATTAAAATCATTAGTCCTGTAAGTGTAATGCATATTTTATCTCTGCAGGTGGCATTGATCTTTCTCCGCGAGAGGGCGAAATCCGGCGCCCGCCTAGACGTCGACCTGAGAGGTTTTCTTCAACAATGTATCTCCCACCAGCAGGGCACCGCCCCAGCCAGTACAAGCTCTACGCTCCAATTGGTCTCCGACGTATGTGGTATTTGTGTAATTATGGTGAAGGCAGTAGTGTGCATGTCAGTGTCTGTGGGTATATGGGGAGATGGTAGGAAAAGGAAGGGGAAGGAAAGATCGTGCGAGGATCGTGATATCGTTTGTTAGGGTATTCTCCGGTATTCGCTGAGTGTTGATCTGTGTAGTTATGTATTGTCGAACATATTTCATCGCCAGGACTGGAGCCCTAGGACCACCAGGTCAAAGACGCTGCAGAGGCAGCCGATGCTGCCATTGAGCCTCTACAGATCGCAGAGGTTTAAAAGATTGCCACAATGCACACTTATGTTGGAAAATAACCGGATTTCCTATTGATTTATTTTTCAAATTAAAATAAGTTACTAAAATACAGCACATGGTAAACATTGCTTTTAATATAAAACTTGTAAGAATAGCACATTAAGGCAATTTTCATTTTATGTGGCATGCATAGCCCAGTGATAAGGTTTCTGAAATTGCTTATGTGACTGCATTGTTATGAAAGGATGTGCTATGGAACTGATCTGTGCCTCGAATTTACTTATGTGTGTCGCGAAAATAAGAAATTATGAACACGTCAAACTTTGGAACTGAAATTGTACAGTTGTATTAAATGGTGATCAACTAAAATTGTTTTGTCATTCATTATGGAATTTTTGTTATGAAATGAATAATATTGGCTTATTTTATTTTCGTACAATGCTTCAATTTTGGGAGAGATTGACTACAAACACTTTCGTAATTCTTTATTCTTAGAAGGACGTGAATGTTAAAAATGAGATGAAGAATGAGCAATGATGGGAATTATTGTTCGCATTGATACGTTGTTCAAAACTAAAATAGTATCGAAAATGGCTTCAGAGAGTTTGAATATCTAATCAGTTAGATTTTCTTTCACAAATAGTGTGTGCCGCAATGTTCTCCAATACGAAAGAGTACGTCGTGAATTAAACTATTTTAGGAACCACTGAATTAATGAAAAAAATTATACCACATCTGCTTCGAATAATGACCAACGGAAAATAAAATATTTAACATTTTTCTCTTTATCTAAGAGTATTAATGAAAGCGTATACTAATGAAGATGCGGGAGGAGACGATTTTGTAGGCTAATGCTATATTAAAATCAAATTGAAGTAAATATTATAGGGATTGGGTGTTCCAAAACACTAGAAAAAAACCTTTTTTATACTTTCTTTTGAAAAAGGTCTATTGGAGCGAGTTGAAACATCTTAGAAATTACAGAATAAAAAAATGGTTAATTTATTTTACTACTCTTTCTATAAACTTACATTATTGCTTATTTTCTATTAGAGAATTACTGGTAAAACGATTGCGTTTGGCATGGGAGGCAGTAATTTACAATTGAATCGAATCCATGGAGTTTAAATTACAGTCTATTTATTACAAGTATAAATGTTAATCGTTTAAAGGGAGACATTTGTCTTTATTTTTTAAATTTTGTTGTGAACTTATTTTAAATGTATCTAAAATGATTTTGTTATATTAAGATTATTTTTTTAAAGAAAACTTTCCAAATTTCTCGAACCCTGTCAAATTAATGCCCTTTGGTCCGAGTGTAAAGAAGTTAATGACGAAGAGAGCTCTGCTGAGGCTGCAGGGAAAGAGAGGCGCCTTTGAGCGCGGGGCTGCTGAGTTGACTCGCGGCCGACGCGGCCGGAGCGGCGATTACTGGTTTCGGATGGCGGTACGGCACTGCCCGTGCGCCTCGCTCACCGCTTTGTTCTCTCGTCGGCAGGCTAAGCGGCCACGCTTAGCCTGCCCCGCGCCTCCTGCCCCCCCCCGTCAGAGCTTGTCCTTCCCCCAGCGCCCTTTACCGCCCCCTGCCGCTTCCTACTGCCCTCAGCCACTCCGCCGCTCCTTGCTGCCCTCTGCCATCCCCCTGCCGCCTCCTGCCGCTCCCAGTCGCTCCCTGGCGCCTCCTGCCGCCTCCTGCCGCTACTCGTGCTATTCAGCACAGTTCAGTGTGGCCGCGCGGTGCAATGCCGCCACACTTCCCTGCTGTGAAGCCATCCCTATCCTTTCGGACATCTATGGCTGATCTGTAACATAAAATAAAAAACATGGTCAGGAAAGACAATAGCCGTTCGGCGCGCTTGTGGCGTTGTTTACCGCAATTTTCTTGCCGTATTGGCGTTAAGCCCTGTTTACTGTTTCGGTGAGGCCTACTGCAGCATGTCCCTGGGACGCTTGTACGTAGCCGTGGGGTCCGGCACGTACGTATTTAAATTTTTAATAATGTCATTTTTCGACGCATTTATTTTATCAAAGAAATTTTGAGCTAAATTTTTGAAATGAATTTCTATTGTCGGCATCTTTAGCGCCGAGTGAATTTCTGAGATTTTTACGTAACGTGGCGCGCATAAAATGCTACGCAGGCACGCATTTTGGACAGTTTGTAGCTTTTTGATATGAGCTTGCGCCGCTATTCCCCAACTCGGGCAGGCGTAGTCCATAATGGGCCTCTGCCGCCCCGCGCCGGTTGTGCAATTACCCCAACGCACCACGCAGTTAACCGAATCCATGTCAAATGCGAGAGGGGTACAGGGTCAGTAGATAGCCGCCAGGGGCGCAAATCCGGTTTGCCATCACTTGACACCAGTGCGGGGGGGGATGTGCCCAGAATAAATTGCAATAAAATTGAGTTTTTTACAAGTAAAATCAAAAATACATATATTTAGTAATACTCTACAATCATACTATAAAAAGTATTATTAGATACCTTCTTCAGTCCCAGATGTCGGCGCCTTTTTTTGAAGCTCTGCATAGATTGTTGATATGTCTGGTAAATTTCTATGAAAGAGCACGAATTGTTAAACATCGGCAGTATTACCAGATATACTCTTTGAGTATTACAAAGTGAGATTCTTGTTAGGCACTTGTTTGGATTTTCAAACAAATGCAACGCGTAGTTATTTGCTGGCAACCAGATGAATGTATGAGCTTGTCGTGCGGCGAGACAAAGAAAAACGAGTTTCGTGGTGTGATTAAACATTTTTATTTGAAGGATTGGACTGCACCGCAGATCGAAACCGAATCAAAAGAAGTACAAGTGGTCTCATTACTAGCTTTCAAGACAATTTAGTTTTGAATTAATGAGTTCAAAGTGATCACAGGACCGCAAAAGATGTAGCGCGTAGTTAAATATTAATTCCGTTGCTCTGATTAGACAATTGTTCACTACGTCATCAAATACTACATAAACATGAAAAGGCCTGGCTGTAAAAGAACGACAATGTTTTCACAATGCAATCACGCATGGAAGCGGATTCGTTTTTACTTTCTCTCCCTTACTTCGTAAGAAGAGAAAGTATTGTAATCGTGCACCGGAAAGCGGTGAATGTTTGACAGAAAAATTCTTATTGCCGGGCCCGATAACTAAAAAGCGAATAAATCTTGTTAATACAAACAGTAGATTACTTTCTCTAAGACTTTTAGTAAGAATCCATGTATTGTGATCCTTGATACCGAAAAATCGATTGACCGCGAAACGTCTGTCAGTCCTTCTGTCTGTCTGTCTATGTGTGATCAAATCTAACACCA
Organism: Acheta domesticus; assembly: GCA_031308135.1. Classification (NCBI taxonomy): domain Eukaryota; kingdom Metazoa; phylum Arthropoda; class Insecta; order Orthoptera; family Gryllidae; genus Acheta; species Acheta domesticus. The sequence continues at coordinate 110,114,093 of JAHLJT010003656.1, read as the reverse complement.
AAACCGTTCTGCCGATTATCTTCCGAGTTGATATTACTTGATAAATTTAAAGAAATCAAGGTCCTCTGAGTTTGAAATGAATCTTTTGATTTTTGTGGCTACTTTACACGAAGCCTCAACATTTTCAAACTTTTCTGAAATATGGTTTCAAATTTTTGAATTAAACTTTATTCTAATATAGCTTAAAGTTTGCTTAAGATAGTGGCGCATTTCTCATTTCCGTTAAAATTAATGATTTTTTGAAAATTGCAAAAGTTCATTTTTTCTGCGCTTCCTACAATTGAAACATTGAAGACAGTGACTTTTTCCTGAATTAAATGTTCTTTAAAGACCTATCTTCAAATAAGATCATGTACTTTTTTCGATAGTTTTTGAGTAATTTTGCATGAAATATAGGCAATTGTTTTTAAACAATTTTTTCTACTAAAATTGATCAAATTTTTTCTTTAAATTTTCTCCTCGTTTATGGTAAAACGGTAAAAAAAAGTGGTGCTGGTATCATTTTCAGAACTCTGTGTATTTTCGAAAATTCCAAAAATTTAACATTTTATCATTGAGATATCTTGTCTTAAATTATATATTTTTTGATAATTATTTTTATAATTATATTTTAACATTTTATCATTGAGATATTTTGTCTTAAATTATACAAAACATGTCATAAATAATTTTTCAATTTTCAGTTTCTCCATAAATTGATGGAATATAATCATATTTGAAGAAAAAAGTGCCTAATTACTTTTGGCCAACCTTTTCAAACTAAAACTCTCACCGTATCCTCGAAGTTTTTCTGTTGAGTTTTTATACTCCCCTTGTAATAGAATTGATATTATGATCTTATTGAACAAGTAATTGCAAGTTGAGATGACTCAGGGCATCTGTGGCGACCACTGAAGAGTCTCTGATCATCCGAATTCGAATTCTAGGACCCTAGTTCAGACACTAAGGCCCTAGGATTCTAATTCGGACGAAGGCGGATTTTCGACACTAGCTTCGTAGTTAAGTCAAATTCAGACACTGTCTGGAGGAGTATTCTTGTTGATTGCTCTGATTGACAGTTTTTCGTGGATTCCCCAATAAATGCCGAGCGCCCGAGAAGTACTCTTAGAAACGAGTCACGTATCGCACGCGATCTTCTCCTCCTCCCCCTTTCCCCTTCTCTTCCCTTACATACACACACTCACACATGTCGACAGAATGATCTGCAACTTAGAGATTATCCCATTCTGGAGCAATCCCCTCTGAGGGGAAAACTCCCCAAGCCGACGGGAACATTGGTGCCGGAAATAATGTTTCAGCGTGGTAGGAACACCGCCACCTCCCGAGAAATATCATGCACCACACTCACGGAACTAATGACTACAATAGTTGGTGCGCCCGGAAACACAAAATAATCCATTGAACAAATGCAATAACATTTGTTAAATCGATGTGAAGTGGACACAATCCCTAATCATTTACAAGTGAAAGATTCATGAAGAAGGACAAATGATGTTTATGCTCCTCAAGCAATGCATGGCGTTCGTTTTATTTGAGCGCCATGGCACGCGTCCGCCGGATCGCCGGCATATTTTTCATTTTTGCGCGGACGCTTTTCAGACCAGCCGAAGGAATGTCTTGTTGAACAGAGAATGCCGGGTGGAATTCGTATGTAAACGAGAATGGAACTCTCCGCCTTTCCGAGTGGGTTTTGCGAAACCGTGCGAGTGACATGTTTATTACTTCCCGCTTCAAATATATAAAAACGGAAGTCTAAGTAGAACAAAACTGGAGGAGGAAGATTTTCGCATAACGCTGTCATACATGTTTGGCATTGTGTGAATATTCGTTTTTGTTCTGGGGGATTAAATAGTAAAAGAAAGTGTTTTGAAAATTTATAATATTTCGTTTTGCCTTTCTCTGAAAGCAAGTACTTTATTAGGGAGCTTTTGCGCGCCATAGCGTACATCAATCGACTGCAATGTCGATATTCTGTACATGGACCGACTTTACCCTAATGCCAATGAAATTATATAACAGTCATTCAGAATAAGAAAAGGAATAATGATGACGGGCAATAACTTTTTAAATCGGAGCCAATAAAAAACACACGGAAAAAATCAAAACCACAATCGCTGAAAACAAATTATAAGATTAGGGAGTACTTCATCATATGTCATGAGAGTGGTTGCCAAAGGAAGTCGTCAAAAGCGTGAATGGAGAAAAGGATAATACATGTACTATCCGCGATAAGACCAATGGATATTTGAACACAAATTTTAAAGTGAGTTTAAAATATGTAGTTACTCAAAATGTGTTTATATGCTTATTTTTATTATGACTGAAAATCATTGAAAAGACAACTTGTGGTCTGAGAAGAGGGAATGGAGGTTACCACCAATTGAGAGGGAGAACTATTTACAAGTTAATGTTCTCTCATTTTAGCTTTTATTATCTGATTTTAAATTTCAATATTAAAAAATTCCTTGTTTTCTGGCGCACGATTACATAAATCTCTCTTCTTACGAAGTGTTCATAAGGCGAGAAAGTAAAAATTGAAACTTAATTTGAATTAAGTATTTTATAATTGAACATCGTGGAGGATCTGGAATCGCTATTTTCGAAATCAAATAGATTCGAATGACGTACTGGTACTCAGTCTTCGGAATCCGAGGACGTCGTCAATAAACCGAAAGGTGAGACAGTTCTGCATTGTAGGGGCTGCCAAAAAAGATGTTCTACGTGGAAAAAATACCTGCCACTTACCTTAACGTCAGCTTCCTGCACGAAATGTTCAACTACCACTTTGTCACCGTATCTCATTTCTTTTATTCATTTCATTCGTATTCCACAAAAGAGAGTAGCCGTGAGAAAATATCTGTACTTTTTCACTCGAGCTTAGGAGAAATCTGTAAGACGCTAGCATTCGTTGTGTGGTTTCTGTGAGGGCTCTAAAGCAAACGGGCTCTGCTATTCGGAAGTCGGCCAAGATGAAATCCATTGGGAAAAGTTCTGCGTGCTTAGTAAGAACTTGGTAATTTTCCAGCTGGGAGAACTTTGGATTGAAACACTAATAGTAACATTTAATATTTCATTAAATAAAGATCCCATACTCTTAAAGCATTGAGGTTCGATAATATCTAAGTGTTCAGTAATTTTGTCGGTGAAAATCGCAAGAACTTATGAAAGTCTAGAATTAAAACGCGAGGAGAGTTATAAAAAAATCACTTGAGTTAATAACCATATTAAACGTAAATAATTTTGAGTACAGTAATGTGTAAACAATGTAGAGTTATTTGTGAAGAAGGAGAGTATAAATGTAATTGATTGCACTATGCAACAAAGAAACAACTTTTTCGATACCTCCAGGATGATGGTATGTGATTTAAAAGGAAACAATCACGTTGCTTTAGAAAATTATTATAAAAATTTTCTATCACGCAGGTTTCAAAAGATATGAACAGATTTATTATTTGAAACAAACAAAATCCATTACTAATTTCCGCAGTGTCACTCCAGTTATATTACTACAAAAGTTTATGAGCATGCTTCATATGAGGTAAGAACAAGTTAAAACTGGAATATGCATATTCGTGCAATAATATTGAAACATCTTGTGAGGAGAAAATCCTATTGAATTGCTTAAAAATGCTTTTGCGCTTTGGCACTTACTCTTGTATTCTTGTTTACTCTCTCTGACAAGAAACCAGCAATAATCTCCCATCATTGCAGTATCCTTACCACTTGGTATCTCTTCTCTATTGTAGTAATGTCTTGATAAAACTGTTCACCATGTTCATCACTAATATCGCCCAAATTCTGCGGGAAAATTGAAGATGGGAGTGAATAAAATTTATTTTCAGAGACATTCTACACCTCATATTTTTGTAGCTTTGTAACCATTCTATGACCAATATTTTATAATTCTCTTCTTCTTTGTTCAGAGAAATTAATGAACAATAGTCTTAAAGAATTGCCAAGCTGCTGAACTCACTGCCTCGAAATTTTTCTTTGAATATTTCATTTACATGAGTTTTATGGTTTTCGAACCGACGAAAATTCCTTCCTTCGATTTTGCATTACTCATCCATGGAATTAACTGACTTCAAACTGTATCTCGAGGAATCTATAAACAATTGCCATTCATCTGGATTATAGAGAACATACAATTTATTCATTAACTACTAATGTATCCGCAAAAACAAACAAATACTCTCGAGAGCAGAATATTAGGTAAAGGTCTCATGTCTGTTTGTAAACTCTGAATTTTTTGCCTTGGCAGTAAGAAATTTCTATTACTGTAATCTTGAGCCTAGCAGATTAGATTTTTTGACAAATTCTGGTCCCAAGCCAAATCATTTACGTCTTTCTGTTCTATCTAGTGCAGGTCGTTGTCAAATTTTCCTGGAAAGTAGTCTGGATCTTTTGAAGTGGAGGCTTGTTTCTGGGAGAAACATGGCTTAAGTTTTATCACAGTTTTCTTCACGATTTATTGACTATGTTTCCGGGGTAACAGGAACTAGGAATTCGCCACTGTGTGACACTGGTCGGAAGACAGAAGAATTATGTGGATAATTTATTTGGGCAGGCCAAATTTCTTTGTCAAAAGAAATTGCAGGCATCAAAATAAGTTTGTTGGTATTCTCCATAACATAGGTAGAGCGAATGGCAATGACTTGAGTTTTCCATGCAATCATAACCTAAGGTTGTACAAGTGACATAACACTGGTGAGTTATGTTTGAGCCCACAGTTTGACCTGATCACAAGCACGTCAGCCAAAGTCCAAAGGATAAGCAAGTTTTGTAATTTCATATATTTTTTCTTTGGAAGTTTGGGTGTAAATCTTCCACAAACGTAACCCGAGTTATCGGATTGATTCGCTCACTTTAGATGTGAAATGACGATTTGCATTTTATAGAACCGATTCAATTCAACAGATCATGTGACGAATTTCACCTTATAAAACCGAAGAACTCTAATTAATGTATTTGAGGCTCACGCAAACCAGGCACGAACTTCACGCGCATTGCAGATACAGTTCTGCATTAACACTGACTCAGAATCTGCCACCACAACAGTTGGATCTTGTATACTTCCGATGAGATAAGGGGCTAAAGGAAATATGAGGGTTCCCGTGACTTGTTTTCAGAACATCCACTACGGCTTACTAAAACCAAAACGATCTATTTGTAATTGAGCGTGGCTACCAGACGCGAGAATAGGCAGCAATTTTCGAATAAAGAAGGTAAAAAAAACAACATGAAAGCCAAGTTTTGTTGATATCTAATGAAAGTAGCATAGATGATCTGAACAAATATTTTATTTTTAAATATATTTTTTGCTAATTGGTTCTATATATCTTAGAGGTGCAATTTAACTTTCTTTCCATTAATAGTTAAATGATAAGGTATAAAGGTACGGTATATTTAAAAATTGTGACATAATATGACGTTTATATTGCGATATTTGAAATCTACGTATAAAATTGGGTACGTTGCCCACTTTACATTCCTGGAGGTAAAAATCGTGTTCCCTAACGTTTTAGTCGCAAGTTATTTTTGAAAATTTATAAGTGAATGATTACCTAAATTGTAAGATTTATTCAATAATTTTTAATTAATCATACGATATTGACAATTAGAAAAACTAAAATTATTCAGTATCAAGCTACAATTTTGAGCGGAATAATATAAGACTGGGTGCGAAGTATGACGTATGTCGGTCATGGTGGGGAAACGATCTAGCTGCTGCTCTGATTAAACGCAAACTATTACGTAATACGTCAAAGAGGAGAGGAAAAAATCTATTTAGGTATGGTAAAAAACGTTACATCAGAGAAGTTTTCACAATCCTGTAAAAGAAATAAAACAGATGTGTTGTTACATGAAAACACTATGTTGTTCAGAGAGACTGTTCCAATATAAGATATTTTGATATCTGGACTGAATTTTTCACTAATTCTCTCAAGTAACAAAGTATTATCCTTCTACATAATCAATCACCAGAAAATGATTCCTTGTGTATGAATTTAGTTACATTGATTAACCAATCAATTCAATATAATATAAAAATATACACAGGCCTATTTATAAAGATAATTAGGTGTTAATAATCAGTCCTAACCTCTTTGCCTTAAGCTGAAAAGCGAAACAATGCTAATCTTACTAGTCTGTATATTCAATAATAGAAAAAGTATTAAATATTTTGCACGTATTATTTATAATTTCTTAAAATAACCAAAAATATTCGGGATAACGGAGAAAATATGATATTGTTTTTGAATTACAATAATTGTACGTAAAATATTTCTCATGAAAATAATAGACTAGTGTACTAATTTACCATTTAGTGTACTATAGTTTGATGAATGCGAACCGATATAAAAATGAACGTTGTAAATTAGGTCTTAGCTATGCTTGAGAGACACAACTGGAAACAATACTTTTCTTTTTCTTGCCTTTTGAGTTTTAATAACTTTCACTTGAAATCAAATGGAATATTTACTCAATCCGTAGAAATCAAAAGCTAATCAAATAATTTTTTTTAAACCTCTTTCAAAAAATGATGGGAAAATATTATTTCAAATTTCTATGACGGTTGTTCTTTTTTCTTTGAATAGCTCATAAATTGTATTTGAACGATTGAATAAGAAACGTAGATGTACCAGAAACGAACAATAAAATGATGGAAAATGGTAATGAACACTGTGTTGTTGTTTAATAATTTATAAACAATTCTGCGTAGAATTAATGAACGGATCGATCTTTAGCGCCATTAAAAGCAATAAAAATTCTCATTTCGAATAGGACTATAATTTAAAAATTCACTCCTAATGAGAGGGATTAATGTTCGAGGTTAATGACAAAATATAACAAGAATTTTCATCTTTTCATATTCATGTTCTTTGGTAAACAATGTCTGCATTGATGAAAAATTGAAAAAAAAAACATTATTTTCTCGTCTTCTTTAATTTAAAATTGAAAATTAGTGTTTCTAAATTTTATTCCTTTAACTTTGGCGAATATTTATTCTTTAGAATATTGATATTTCACACTTTTTAAACATTTCAGAAATATAGCGTGTTTTAGATTCTCATGCGCTATCAAATGTGTCTATCAGTCTTGCATGATTTTGAGCTTACCCATGAATATTTATGTTGTTCCTACTGGAGATATGAAGAACGCTCTAGTGACATGAAGAATGAAAAATTAGATAAACGGTGACGCTGTATCTTTAATTTTGTAATTGGGGGAAGGTGCCGAAACAAATTCAAACTGTTTCAATTTTCAAAACTTCAGAGTTAACCGTGAATATCGGACCTATGCTACCTTAATAAGTGTATTTTACTCTATTCTTGCAAGAAATTTAAAGAAAAAATTGAAGCTGTTTTTGAGATAATTTTGAAAATGTCTGGAGGGCTTCATGTAAAGTACTCCCAAATTTTGAAGCAAGGTTTTCAAAATCTCAAAGCTTTGACTAGTGCCAAATTGTGAGGGGTTTCTTCAATTTGGAAAATAATTCTACGTATGGTTAAGGCGCCAGTAGTGTTTATAGACGGAGAGGCGGACGGACGGACAGACGGACGTTTTGCTTTCAATTGGTTTTTCGGTATCAAGAACCCACAAAAGTGGGATTCTGGCTACTCCACGTGTTAGAGAACTTTTTAATTCATGGCTCGGTAATGGATTTTTATCTGCCGAAAATCCGCCGTTTTTTCGCGCAGCATTACATAACTTTCCGTAAACTACGTGTATTTCTCCGTATACACGTACGACGTATACGGGAAAGTAAAAATAATTTAAGAAATGAAATATTCAGGAATACTGGCAAAGAAGCACCATAATTGCTATACACGAGTAAATACCGTAAATGGTAGTAATTTGAGCTTAAGTGACCACTGATTATTTAGAGTCTGACGTCACTCATGGTACTGTGTGGGAGGAGTGCTTCCTACGCACGTCCACTGCCAGCGCCTTCGCTTGAGTATTCACCCTCTGTGTCAGCATATCAGGAAGCGGAGGGTCCGAGGCTGCGAATTATGAGCCCTCTACGTCGATGCTCCGAATCATTACCGTGTTAGCGCCGTTGAGCCCAAATTGGCCGTGTCGCTCTTGCCTCGAGTGCCGCGTCTTCGTCAGCGCTGCTGCGCAGGTTTCCGCCTCGAGGGGAGCGCTGACGTCGTCGGCCTGGGACGCGGTAAAGCGAAGTGCCGCAGCTGGGCGCGCATTCGAATGCGTCAAAAGGCACGCGTTGTGAAAAAGATGTGTGATCGGAGCCCCTAATAATGTTTTAAACATTTTTTAATAGGTTATAAATATTAAAACATTTTAATATCAATTTTTAAAATGTTAAAATTTTATAGTTTCTTTTTACATTCATATTGATTACTTCTATCCAATTTATTATCTTTATTATAATTAGGTTCAATATTATTATAATTTTTGGTCGTGTTTAATGCCCTAAAGACATTAATTTATGACCACGAATGCAGGTAAAATTCTAGAAACTACATAATTTCGATTAAGTAAATTTTTAATTCTTAACGAAGTTGTTTTAAAGAGAATACCAGAAAGATATGAAATATTTAATGCCTTCATTTTGTATGTAAATGTTAGTAATGTATGAAATGTTAGTAATTTAGAATAGAAATTGTAATTTAGAAATGACACTTTTTGATCATTTTCCATGAAAATGTGTGAGTAAAAGTTCAGAAAGAATTTAATCACATAAATTACTAATTTATTTGTCACTGTTACTGATCTTTCTTATTTATAATATTTGCAGTGCTTCCTACATATTTAAAGGAAGATTGTCGTGAACAATTAAGTGAGAATGATTGGCTTACCGAAACTTTTCCATCTCTTAATGTTGCTACTAGAGCCTGGAAGTTCATGGAATTGCATATTTTGTTAATGGTCATATCTTCTTGAAACTTCAAGTATGTGTAATTAATGGCAAAATATTGAAAATAAAGTTAGAAATGCTTTGCATATAATGCACATTTTGCATATTTAGAGCACATTTTGCATATTTTGGCACATAAATGAATGTTTTTGCAAACATTTGTACATTTTGCCTAAAATAACACTAAAATAATAAATTCTACGAAAAAAAAATTACAGCTAATTATAAACTCTTTTGTTTCTTCAAATACGTTACTACGAATACAATGAGTTCCAGACTACTGACAGACAACGCCACGGAAGTAATATCTAATGTCATCAGTTTATCGCCAAGACTTGACGTATTTTGACATCCTCAGATTGACCTTGCATTAAAAGACATACTCTTTCCCAAACGGTTCTCCACAGAAAGCATCTCCCACCCTCGCTTCCTTGCTTATTCTCTGTTTCTCTGTGTGGCAAAAAGATGTGTCATTGTAAAATACGTTTTCGTAACCAAATGCTGCATATCTTAACAATTTCTGTGCACATTTAAACATTTTGGTGGCATATTTGCACGCATCTTTTAGGGCTAAAGGCTTGTATAAAATTTCCCAGGTCTAGTTATTTTTCAATAACTTCTGATATTAAAATAGTGCATGGCATTAAAATATAGACAATTGATGGACGTATTGCACTAAGAAAAAAAATCAGGCTTTAATACTGGAGGTGTTGGATAGGTACAAATATAAATCTGATCGTTTACAATTTTCAAAATTTCCGGGGATTTAATGAAAACTGGAACTACACAATATTTATAAACTTTTCTATTCGAGGAAAAAAAATAAATGAAAAACGTTGGTGGCATTTTTCAGAACATTTTGAAAACGTCTCAGCGTTTTCTCTGGAAGTACCCCTCAAAATTTAATTATGCTGCAATATAGGTACGAAAAGGAAAAGTAAAAATTAGAAATTTTAAGTTATGGCTGGTTTACAGTAAGATTTCCCAAAATTATTACTTGTAAAATGTAATGAAATAATTCGCAACACATTTGAAATTCCTCTTTGCTCGTATAAATTTTAATGTGTCGATTTCTCCTAGCTATCCATCTTTTCCAAAATTCTTTGAAATGTTCTTACTATTCTGGGCTTGCCTCCTTCATACTTAGAATCTGACCATTTCTTTTTTTACCTTTTTTACTTTCCCGTATACGTACGTATACACGGAGTGATATACGTAGTATAGGGAATGTTATGTAATGCTGCGCGAAAAAATGGCCAATTTTCGGCGGAAAAAAATTAATTGCCGGGCCGTGAAAACGAATAACTGGATAAAACCAGTTGCTAAATTAAGAAAAAAAAATCCCCTAACACGTGGTGTAGCCAGAAATCCTGTTTTCTAGGTCCTTGATGCCGAAAACCCTATTGAAAGGAAAACGTCCGACTGTCCGTCCGTCTGTCTGTCCGTCTGTGAACACTGCTAGCGCCTAAACCATACGTACGATTCCTTCCAAAACGGATATTCCCCGGTCGATCTGATTCTAGTCAAAGCTTTGAGATTTTGAAAAAGATTCTTCAAAATTTGGGGGTACTTTATATGAAGCCCCCCGGGGATTTTCAAACTTTTCTCAAAACCGCTCCAAATTTTTTCTTTAAATTTCTTGTCTGAATAGAGTAAAATACACATGCCATAGGTCCGATTTTCACGTACAGCTCTGAATTTTCGAAAATTGTGAAAGTTTGAATTTTTTTCGGCGTCTTTCTCCAACTACAAAATTGAAGATAGAGATTTTTTTCTTCAAATAAAATTTGATCTGCATATTGAGTTCTTTAATAAAGGTCATGTTACGATTCTTTTTTTTTTTTCAAATTTTGGTAGTTTTCGTGCAATATTGCCTGCAACATGTGCAATTTTAAAAAATTACAAAAACAAAATTTTCTCAAAAACGGCTCCAAATTTTTTCTTTAAACTTTTGGTAGGGATAGTGGTAAATGTGCTCTATCAATGACATAAAAGCCATATTTTTCTATCGTTTAGTTTTTTCAAAAATTACAAAAATGTAAATTTTTTACTTGTATCTCACGTCGTTAATACTTACATTATCGGTGATTTTTTCACATTATTATATTTACGAGTGTATATGCTTTAAATAATGTCATGTAAAGTTTCTCGAAAACACTACCGTTTTCTGTGAAAGTAGCTCAAATTTCGGCATTTTCAGAAAAGCTCAAACGCCATTTTCACGTATACGGCTGCAATTTTTTTCTTGAAACGTTTGTAACGGATAGTGCTAATTACACTCTTTAGTATAGCGTAAAGTTTATTTTGAGTTTTTTTTGTTTTTTTCAAAAATTATATAAATGTAAATTTTTGAAAGATCTCTCACATCTTTATCCGCAATTTGTAAAGATGATTATATTTGTGAGTGTAAGTGCTTCAAATAACTTCAAATAAAGTATTTTGAAAACTCAAAAATTTTTTGTGAAAATGAGCTTCAAATTTCGCATTTTTAGTAGTGCTAAAACGCCATTTTCTCTTAAACGGCACATAATTTTTAAAAGAAAATTGCCATTTACGGCTAGGTTTTTGTGTTCTTTAATATTCTAAAATTAATGTTTCTGTTCTACCAATAGGAAACCGAAAAATTAAGAAAATGACAAAAAAAATGTACTTTTGGCGATGATAGATGGTAGCTGGCAAGAAAGAGTATATTGCAATTCCGAATAGCTAGCGAAGACCCAAGAAAATAGAAAACTAATACGGGAAAGTCTGTGCCATTCTGTAGCACCACTAGTTTACTTTCCCGTATACGTACGTATACACGGAGTGATATACGTAGTATAGGGAAAGTTATGTAATGCTGCGCGAAAAAATGGCCAATTTTCGGCGGAAAAAATTAATTGCCGGGCCGTGAAAACGAATAAGTGGATAAAACCAGTTGCTAAATTAAGAAAAAAAAATCGTAACACGTGGTGTAGCCAGAAACCCTGTTTTCTAGGTCCTTGATACCGAAAACCCAATTCAAAGGAAAACGTCCGTCTGTCCGTCCGTCCGTCTGTCCGTCTGTCCGTCTGTGAACACTGCTAGCGCCTAAACCATACGTACGATTCCTTCCAAAAAAGATATTCCCCAGTCGATCTGATTCTAGTCGAAGCTTTGAGATTTTGAAAAATATTCTTCAAAATTTGGGGGTACTTTATTTGAAGCCCCCCGGGGATTTTCAAAATTTTCTCAAACACGGATCCAAATTTATTTAAATTTCTTGTATGAAGAGAGGAAAATACACTTTTTAACATGGCATAGGTCCGATTTTCACGTACAGCTCTGAATTTTCGAAAATTGTGAAAGTTTAAATTTTTTTCGGCGTCTTTCTCCAACTACAAAATTGAAGAAAGAGATTTTTTCTTCAAATAAAATTTGTTCTGCATATTGAGTTCTTTAATAAAGGTCATGTAAATGTTTTTCAAAATTTTGGTAGTTTTCGTGCAATATTGCGTACAATATGTGCAACATTAAAAAATTACAAAAACATGATTTTCTCATAAACGGCTCCAAGTTTTTTCTTTAAACTTTTGGTAGGGATAGTGGAAAATGTACTCTATCAGATGACATAAAAGCCATATTGGTCTATCGGTTGGTTTTTTCAAAAATTACAAAAATGTAAATTATTTTACTTGTCTCTCATGTCGTTAATATTTACATTATCGGCGATTTTTTCACATTATTATATTTACGAGTATATATGCTTTAAATAATGTCGAGTAAAGTTTCTGGAAAACACTAGCGTTTTCTGTGAAAAGTAGCTCAAATTTCGGCATTTTCAGAAATGCTCAAACGTCATTTTCTCGTATATGGCTGCAATTTTTTTCTTCAAACTTTTCTAACGGATAGTGCTAATTACACTCTTTAGTATAGCGTAAAGTTTATTTTGAGTTATATCTTTTGTTTTTTGAAAAATTACATAATTGTAATTTTTTTGAAAGATCTCTCACATCTTTAATATACACATTACCAGCAATTTGTAAAGCTTATTATATTTGTGAGTGTAAATGCTTCAAATAACTTTAAATAAAGTATTTTGAAAACTCAAAACTTTTCTGTGAAAATAAGCTTCAAATTTCGCTTTTTTAGTAGTGCTAAAACGGCATTTTCTCTTAAACGGCACATGATTTTTAAAAGAAAATTGCCATTTACGGCTAAGTTTCTGTGTTCTTTAATATTCTAAAATTAATATGTTCGTTCTACCAATAGGAAACCGAAAAAATTAAGAAAATGACAAAAAAAATGGACTTTTGGCGGTGATAGATGGTAGCTGGCAAGAAAGAGTATGTCGCAAGTCCGAATAGCTTGCGAAGACCCAAGGAAAAACTAATACGGGAAAGTCTGTGCCATTCTGTAGCACCACTAGTTAATATACTATTGAGGAAATTTTTAGTTTTTCCTCAATTTTCTTAGTTTTTATGTGTCATTTACGTATGAACAGAATTTCATTTGAAATGTTCTCCCAATTGAAGACCACATTTTGTTTTCACACATTATTTGGAGGTTAGCCGTGACCTTAAAAATCTTAAGCTGTCTCTGTTGGTATAATAATTTTAGGCGTGTTTTATTTCATCACATTTCTTATTGAAATTTTGAAGCTCTCTATTTATCCACATCTTAATCACTGTCGTTATCAAACAATTTGATTTTTTTATAATTTCGTTTTGGATAAATTAATTAACAGCATAGGAATGAAAAAATATACACATTCTAAAATCATCACTATTTCTTCTTTTAAGCAAACAAGGAGAAAATTGAACTACTGTGGTAAAATTGTTTCATTGTCACGGAGACTCAAACGGCAGCATTAAATCTTCGGATCCCTCTTCTCCGTTCCGTTCGTTCCGGGGCGATATCCCCACAAGGGCGCGTTGTGCTAAGTGCATTATGTTCTTCGGCGCCCTCCTGACAGCGTTCGGCGTGGGTCGAGTGCCGGCGTGGGCGTAGAGCAGCGCGGGGAAGGGCGCCGCACCCCTGTACACCGCTCCGGCCACGTGGAGCGCCCACGAGCGGCTGAGAAAGGGCGTGGGCAAACGGAAGCCACGCGCAGGGAAATCTCCCTTCCTTCAAAGTCTCTAACATGACCATCTTCTCCACCCCGCTCACTCCACGCGCCCCGCCCTCTTCGCCTCCGTCCATTCCCCTCCGACACGTCCCCCAGTCCGCCCGCCCCGCCCCGCTCCACCTCGCCCGCCCCTCCCCGCCCTCCCTGTCCCCCTCCCTTGCCCGCCTCGCCATGCTCCTTACCGGCCCGGCCTGCCCCGCCCCTGTCCGGCCCGCCCCGCCCCTCTTGGCCCGTCACGCCTCTGCCCGGCCCGGCCCGCCCCGTCCCCGGCCGCTCCGCCCACCCCTACACCCGCGCCATCCGACCACCCGCCACCCCGTACGTCTCTCCCCGCCCCGGCCGCCCGCCAGCCTGCCCGCGCTCCTCCCCGGGCCGTCCGCCTCCCCCAGCCCGTCTTCCTGCCCGTCCGACCCGTCCACTCGCCCCGTCCGCCCCGGTCACCTCGCCCGCTCCACTGTGCGATCCGCCTCACCTGCCACCCTCCCGTCTCCACCCCTTCCGCTGTACCCACCCCTTCCCGTTGACCTCGCCTCCCTCCCTACCCACCTGTCCATTTCCCCCTCCCTGGCCCTCTCTGCCCACCCCGCAGCCACCACTCACTCCGAGGTTTCTGGCAAACCCACTCTCACTGCCCACTTCGGCTGCCGATCCCGCGTCCTCCTTCTCGCCTCACCCGATTTGCCCGACCTCTCTGCCCTGCCCACCCCGCCTCCCTTTTCCTGACCATTCCTCACATCCACCAGTTCCTCCCACCTCACCAATATCCACCCCGCCCGCCCCTCTCCCTCGCTCCCTCATTCGCGTCCTCTCGCCCCCGCGTGCTCGCCCTCGAGGGACAACGCGCTGGCGAGTGCAGCCTGGAAGTCCAAGGGTTGGAGAGCGAGTAATCGGACGCCATCACGCTGACTCATGGGCTCACGCTTGGCGCTTCCCACCCGAAGGTCTAAAAATAGCCACGGTGGGGCGGGGCTGTTGTTCTTTTTTTGGAACGATTCATCATCGTCGGCCGGCAATATGCGTGCAGGTGGTGTTATGAAGAGAGTGTTTCGAACTGATGACACCACGTGATCAGGAGCATTTCGTAAAATAAACTACCCTTTTGGGTTCCAAAATAAAGGGGAATAGTAATTGGAAATTATTCCAGAAAGATAGGTAGTACATCACAAGTTATTGTGCAAGTGCAATGAGAACATTTAATCTAAACGTGTTCACCTTAATAACATACTATATTGTTAATTGATTAATAATGTGAGTTATATAATGAGTTATTATATCAGAAAATTTTAAGAAAATATTTTGAATGAATATCAAAATCATAATAATTGTCCAATTTGATGGAAAATTTGTGATGATTTGAAGAGGAGACAAAGTTTGTTTTTGAACATTTTTTTAAAATTTAATCAAAGTCCTTGCATACAAATTAACCCATGAGTTTATATTGGAGTACTACAAATGTAACTACAAATGAAACTTTTAATACACGTAACTCAATTGATCATCAACTTTGTTCACCGCATATGGACACTACCCCTTCATTATAGTGTCATGAAGACAAACAAATTTTTCAATTTAAATTATGCGTTTATTCATATATTTTTCACCAATATGAAATATTTTAGTTGGGAAAATTAATTTTATTTAAAGTTGCCTGTAGAAATGTAAAAGATGACAGTATCTATTACAAATTTTATGTCGATGGAATAAATCAATTCTAATATTTATTTAAGTGTTAGAGTGTAAGAAAACCTTCCGAATCCAACATTTACTACCAAAAGTTAAAATATGACATCCACAACTGATGCTCTTCCCAAAGATGAATGAGAAATTTTATAAATATTAATCCTTTAGGTACGTCAGAAGAAATAAATAATTTGTGTTTTGAAAAAAATCAACGAAATAATTTGTTTGAATAATTCTACGGGTAGATAAACAAATGGTCAGAAAAAAGCATAACTCATTTGAAAAGCAAAATTCCTGCAACAAATCTTGAGGAGACAATGTGCTTTGATGGATTTTGACAATGCGTTGAGTTTTATAAAAGGACTAGTAATATTATGAAATTACCCCGTCACTCCACCAGCAAACTTGAAATGTTAATGCCTATCGCGGGTTTCGAATACAGCCTTAATGTCCAGGTACTGGTGCTTACCTGCTTCAAGCCTCTATTTTACAAGTCTTGACAGTGCTATTCGTAAATGTGCCGCAGTTGAGTAACATAATTTGATAAAACTAACTAACTGGGCACGTGCCGACTTTGCGCACTTTGGAAATAATTATTGTCAAAGTGAAAATAACTTCATAGTGGATCACAACATTAGATCAAAACCTGAATTGCAGCCTTCATTGAAACATTGTGTATCCACCATGGTGGGTTTAACCCTTCAAGGTAATTTTACACAGATTGTGAATTTCTGTTAGCTTGTTACTCCCTACTACGGAGTACTGGTTATGAGAAAAGCTAGTTATGAGAAAAGTTTTAGCTTCACTTAATCACGCATTTTTCCCTTCATGCTCCCCTCGCATTTTCTGCGCATATTCCCTAGGATGTTCTGCGCATGTTTCGTCGTATGTTCAGCCCATCCCACGCTTGTTTACCACGTTTCCGGTATCTCATTTCTCCGCACGTTCCACATGATTCCGTATATGGTTCTTCACATATTCATCGCAGGTTCCCTCACATTCTCCCTCATGTCTGTCTATTCTCACGTTACCCCAGTTGTTCTTCAAAATTTCTCCCCAAAATCATAGTAATATGTAAACATTGAATTTTTAATACATACTAACATGACAAAGGAAGTTTTATAGTTGTTCAAGAGTTAATTTGTTATTACTTTTTATAATATCAATGTAATATTTAATGCTTTTGTAAAATAGGGAGATACTTGATTTCATTTAGTGCCTGCGTATTGTGCTGGTATTGTATGCGTGCTTTTCAAAGACCCGCTAAATCCGAATTCCAGAGACGAGAGAGTAAAGAGATACTGTTGTCGACTAGTTGTGACACTTTTAGTGACCACTTTGTTCCGCGTGTGCTGCAGGATGATATTTTGCCCGCGCATTTTCACAGGTCCACTTCGCTGCAAAGGTCACGCGTCCTAGATTAGGCGTCATCCTTTCCCACAAGGCGGCAGCGTAGAGCCGTGACGTCGATACAACGTGTCGTAGCGGGAGGCGTGGGACGCGTTCTGACGCACCCAATGGGAACAAAGGTGGAAACAACTCGCCACGTTAATACATTCTTCAGCATTACTCACAGCTTTGTTTCCTCCGTATTCACTTCAAATACTTCAAGTTTAATAAGTTCCGAGGCAATACGTTTCGTAGGTTTTCACGAATTAATTTTTTTAAATACGATAATTCGAATCAAAATTGAAATGAAATCTGAAGTGTGAAGTGAAAGAGAACAATTGAAACACACTTGGTATGAACATGAGTATACACATCGACATGAGTGAATATAGTTCTGATTCGGAAATAGAAATAGCAGCAAACGCTGCTATAGAAACATTGTTACCCAATAAGTCAAGAAGGAAATATGAGCGTAAGTATTCAATGTTTAAAGATTGGTGTGAAAAAAAAGTTCATACCATATTGGGAAAAGTTTTGATTGCTTACTTTTCTGGCAAGTCAGAGAAGGAGAAACCAAGTAATATTTGATCCCATTATTTTATCTCAAAGAGTACAATATCACTTAATGACAACATTGATATCAAATGTAAAGGTAAGCTTCCGCAGCTCGAATACCTCTCTTTTCGGTTGAACGGATGGTGGCACGTCGTTGGCTGACGCCGAAGTTTCTCCTGTCATGTCGCAGGATTCCTCAGAGCAGTGACACCGCGGTGCTGCGCTTCCCGTACCGGAGAGCCAAGAAAACATTGACAGAAGTAAGTTTACCACCCAAGTGTGATAATGTACTAGGGCGGTAAAGTTCATTACGAAACTGATTATAATGATATAATGTTGACCAAAGTGGATAAAATCTTAAAATTAATTTAATGAACACTTATCTGCTGTAATTTGTTCGTTATGTCTTTTGTTTGTGTTGAGACCTTCAAAAGGGTCTTGGTCTGGCCCGAGCAAGCGTGTGTGAGTGTGAGGTTATAGTTATCAAAGAAACGAGTGCGATTTTTTTCAAGTTCGAAGATTGAGGTTTTAAATGAAAAGATGAGTGATGTCGCATCGCAAAGTTCATCAAAACTTTGTGAGAAAGCTCTTGGGAGACGAAATTCATTGAACTATACATATTGTCCGTTCTACGCGGCGCGAAGATTCGGCAAATGCTGTGTATAGGAAAATTGTAATAATACTACTACTAATACTAATACGACTGCGGTGGAGTTTTAACAGTGAAGCATCTACTAACGGACTGTGTGAATCTCGCAACAATCAGAGACAGAGTGGAATGAAGGGGGACCTGAGGAAGGACCTAGGAACGGACACAACGGCGACTGGCAGGACGTTGAAATTCCTGAAAGAGGCAAATCTGTTTCACAAAATTTGAATTGTAACTGTAAATTGTACTTGTATATGTGACATTTTATAATAAACAGTAAAAAAGCTAAAGGCCTTAGTTGCCAAGCCTTCAAACATTATTATTATTAATAATAATAATAATAACAACAACAACAACCCAGACCGGATAGTCGAGGTCGCTAAAGCTGAAGAGCCGTAAAGCTCGTGCCTGAAGCGTCGCGGGTTCGAGTCCCGCCTGGGGCATGTTTGTGATTGTCCATTCACCACCACCACCTTCATCATCATCATTTCCTAACCTCATCCCCCAGGGCTAACAACTCTGGGGTGTAAATCGGACTCAGCATAGAAATGCTGATCCCCCCTCCCAAAAGAAGTCACCTGAAAAAAATTGACCGGACCTCGGTGGACACGTTCGCGTGGACCGTAGATGGTCAATTCGCGACCAAAAAATATTCAATAATACAATGACAATAATGTTGGCAGAGATCTTTTGATCATTTTGTGCCCTGTCGATCTTTCAAAAAACTTATGATCTTCCCTGACATTGCTCTCTTTTCTTGTCTAGCATTCCTATTCCCCCCTCGGACACCCACTTCCATAGGAGAGGCGGTCGGCGGCGCCTCCGAGAACTATTTCTGCGCTGTATCGTCACGTCAGCCGTCGCCGAGGCGCCGTGCCGTGTCGGGTGCCAAAGTCGTCGGACGAATGCAAGGTCGGTGTCCGCCTCTCCGTCCCTTTTATTTCCCCCTGCCCGTTCCAGGCGCTTTTCCTCGAACCAATGTGACGCGCCGTCGCGGCATATCGAAGCGCGATTGCAGCTGCATGTACAAGTTTTGTCTCGATTTAATGAAATATCGTGTATGTATGTATGGACTTGGCGCGACGGTCCGTGAACGGACTCGGACCTAAGGGCAACGTCCCTGCCTCGCGGCCATGGGTGAAGGGGAACATCCCCACGCCGTATTCCGGTCTTCTCAACCTGAGAAGTGAATTTTCTCATCGTCACACAGCAACACATACTGGGACATTGCAAGGAAAACGCACACTATTGTTTTGCCTCGATCGGGAATCGAAACCGGGGTCGCGAAGTGTAAAGCGAGCATGCTGAATAAGAGCTACCCGCGAGGCAATGAATCAGTTGCCATCAGTTAATTCATTTTGCGTTCACTTTAATTTGCTACGTTGTTACACATTTCACCCTGAGCACATGTTAGGTGTGTGCAAAAAATGAAAATAATTGAATTGAAAATTAAACAATTTTTAATGGAAATGACAAGTAATGTTTAGTATTTTTTTATTAAGGATTAAACAATTCTTTTCTTGCATATTTCACTTTCGATAATGTTGAAGTAATCTTTCGGCCTGGAAGAAAACTTTCACGTCCTCCCACATTATTAAATTGCATTTCGTTCTTCGAAATCTTGTACTGCACTTAAATCACACTAATGAAACATCCCTTTAAAAGTGTTCTTTATAGTTGATCTATTGAAAACACTGCGGGTAAAAACAGAGAAATTTGCGCATGCTTTTTGCTATATACGGCGAACTGCTTTTAAGCGAGAGTCTCTTTCTCGTAAACTAAGCGGGATCGCAAAGGTAGCAGGTGCTACATTCGCTCTTTTGTAAACTTATAAAAATATAGCCCAACAAGGCATTCATTTTATCTGTGTACTAGCACCTACTTTCTGTGCGCAGATATATAGAAAACTCAGTAATGAACTACGTCGTAGTCAAAATAATGTTAGGAGAATTAAAGATTTTTTCTTTTGTTATAGGCGCACTGGTTCTGAATGAACTGGTTCTAGATGATTCCATTCACTGCTTTGTATAATAATCTAATGTACAATCCCTGTGGAACAATAAGAAATGTTAAAATAAATAATTAATATCAAACTACACGAGCATGAAAATACGCAAATACTTTTTATATGAAAATGTATGGTACATTTCTCTCTGACGTTGAATGTAGCTTCTTTTTATTAATAATTCAGAAATAATAGAAGCTTAAATAATACAATATTTAAACGTACAATACCAAAATAATATTTCTAATATGGATTTTTTTATTTTCTAATAAAATCGTGAATCAATAATTAAAGTATTGGTTTTGAATAATATGTATTGTCCTTCCTCCATTCCCTCATTTGATATATATATATATATATATATATATATATATATATATATATATATATAGAAACGAGTCGTGAATTTGACTTTTCACAATAATTATTAGTAAAAGGGGACAGGGACTCTTTCCCAGGAATGGGCTCCGGATTCAAATATTCTCATCAATGGAAACATAAGGGTAAACATGAATTTTTATTGATTGATTAGTTACAAAAATTGGTGGTTCTTATTCCTTACAAAACATCTGCTCTATCATTTTCCTATTATAAATAACCTCTTATTTATTAACTCTTTATTGTCCTGGAATTCCATTCATTTCTTATGATTTTCTCAACTGTGGGGCCTTTACTACAGATCACTGCTTCCTGTCATCTATTTCCCCCCTTTCAATGTTCTCCCGCCAGTTCTTACTCACACCGCACGTCCAGTCCCGGGCCGCACCGCTCCGCGACCGCGATCAGCCGGCGAGGCGATGCCTCGCGCAGCAGCGCCGGCGGTGCTCGGCCCACGTCGGGTTGCTGGATGCCGACGTGGAGAGAGGGCCCGCTCCGCCGCACGCCTTCGCCGCTCGCGGTCGTTCCCAGCACAACGCTGGCTACCGAGATCTCGCTGTACACCGCCGTTGTAACGGACTTGCCACGCGTCGCCCGCTAATGCTTCTCCCTTCGCCGTCCGCAATAAATCTTTTCGTCTACGTCTCACAATTGATTGTTAATGCTGCCCAGCTATGCTCACTCAATGTTCTCCTTGTGTCCGCCCACATGCTTTGCCTTGTCAACGCCGATTTCACCACTTTTAGCACAATCCAATGATTAATCTTCCCTCACTCCGATTAAGTCTTTGTTTCCATCTGATAACTAAGACACATACACCACACACTAACGGTTAACTGCCGCACAGAAATCCACGAGCCACTGCTGCTCCGCACTCGCCCACGTGACTGTCTTCTTGTACCGATATTGTCCTTTCTTTACTACGCCAATACAACCGTTTTAGCTCACTACATACCATTTCTCACCGCATTGTCCCTCCCGATGCCTTCCATTCTCGATGGTCCCAGATTTCACCACTATTCGTCCTTTTTCTTCCACACCTTTCGCAACCGTCCTTTTCATTCTCCAGCCACAGCTCCACTGCCGGCCCGTCTCGTGGTTTTCCCGCGCTTCGGTTCTCCTCTCTGACTCGACTCCGGCACCCGACTCCGTCGGCGCGCCCGCAGCTACCGCGTAATTCAAATGTTCTTCATTCTCAGAAACGCATTGTTATCATTGTAATGATAATAATTCGTTTCAATATATATAGTGCACAGTATATTGTGATGATTTATCTCAAGTTGAACAAATTTCGTATAAACTATAAGGATGAACAAGAGCAACAATGGTGAACATAAGGGAATTATATGGCGAGAGATAAATAATGAAAATGTAAGAGAAAACAGTGTGATTAATAAAGGTAAGAGTAGTGAAATAAGTGGCAAATAAAATATATGGACACATGAGTAATTTCCGTGGGTTATTTAGTTAATGTAAGTTAAAAAGAATCCAATAATCCATTTAATCAAGGACCTAGTGGTGCTACAGAATGGCAAAGACTTTCCCGTATTAGTTTTCTGTTTCCTTGGGTCTTCGCTAGCTATTCAGAATTGCCACATACTCTTTCTTGCCAGCTACCATCTATCACCGCCAAAAGTACATTTTTTTGTCGTTTTCTTAATTTTTCGGTTTCCTATTGGTAGAACGAAAATATTAATTTTAGAATATTAAAGAACACAAAAACCTAGCCCTAAATGCCAATTTTTCTTTAAAAATTATGTGCCGTTGTAAAGAAAATTTCGTTTGAAAGAAAATTTCTACTAAAAATGCGAAATTTGAAGCTCATTTTCACTGAACATTTTTGAGTTTTCAAAATACTTTATTTGAAATTATTTAAAGCACTTACACTCTCAAATATAATAATGTTTACAAATTGCTGGTAATGTGAATATTAAAGATGTGAGAGATCCTTTAAAAAATAACTCAAAATAAACTTTACTTCATATTAAAGAGTGCCATTAGCACTATCCGATCGAAAAGTTTGAAGAGTTTTTTAGCCATTTATGAGAAAATGGCGTTTGAGCGTTTCTGAAAATGCAGAAACTTGAGCTACTTTTCACAGAAAACGGTTGTGTTTTTGATAAACTTTACTTGACATTATTTAAGGCACATGTACTCATATATATAACAATGTGAAAATAATGACATATAATAATAATATAATAACAATGTCAAAAAAATTACATTTTTGCAATTTTTGAAAACGCAAAAGAATAGAGCAATATGGCGTTTTTGTCATCTCATAAAATACATTAGGCTGTACACCTACCAAAAGTTCAAAGAAAAAATTTGGAGCTGTTTTTGAGAAAATCATGTTTTTGTAATTGTTTATAATTGTACATTTTGCACGCAATATTGCGCGAAAACTACTAAAATTTTCGAAAGATTATACATGACCTTAAACAAAGTACTCACTTCGGAGGACACATTTTATTTGAAGGAAAAATCTCTATCTACAATTTTGTAGTTGGTGAAACACGCCGAAAAAATTCAAACTTTTGCAATTTTCGAAAATTCAGAGTTATCCGTGAAAATCGGACATATGCTGTGTTAATAAGTGTATTTTACTCTATTCAGACAAGAAATTTAAAGAAAAAATTTGGAGCCGTTTTTGAGAAAATTTTGAAAATCCTCGGCGAATTTCATATACCTCAAAATACCCCCCAAAATACCCCCATATATAGTACCCCCAAATTTTGAAGAATCGTTTTCAAAATTTCAAAGCTTCGACTAGAACCAGATCGACCGGGGAATATCCATTTTGGAAGAAATCGTACGTATGGTTTAGGCGCTAGCAGTGTTCACAGACGGACGGACGGGCAGACGGACGTTTTCCTTTCAATTGTGTTTTCGGTATCAAGGACCTAGAAAACAGGGTTTCTAGCTACACCACGTGTTAGGGGATTTTTTTTCTTAATTTAGCAACTTGTTTTATCCACTTTTTCGTCCACGGCCCGGCAATTAATTTTTTCCGCCGAAAATTCGCCATTTTTTTGCGCAGCATTACATAACTTTCCCTATACTACGTATATGACTCCGTGTATACGTACGCATACGGGAAATAATAACTAAATAAAATGCTTAGGCGGTATTAGCCAATCAGAAATGAGAAGGCGTGCAAGGAACGGGAGAATCTGCGCGATAGAAGTAAGAAGAAACAACACTGGGTACTGTACTGCGCGTGGTGAAACAGAAGAATAGGGCGTGTTATAGACGGGAAGAACGTATTCGGACTCGGTGACGACCGAATGGTAATGGAAGGTTCTCCGAGATAGTAAAACAAAACGATCGTGTAAATTGTAACAAAATACAAACAGTGTGTGGAAAGGAAGATGAACTGGACTAGGCTGGAAATATAAATTTAGAATTGACGTTAGAGCGACGGCCAAGAATGTTAGGGACTTCAAGAGAAAAGTTATTAAATGGGACATATAAAACGAGACCAAGTTTTGGTATAGCTCTAAGTAAATTTTCAATTAGAATAATGATGGGTAATGACCATGCATGCAAGGGAGAAGTAATATTAAATATCAAATAACGACAGGGTTATTGTTATTGTTCTTGGGAATAGTTGCAAAGATTGCCATGTATATTTGTTTTTTTTTTGTGTGAAACAGAGAACCAGAAATTACAATTTCACTTGATTTTTGTTTTTATTAATTATTTGGTATTGGTAAGAAAAATTACCGGATTCCAAACAGGGAAGTCAATATCTCTTACGTAAATATTCGTAACCGAAAATCTGTACAGACGGTTTTGTCAAACCCACGAACAAATTTTATCATGGCGGCTTGGTATGAAAATAGGGCAATTGTCGTGGTAAATAATTAAATACAATATCCGAGAATAAAGTTAGTATATTGATACGGGATATTGATACGGATAAATTTATTTGCATACGGATAAATTAGTATATTGATACGGATAAATTGCTGTTTAGAACGAGGAAAATCCACTAGTATATATATATATATATATATATATATATATATATATATATATATATGTACATATATGTTCATTTAGTTATTTTACAAATGAGCAATTAATTCACAAAAGTATATTCATTCAGAAAGGTAGCTGGCTTTTACAAACGATACGTTTTAAACCCAAAGTTTATGTGAAAGGGAACTGTTTGGTACATTTTGTTGTATTGAAAATTATATTTTACGATTCCTGATGGAATGACTGACAGAAGAACCATGGTGTTTACGAGATATTTATCGCTATTAGTTACATATATTGTAACACCCCCCCGCGTACACACGACCACTCATCGGTGTCGGCAATATATTACATACATCGTATTCGCTTAGAAACTGAGCGAAGACTTAGCAGCTTATTAGTTTCAACATTCTCAGAAAAAAATGCGAAAATACAAAATATCGTTCAGGATACTGCTCGATACTCGTATACTCTGCGGTATCTGGCGGTTTACAGATTATGGCACCGCTTAGCAAATACATGTATTGCTAATTTAGTAAACCCGCAGAAATTTATTGACTACTATGTAGCTTATGACCATGCGAGATGTATGGATGGTTTTGTTATGTATCCAGGACATCAGAAAACAAACAACAACAAATAAACCGTTTATATTTTGTTCAGAAATTACAAATATACGAAATGCAGTTGAGGATACTGTGCGGCAATCAAATACGCTGATGCGGCTGGCAGGTTGTAACTCACAGCTCCGTTTACAATCTCATGTGCGCAGAAATTCAGACAAAACTAAGCAGACTGGTCATGTCAGAGCAACACCGCCTGGAATACAAGGCCTGCCGACGTATTCCGTGACGTCACATAGGAAGGCCGGAAATCGCCGGCCGCGGTGGCCGCTCGGCAATAGCGCCGCTGTAAATATTGCATCGTTTCCCGGGGCATTTAGAATTCTGTTCTTAGTTCATTTAAACTTGAGGCATATGGCTAAATGAAAGGTCAAAAAATAAACACATTTATTTATTTATTTAACGTCACAATCTTAGCATTTAAACTTGTGTATCGATTGTAATACACTTTATTACAGCTCATGTCTTATGTTGCAACACTATTTTTGCTTGCGTCTTTTACATTCTGACATTGTTTTTCGTTTTAAATGGTCAGTTTTTCTTTTTGAATAATTATTTAAAAGTAGGTTGGCAGTTACATACATAATTTTTTGAATATTGTCCTTAACGTTATGGTGTTCAATGTTATGATCTTGAAAGATATTGTTTGGAATATTCATTACTCCTAAAGAAACTACTACATTCTTATAATTTGATACCATCAAAAATTCATTTTCTATTTCTTTTGAAATTAATTTTTGCACAATAATGTACAAATAAGACGTACAACAAACAACATCTTTATGAGGGTAAAACAGACTACCTCTTTTATTTGAATTAATCAACATATTATATCTACCAGACTTTTCTGCAATTAAATATTGTTTATAATAGCCACATTTGATTTTTTTTGTTACAGCGTAAGCATTGTATCCCCCAATATATGTTAAAATGGAACAGGTTGATACTGGAATGTCATCAATATCGTCCTCGTCTACAGCACAATTACTTTTCAAAATATCTGAAACCACTGTTGTGTAGGCCTTCATCCTGAGACATGAAATTAGTCGCATCAAATTCACAAACATCCACAGAAACTTGACTGAGACTGTGAGATTTCAAAATAAGGGACATGGCATTCTGAATTCGCAGTTTGCTTTCACTTTTAAAAATTTTGCCTAACAGACACATGACACTGTGCTCCAGACACATGAAACTGTGCTTTAGAAGGGTCTTGCTCCAAATGGGGATTACTGGAAAACGTGCTGCAAATTTGCCTAATAGTAGAGGAACTGGGTTATCTCAAATTACCAGATGATTTCAGATATTTATATCCATGAGGTGATATCGAGTGAAAAAGACTACAGAATATAAGTAATTGTCATAAATATCTTGCAGTAGTTTTAGGTAGTGGAAGTAATAATATTTGTTCTTTCATAAATCCAATGTGGCTGTGGATCTCTGGTATTATTGTTTCCAAATGATCAAGAAAATGTGTGATCAAGTCGATAACATGTTTTATGGACAAATTGCGACAATTATTGCAGAAAGCTCCACTGATTTCACTAACAATATTCTCCAAGTCATGTATCTTATTGATCTTCCTTGGTAGTTTTCCAGATGGAAGCGAGTGTATTTCAGCATCGTCATTGAAAGCAGATAATATCAATTCTTCACTAACATTAAAGCACAAAGCATTCTTGGCTGACGGTTTCCTTTCACTAGCAAAATTTACATAATTTTCTTTCAGCAATATCGTCCAATCTGCAGGTAAACTTATGTCACACACTTTAGATTTCAATTCTTCATGGTAATGAAACGAATTCTTCTCATTATGTGTCTCAAAGGAAACGATGCTTTCCTCGATGACATTTCTTAAAGACTCGTTCTTCAATCGCGTACGTCGCCTATCCGAGCTTTCTCGAGCAGATGTCGAAGGCCGTGACAAATACTTTGGTATTCCAAGCATTACAGACGGTTCAGCACCTAGAAATAATAATTAACTTTGTTATCTCAAACCTACATTGTAGAATGTTAAATTACCATTTACATACTTTTTGTACAAGTACTCTCTGAAAACCTAAAAAATCATTCTATTGTCTCAAGTGAAGCAAATTCTGAAGTCGCCAAACACCTAAAATCACTAAATATGCATACGATCCCCACAAAAATCATGACTACACAAAACAAACTAAGCAAGAAGAACAGCTGTCCTTTCAACTCATCAGAACGTTACAATAATCAACCCTTTAATGCACAAGGTTAACTTATGGACTTTACTGTTAAGAATAATTGCATAAAGATTGAGGTCTCTTTCTGAATTACATTATTCTCCTTCTGAAGTCATATATAGTTCCCAAATAATATATTATTTAACTCACCATCAACAAGCCAGGGGTATGACAATGGGGCATTAATTTGCTTCCCTGTTTTCTCATCTTAAGCTGAACTACTTCTTTCAACATCACGTTCGTTAAAATGTAGTTCACAAACCTACACATGAAATAGAAAACAAGATATTTCCAACAAACTCCAGTTCCAGAGATAATTGGACAGAAAGATGGTTAGGTATAGAAATATAGTATGTATCACCAAGTTAAGTAATCTATGAATAATATAATCGAAGGTAAGAAACACATATTTTAAAGATAGATTGTAGCTTACCTTTGTGTATGTTGTGGGTATAAAACCATTTATATTGCTCTCATTGATTTTCTTTTTAACTCGACGTCCTTTGGACACGAAAAAATACCCAACCGAGGTCCATTCTTATAATTTGCCTGGCACCCCGGCACACAACTAGGCATAATTTCTGCACTTATATCCTTACAGACACACACGGTTTAAGTATATTTTACCATTAAATAACAAAAAACATTAAGCACAGGCCCAGAAACAACACTACCGCACTATAGTATGTGATAATGGATCATGGCCTTCTCGTCGTGACGTCACGCACAAACTCTCAGGGCGTCGGCAGGCCTTGTATTCTAGGCGGTGTTGGTCAGAGGTGTCAATGGTAACGTTAGATCCCAAGATCTCGATAAAAATTCCAAAACAATGAAACAGTTTCCATTTCATGAAAAATGCAAATATTTGATTGTGTTAATCTGCCTAATCTCATACTGCATTTACTGACCAAATTCTCAACCTTAGTGTGTCACTGATAAGGAGACAGATGAAGTCATGCGCCAGCAAGTTACGAAAAAAGACGTCGCTCACAGTATTCCTGAACACCGTTGTTAAATATTTGATAGGGGAGAGTATACTGTAATATGTGTTACAAGTAAGTATTTTATTGGTTGGTATCACATTATGTGTTACTTTTTGAAAAATCATTTTGTATGATGATGTACAAGCAGGGCACTAGTATATTACTAATTTCTCAAAGCTCAGAAAGTGAAACAAAAAATATATTTGAACTCACGTATGTTCTTTTTGTTCAGGTTTATACTATATTACGCAAATACTTTCAATATATCGCCACAATGTAAAACTTACTCTTTTTGATATTTTTCCTTCTCACGTATTCTTGAAGAAAGCTTTGAAGTTGATCTTCAACGCCGAGGCAATTAACGGTTAATTATACTTAAATGGCTTTTAATTGTATTGCAGTACTCATTTTAGTCTCTTTAGAAGAAAGTAGTTGACAGAAAGGTGCCAATAACTTTTAACACAACATTATTTTCAGAAATTCGAGATCGCAGCGAATCCTGGTGTGGAAACGTTTTTATATTATCTAAAGCAGGGCTGTCCAAATGGCGGGCCGCGGACCGCATGTGGCCCGCGTTGCCATTTATTGTGGCCTGCAAATGTTATTAGACAAACGTGAAAGTCCCTTGCATCGATATATATCGGGGGAGAATATTGCGCTTAGCGCACGTGCCCTGTCGGAGTCAACACCCCCCTTAATGTAAAAATAGGATAGGTTTTGATTTAACGATTTTTCTTGAGTAAATTCAAAATCATTCTGTTTCACTTCCTTATGCCCATCTGATATCATGCATGGTTCCACACCCGCACTCCCAGAGCAGCCGCGCAAAATGCCGAGATCAACAATAGGGGGTCAGATGAGGATCGCCCGAGTAATGAAAAGATGGCCCACAGCCATATTAAAGGTTTACGTTGTGGCCCTTGATACTTTGCAAGTTGGATACCCCTGATCTAAAGTCTTTGCTCTATTTTTCCTCCCATTACTGTTTTACCTCTTTTATATTTTCTCTTGCCAAAATTACCCTCATCAATTTAAATATTCATTCCTTCATCACTTCATTGTACGCGTTCACTCTCCAGTATCATAAAACACTTCCCTACAAAACCCATTTCAATATGTCAAAGTTTTAGCATCAACGTATACATCATTCATAACATGTTTGCTTTAATAATATGTTTTCCCCTCGATCAACCCGCAAAGACGTCATAACCATACTTAATTTTCTAGAACTAAAAAATATCTGTCTCATGCAGAACACAGTTACGCATTTAAACATTTTTACGGCCAAATTAAGCGTATTAACCAGCAAAATGACTTATTGTCATTTATTTCATGTCTCTTGAACACTTAATACATTCACGCGTAGATGCAATAAAAACAACATTCCAGTTACTTATATAAAATGAAGAAAAACCGACTTCATCATTTTTAAATATGAACATTTCAGATTAGACAATTAAATGTAAAATTAACGAACGGTCCACTTCCTCCCTACATTTAAGGTGGACATAACAATAAATACGCAATTATTTGCACTCATGAACTCAATCGTAGATCGCAATTGTTGACACTGGGGTGAAAAATAGCAGACCTCCTCGTGGTGCACCCTGGGTAAAGATAAATCTGCTGCAGCAATCGCCGCATCTCGAACCACTCGAGATTCCCGAGCCCCCTGACGATTGCCACAAGACATCGAAACGGCCTTTTCAAGGGCCCCGACAACCATCTCCGCGTTTTCTACTGGAACGTGGGCGCCTTGAGAAACTCCATTCTGAGTTAAAAAACAATGTTTATAAATTTGACGCTGACATTATTATAATTGTCGAAGTAGGTGGCTCAACTGACGCCACTTGTTTTTATGAAATACCTGACTATAGGTTATTTGTTATAAAAAGATAAAAACTCAATCGCATGCAAGGTCATTGTCATCCATGAAATGCATGACCTTAATGATCTCGAAGCCATTAGTATTGATGCCTGGAAAAAACAATGTTCACTTCAGTCACAGGTCTCTACAACCCTCTGAACGACGTACCAAACCCTGACTGTATAGCCAATCTATGCCAGTATAGAAAAAATAGACTCAGGGGTTTTAATACTCATTCAACTAGACGAGCTTACCCATCCACCAGTGCAACTGGCAAAGTAGTCGAAGGTCTACTGAACCGTTCCGCCGTGATAAGAATACCCTCTGACCCAACATTTGTTGCATTCTCCGGGCACCTAACAACTCCCGACTTTTTAATGGTTCGTGGAAACCTATCATCTAAGAATGCAATCCTAATCCTCTAACAACCAACACGAAACATTTCCATCACTACCTTTTACCCAACCAATGCAAAACTTTACTAGGAACTACAACCCTGTGAACCAAACAAGCTTCGTTAACAATAACAGATCACGGAGTAACCCCACCCAGCAAAACCAACAAAATAATAATATTAATCCTCTTTTAAATTCAATTATTAATTCTATAACGTCATGCATAATTAACTTCATCAATTCCCTCATACCATCAATAATCAGTACAATTCAGAATACAATAACAGCTTATTTTAATAACAATTATGTCAATACAAGCCCTTAGAAATATATCATTTACAAATTGGAATGCAAACGGGATTATATCCAAAAAAAGTAGAACTGACACAATACATACACACACACAATATAGATATTGCACGCATAACAGAGACACATCTAAACAATAGTAACAAGTTTTACATACCAGAATACAGAATTTATAGAAATGACACGATCGAAAATAAAGGAGGCGGTGTACTAATAGCAGTCAGGAATAATATAAACCATCACGAAATTAATATACCAAACACCACAGGAATTGAAACAGTAGCAATAAGCCTAAAATTGAACAATGAATCATGGAATATAATAGCTGCATACAAACCTCCAACAATAAAAATACAGCCCCAAAATATACTTATTCAATTCACCCCAAATAAAAATACATTAATTCCAGGCGATTTTAACGCCAAACACATTCACTGGGGATGTCACACAAGCAACCAAGCAGGAAAAACACTATCCCAAATTTGAACCAATACCAATATAAATATTCTGTCCCCTCCAGAACCAACATACTATCCAAGAGACGTAAATAAAAAAACAGACATCCTAGACATCGGTCTGACAGATGGAAATATCAATTTTTACTCAACCCCTTATCATGTACTTGATTAAGACCACATTCTTGTTAACATACTTACACAGCAAATTCCACCTCCGCGATCCCCAGTCCCCAAACTTAACACTCTTAAATTAAACTGGATTAAATTCCAAAACATAATAAGCAATTTAATACCTAAAATAAAAATCCTAAACACTTCAATAGAAATTGAGAATGCTGTAATATTACTAAACACCATGATACATACAGCAATAACAGAAACGCAACTCATAAATACACAACCTCATAACAATATTAGACATTCACTTCTACCGACAGAAATTAGGGACATAATAAATATAAAAAAATAAGACCCGAAGACTATGGAACGTAACAAAACATCCACTAATTAAAACAGAACTTAAGATATTAACTAATATAGTTAAGAAATTAATAAAAAATCATATAAATCTCAAATTCCTAAACAAGATACAATCTTTAATGTCACAAAACAACACTATTTAGAACTTCACCTGAAAAATACTAAAAAAGAAATCAATTATTCCACCTATCAACTCACCAAAGGGTAAGTTATTCACCCCAACCGACAAGGCCGAGAAAATAGCCAATTACTTTGAGTCGACTTTCACCCTCAACCAAACACAATTGCACCCGGAACACAACACAATAATTCAATCTACAAACTTTTCTAACTATGGCCTTCACCTTAAAATTCATTTCACAAACCCTAAGGAAATAAAACAAATGATTAACGTTCTCCCGATTAAAAAAGCGCCAGGCCACGATCGCATTAATAATTCAATATTAAAACATTTACCAGCCCCCGCAATTGCTTTCATGACAAATATTTACAATTCATGTTTCAGAACAAACCATTTTCCATCCACTTGGAAACATGCCATTATTCATCCCGTCCCGAAACCAAATACAAATCCAGCAAACACCGATAGCTATCGCCCAATTAGCCTCCTTCCATCTCTGTCTAAAATCTTCGAAAAAATAATACTTCAACGACTCAAAAAAATCTACAATTAACAAAAGCAATCCCGAGAGAGCAAGTTGGATTTACTGAACACATATCCACACAACACCAACTCCTCAGAATTACAGAACATCTCAATACAGCATTTCAGAAAAAACATCACTCAGTACTCATATCATTCGCCATATCTCAGGCATTTGATAGAGTATGGCACCAGACACTAATATACAAACTAAAGAAAATCGACACTCCACAGTACATCACCTCAATAATCCAAAACTACTTATCCAACAGAACCTTTGCAGTAACAATTAAGAATCATCACTCAAACTCCAGGTTAATCAAAGCAGGATTACCACAAGGATCCCCCCTTTCACCCACACTGTTCAATCTGTATGTAGCAGACATCCCCAAACATCCAACTGTAAAAACAGCACAGTTTGCAGACGACACACTTATTTTCGCTTCCAATCCCTCTTTAATCAGTGTTAAAAACAACATCCAGTTATATCTAAACCAAATTGACAGTTGGTCATCCAAATTAAAAATAAAATGAAACCCAAACAAAACTGCAGCAAATTTTTTTTTCTTTAAGACCGTACACCCCACCAATCCCATTAACATTAAACAATGAGCCCATCCCATGGTACCCCCCAAATAAACCCATCAAATATTTAGGATTGCATATGGACACAAAACTGAATTGAAAACAGCACATAGACACCAATATAATACGAACTAAATGTAAACAGCATCAACTAAAAACACTAATTAATAGAAATAAATACCTCCCATACAAAACAGCAGTAATACTATACAAAACAATCAATAGACCGACTCATCTCTACGCCTGTCCAATATGGATCAATGCTGCAAAAACAAACATCAACAAAATTCAAATAGAACAAAACAAATTTCTTCGTACCATCACTAATGCACCCTGGTTCATAACAAATCACCAATTACCCAAGGAATTCAACCGCGATCCCATCATTCACCACATTACTTACCTATCACATAACTTCTTCTCTAATATTCACCATATCGAAACTTTAAATTCATTCAACCTCTGTAAAAACACCACTCATCCTACTCGCATCAAAAATAAATATCCATTCCACATATTTTGCAAAATGTTTTCAGACCTGTAATAAATCCAACGAGGTGCCATCATGGTTTCCTCAACCTTTGTATTAAGTATTAAGTTAAGTTAAGTTTTAGTAATTAAGCCACCAATACATATGTATAGTTAAATAAACTGATCTATGTATACAAAAAAAGATACGAAGAGAAAATCAGAAAATCGATAACTAAATGGGAAACTTTATACTGTCAAACGGAACATGACTATCGGTTCTTCTCCAAATAATTTTCTCTAGATGAACTATCTTTTGCAATAAGTACACTGATGAGTGGGAAATCTGCTGGACCAGATGGAGTTTTTTCCAGATTTTGTCAAGAACCTTTAGCCGCTGGCTCAGAATACTTTCTTGCTCATCAATATTGCTCATTATAGAACAAGCTCATCATTTTGATCATCATAGAATAAGCGAATGCCCCATCAACGGAGAAAGGCTGAAGAAAGTTTGCTGCCGAAGAAAGGAAAACCAGTCAAAGATCTTAATAGCTACCGTCCCATCTCACGTCTTTCTGTAATGGATGCCCAGCCTGGCCCAGCCACGAAGGATTCCGTGGGAACGAAAACGCCGACACTAAAGCCAAGCAGGAGCAGAGCTAGATCAACCTGTCGTGCCACTCACCCTGAACAGGGCAAAAGACCACATTGATACCTCGATCAACAACGTAACGAAAAGAACCCTTAAGGCCCAAAGCATTGGCAAAATATGGAAGACTTTTACTTTAGTCGGGCCAATCTCAAGAAATCTGGAGAGATCTGAAGCCGTTGCCCGATTCCGTCTGAATCCTGGCCCTAACTACTTGCAAACTCACACCGCATCGGCCTTGTTGACGACACCTGTCCGCAGTGCAACCTCGGAAGAATGGACGAAGACCGCCTGAGAGTTTACACAGGTGTCACTCGCCCGAATGACGACATCATGATTCGCTGCTGGGAGGCTCGGCGACGAATGGTTGAACAATCACGGTCGGGCGTTGGCTGAAGTAGTCAGGTAAATTGTTGACATAATCTGGTGGAGAGCAATCAAACCATTGCAATAATGAATTCCTGAATATGTGATGTGATGCTAGGCGAAACAATTAAGAAAAGTATATATTTTGTAAATATTTCGAGGTTTATGCCTGTAATCATAGCCTAAAGTACTCCTGACTTTCAAACGAAACCAACGCAAAAGTTTTATCGTTATTGGTTCAGTACTTGCAGAGAATATCGCGTTGTGACCGAACGCCTTTGTCTCTTTATATATTAGAATAGATTTAATTTATTCTAGAGTGCCTTATTCTAGAGAAGTCTTATTCTTGAGTGTTGTATTTGTTATTATAGAGCAGTGTGAATTTCAAACGAAACTAACAATAATGTTTCATGGATGTTGGTTCAGTATTTGCAGAGGTTATTGCGTGGTAACCGAATGCCCTTGTTTCTTTATATTTAGTATAGATTTAATTTATTATAACCTTACTCTAGAGTATTGCATTTGTTTTTCTTGAGCAGTGTGCTTACAACGTTTTTCAAATCCATTTTGCTGTATTGTTCAGGAGCATTTTTGCTGCTAAAGGCTACTGGTCTTTTACTATGATCATTATTGCTACCTCCATTGCTGTTATGGTAACAGGTAAACATTAGGTGCATTGCTGAAGCTTTCTACTAATGATACCTTTCACCCTTCAGGTAAAACATCAGTTTCACTCCCTTGGGGAATGTACGTTGTAATATAATTTCTTATTTACCTATATCGTAATAGGAGCATGTATTTTAAATTTCACGTCTCTAACTTCAGTAGTTTTTACTGTATGTTGGATTGTAGAACAGCCAGTTTCTTCTCTTATAAGACAAATTAGAAAATGAAAAACAGAATACTTACGGAAATAAAAAGTATAGATCTGAACACAGAATTATGATAGGAGACGCGTAAGACAAATATTTTTAAGCATAATTTGCTTAATATTATCTTCACGACATCGTTAAAATAAATGACGATTTTCAAGTACTGAAGAGCGAGACCCAAAACAGTCAAACTAAATTTAAGGAACAATTATCCCTTTTTTTCTCCACAATATTTCTGTCGGAATTACCGGCTCGAATATCTTCGAAGTGTCTTTTCACTTTCTACACGAACAATCGCGTGAAGCACGAGTTTCTTTGACTTTAGTAGTCACAAAAACACGGCACTCTCACACTTCAAATCGCCCAGACCGGTTCCTGTTCGTGCTTAATGCACGCGTGCTTAATCATGATTTTAAAAATGGTAAGAGCTTCATGTAACGTACTCTAACAGAGAAAGGTTTTTATACGAATTTACTGAATCGCAAACTTCAAGTGATCGATTAAAGAAAACAGTTTTTGAATACATTCAATGCACGAATGCCTTATGCACACGGACTGATGGTTTAATAAAAAATACACACTTTATCGACATCAGAGATAGACAATATGTATAGCCGTCAAAATCAGGAGAAAGAAATTTCACATGATCACAATACATAATAATCCAAAACGGGATGTAAAATTAGTGATGATGAAATTTCCAAGATTCAAAGCGACATGTGGGAGAGCAAAATGAACATTGTGACAAGAGCGCAAAATTATCCTGAAATTGCATCAAGTTTGTATTGAAAAATACTAATGCGCTGTGAATGAGCACTTAGCGATACCAGACTAGATATCAATGGGCTTGATTATGTGCGAAAGTGATTGTGTGCTATACTTCGTTTGTGTAAATATAATTATTTTTACACAAAATCTCTTTAATCTACTTGTTAGAGGGAGCCAAACATCTTCCTTGCCTACGCACGTTGTTATGTCAAAAACTGGTGGTGCTACAGAATGGCCAAGACTCACTATTTCCTTTGGTCTGGGATAACAATTCGGACTTTACACATACTCTTCCTAGCTGCCATCTATCGCCGCCCAAAGTACATTTTTTTAAAATTTTCTAAATTTTTCGGTTCCTAATAGTAGAAACGAAATTTTGCTTTAAGAATATTAAAGAAGAGTAAATCGTCGTCCACAATGATAATTTTCATTGATAAATTTGGAACCATTTTGAAGAAAATGGCGTGTAAGCATTACTCTAAATGCGAAATTTGAAGCTCTTTTTCACAGAAGTTTTAGTTTTAGAAGAGTGTTTTAGAAAAACTTCATTTGGAGTCATTTAAATCAGTATAACTCACAAATGCAATGGTGTTTTCAAATCGCTGGAAATGTGCAATTTAACGGCGTGAGAGATATTAAAATATACATTTGTGTAATTTTTGAAAAAAAAAAACACAAAAGAATACTCCAAAATAAACTTTATGCCATATTAAACAGTGCCATTAGCACTATCTGAAAAGTTTGAAGAACAAATTTGGAGCCTTTTTTGTGAAAATGGCGTTTGAGCGTTTTCTGAAAATTCGGAATTTTGAGCTCATTTTCACATAAAACTGCTGAGTTTTCAAGAAACTTTATATATGAAATTATTTAAAACATGTATCAGACAGACACATATTTATAAGACATTCTTTAAAATACAAATTCACTTGCTGACTAACTGATATGACACCGTGCGTGGGCTATCCCCACACACATAATCTTGTTCTTCCAGGGGGAACAAGTCCCCGGGGTTGGTCTCCGAGCTTTAGCTGTTTCCCTAATCCCCCGACGGGGCACAAGTACACCGGCAGGCGGGTAACCGGGTCCAGCTAGTAGCCAGTTTGCTCTCGCGGTAACCTCCCCATACAATGCCTGGGTAACGGGCCACCCTGCCGGCTCAGAGCTCCTAGCTATCCGGGCTAGTACCGGAGTCTCGACAATGCGCCACTCGTGCCGGGAACAAGTTCCCGGCACTCATATGGGACTAGCACCATATTTTTACCGTCCTTTATTACATATGTGGGGAAAATTTAAAGAAAAAATTCGGAGAAAAAAATCGTCAATTTCAAGCGTAAATTACGCAGAAACTAGTCGTCTTTTTCAAAAAAACTTACACGACCTTTTTTAAAGACTTCGTTTTGAACAACAGACATTGTCTGAGACAAAAATTTCTTTTTTCATTTTTGTAGTTTTAAATATGTTTTTGCAATTTTCGAAAAATCAGGGATTTTAACGACTATTTCACTCATGTCTGTCAGCGTCGTAAGTAGCCAATGGTAAGCAAAGATATATACAAATTAAATCAATCCCAGATGTTTATCGCCATCAGTTTGTTTACCTTTTTTATCGCTGTAAAACCTTTGTTTACCTTTTTAAGATAACGATAGCAATTGTTTTACCACTAAAATAGCTTGTGTACATCAATATAATGTGTGGTTTGGGTTACGTTTAAAACTCTGAAACGAAGATGGTTGAACCAGGGTTTAGGGTGGCACGGTTCATTTGGTTCCTTTTGTGAATCACTTACTCTCGTGAATCGCCCGCCACGGTTCACTTACGGTTCACTTCAGAGGTGGCGATAAACAATAAGTGAATTATCTTCGGGTTGACTAGCTTTGACGAGTCAAAGCATAAATATACACGAAATGACCAATTTCATATTTTACGAAAAATTTCTTCTTCATCACGACACTTTTAAAACAACTTCACTTCACATTGAAAATTACACTTCACTACACTTTTTTTGTTGAATTAAACTTGTTCCTAAGCTGATTTGATTGCTGCTTGAACTCAAATATTAGTGTAGAAATGTTTTTAGATTTTAAAAAGTCTTCTAGTAATGTCACTTTCAGTTGTTCCCATAACAACAAATTTATTTACTGGCACTATTTAATGCGATTAGAAACTGTTCGCACGAAAAGTTATTTTCTTAGTGGAATTGTGTTTTATAGCATTTCAAGACCTGTTTGAATAGATTTTGTACGTCTACCGTGATGGAAGGTGTGAACGTAGGATTTTTTTATGAATTGCGCCGAGAGGGAAGTTTAAATGCTATTCAGTGGTGTCGGAAAGTGGGATTGCTTGCGTCTCGACGTGTGTGTCACGTATGTACAGGAGAAAAGTGGTATTACGTGTTTTTTCGTATTTCAAGACATATTTTAATAGATTTTGTGTCTACCGTGATGGAAGATGTAAATGCAGGATTTATTTATGATTAACATATTATGTAGTATTTGCTTTAAAAAATAGACGAGTTAGTTTTTAGTATTAAAATGGAGGATTTGAGATGTGATAGTCTGCCAGTAATAAATGTGTAAGTAGTATGTGTTTGTGAAATAGAATTGATTTTAATATTTGTATTTATTTTATTAGCTAAACAAGTTATTTTTTATTATTAATTTTTAAGCTTCAGTTCGTAAAAAGTAGGTATTTTTTCCAGAAACAAGCTTGACGTTTTTTCGTGTTATGAGGGTGCAATTCGTGCTGAGACACTACACTAATTTTCAGTCTTTCTATGGTAGTAGTAATACTATTAAAATTGTATAATTTCAACGATTGTGTGAGTGGATTTTTTCTTTTAAAATTCCGTTTTCTTTAACATATTAAGTAGAATTGGTTTAAAAAACAGACGAGTTGGTTTATTCGTATTAAAATGGGGGGTTTGGGGGGCGATAGCCCCCAATAACAAAAGTTTAAGTAGTATGAGTTTGTGAAATGGAATTTATTTTAAATGTGATTTTATTTTTACAGCAATTGTGATGTTAAAAAATCTTTTTCAACGTTAATTTTTTTTGTTTAAATTTATGAGTTCCTGTTTATATTAATTTTTTTCATCGTTCAATTGCATTCCAAAGTGAATTATTAGTATTTACTTCCTATTGGTTTTTATAAATTTTAGTTTGTATTCTTTTTAAAAGTATGTTTTTCTGTTATAGAAATTACGCTGTTTCAACAAATTTTTCTTCGCTTTTATTCAATTTCCTTCGTTATTTATCTTTCATTCTATTTAATAGTGAGTTATTAATATTATTTGATATTTATTTTATATTGTATTATTTTTAAAAATACTTTTTTTGTTTCAGGTTCTTAAAATTCTACGTTTATATTATTATTTTTATTGTTGTTTTTATATTTTTGTTTCATAACTTAAAATAAATGTATAAAAATTCAACCAATACGTGAGTTATACTTTTCCCATTTATATTCTGTGGCTTATAGAGCAATGTAATAAGTAGCATTTGCTTAACTAAATAGACGAGTGGCATAAGTAACACAAAATGAGTGGCTTAAGTAGTAAAGAATGTTCAAGTAGCACGCGCTTCTTAAATAGAATGTTTTCAAAGACATTTATTACGTTACCATGTTCAACGCGAATAGTAAACAAGGATTCGATTCACTGAGTCGATTCCTTCCTAGTGAACCGGATCAGTGAACGAAAGGAACCGTGCCACCCTAAACCCTGGTTCAACCCAGAAGATAATATTAAAAATTCAGTGCCGAAAAACAGTGAAAGGAACAAAGAAAGCGTGTGGAAGCAATTTCAAGAATTTTGTGAAGAAAGAAAATAAAAATGGACAGCACAAACTACAAATGAGGAATTTACACATATTTTAGGTAATTAATATACGAAGAATACAAAGAATATGCTGTCAAAACAATGTGGGACGTTACATCAAAAATTATTCAGGAAAATACTTTAATGAGTGCACACGTGTGTTCCATCCATTCGAATCGACGAATTCTGCTGCTAATTCATCTTGTACATCTTTCATTTCAAATACTTCCACGGAAGGGTAAGACTTAGAAAACAACTTCCTACAACTTAAATGATTGTGCTTGTAATAAGTGTTATTTTAAGTAGCCTTGTTATTATTGTTTTTCGAAAGTTTTATTACCAGAAAATTGAAACATATTTGAAAGCATTTTCTGCCTTAAACTGTTATTCAAATGTTACTTAATTTTAAGTTATTCCAGGAGGCAGTGATAAGTCGGAGCTGAATGAAAGGTTTTCATTTTTCGGTTTAATTTTGAGTAATATGTCCCTTTTTCGTAATTCCTGTGATTTAAATTATCCTTTCAAATCATGTAATGTGTTTATTCGTGAAATAGTCACACTAAATATCACTCGAAGTGCTGTTCTAGCCGGTAAATTCACTCCTCGCTACGCGAGTCGTGAATTTACCGGCTAGAACAGCACTTCTCGTGATAATACTTATGAAAATAATACTTGCATCATTCTCTTTAATGAACTTCACACTATTCAACAACAAAATTTAATAAAAAAATTTGGAGACTTTTTGAAAATTTTGAAAATGCCCGAGGGGCTTTATGTAAAGTATCCCTAAAATTAAAATATGGGTTTCAAATTCCAGGAGCCGCGGCATCATTCAGAACCATTTGGGAATATCAATTTTGGAGAAAAGCGCTGATGCTCCAGCGTTGTGCACAGACAGATGGATGAACGCACGAACAGACAGACGTTTTGCCGTCAAACGATTTTTCGGTAGGAAGGACACACAAAATATGGAATCTGGCTACATCACGTGTTAGATAATTTTCCCCCCTATATTTAACAACTGGATTTATCGACTTATTCGTTACCAGGGCCTGACAATAAGAGTTTTTGTGTCGAAATTTCGTTGTTTTCCGGCGCACGATTACGTTAGTACAACTACTTTTTCTTCTTACGTTAGTAATTGCGAGAAAGTAAAAATACAGAGGATTAAGTCAATAACAATAGTTATTGAGCCAAGTAAACAATAGTCCACAATTCAAATCGTACCGTAGAACTGCTAGAAGTAGCCAAGTTCGTAGCGACTTTGTTACCTTCAGGAGATCTACCAGTCCGTAGCACAGTCACTGAATCAATCACTGACTGAGGAAATAAAATAAGAAATAGAATAAAAGTCTGTCTAGTTGGCGCGACAGCCAGCGCACGGGTCATGGCCCACCCGCAGCGCCCCGGCCTCGTGGCCATGGGTTAAGGTGTACATGTGGTTAGCAAGAAGACATCCCTACGCCGTATTCTGCTCTTCTCAACTTCAAAAAAGTGAATTTTCTCATCGTCACACAACATACGCTGGGCATTGCAAGGAAAACGTGCACTACAATCTTGCACGACAGGGAATCGAACCCGCCGTCGGGTCATGGAAAGCGAACACGTTGATCAATGATCTACACCGCGAGGATAGAATAAAAGTATAATTCCTAAATTATGTAGTCATGCTTGCTCATCCAACTAAATTAATTCTCACAAAGAAAAATATATTGAGTGTATTGAAATAAATGTAAATGGTTGATAAAATTAACAAGTCATACCGAGTTTCCATATAAATAAATGCGAGAAACCATTGCAGAGAAAACTAGTGGTGCTACAGAATGGCACAGACTTTCCCGTATTAGTTTTCTATTTTCCTGGGTCTTCGCTAGCTATTCGGAATTGCCACATACTCTTTCTTGCCAGCTACCATCTATCATCGCCAAAAGTA
The DNA here is from genome assembly GCA_031308135.1 of Acheta domesticus. NCBI lineage: Eukaryota > Metazoa > Arthropoda > Insecta > Orthoptera > Gryllidae > Acheta > Acheta domesticus. Next base: position 110,072,060 of record JAHLJT010003656.1, on the reverse strand, counting down.
CATTTTTTTGTCATTTTCTTAATTTTTCGGTTTCCTATTGGTAGAACAGAAACATTAATTTTAGAATATTAAAGAACACAAAAACCTAGCCGTAAATGGCAATTTTCTTTTAAAAATTATGTGCCGTTTAAGAGAAAATGGCGTTTTAGCACGACTAAAAATGCGAAATTTGAAGCTCATTTTCACAGAAAATTTTGAGTTTTCAAAATACTTTATTTGAAGTTATTTGAAGCACTTACACTCACAAATATAATAATCTTTACAAATTGCGGATAAAGATGTGAGAGATCTTTCAAAAAATTTACATTTATATAATTTTTGAAAAAACAAAAAAAACTCAAAATAAACTTCACGCTATACTAATGCGTGTAATTAGCACTATCCGTTACAAAAGTTTCAAGAAAAAAATTTCAGCCATATACGAGAAAATGACGTTTGAGCATTTCTGAAAATGCCGAAATTTGAGCTACTTTTCACAGAAAACGGTAATGTTTTCGAGAAACTTTACTTGACATTATTTAAAGCATATATACTCGTAAATATAATAATGTGAAAAAATCGCCGATAATGTAAATATTAACGACGTGAGAGACAAGTAAAAAAATTTACATTTTTGTAATTTGTGAAAAAACCAACCGATAGACCAAAATGGCTTTTATGTCATTGATAGAGTACACTTACCACTATCCCTACCAAAAGTTAAAAGAAAAAATTTGGAGCCGTTTTTGAGAAAATTTTGTTTTTGTAATTTTTTAAAATTGCACATATTGCACGCAATATTGCACGAAAACTACCAAAATTGTGAAAAACATTTACATGACCTTTATTAAAGAACTCAATATGCAGAACAAATTTTATTTGAAGAAAAAATCTCTATCTTCAATTTTGTAGTTGGAGAAAGACGCCGAAAAAAATTCAAACTTTCACAATTTTCGAAAATTCAGAGCTGTACGTGAAAATCGGACCTATGCCATGTTAAAAAGTGTATTTTCCTCTATTCATACAAGAAATTTAAAGAAAAAATTTGGAGCCGTTTTTGAGAAAATGTTGAAAATCCCTGGGAGGCTTCATATAAAGTACCCCCAAATTTTAAAGAATCTTTTTCAAAATCACAAAGCTTTGACTAGAATCAGATCGACTGGGGAATATCAATTTTGAAGAAAATAGACCGAACGGTTTAGGCGCTAGCGTTGACCACAGACGGACAGACGGACGGAATGCCGTCAATCGATTTTTAAGTATAAAGAAGCAACAAATCATGGATTTTGACCACACCACGAGATAGAGGATTTTTTTTCTTAATTTAGCAACTGGTTTTATCCACTTATTAGTTTTCACGGCCCGGCAATTAATTTTTTTCCGCCGAAAAATTGCCATTTTTTCGCGCAGCATTACATAACTTTCCCTATACTACGTATATCACTCCGTGTATACGTACGTATACGGAAAAGTAAAAACAACAAGTGGTTGTCCTTGAAATGGGCTTATGCGAACCCAGAGGCGTATCTAGGGTATGGCAGGCATGGCTCGTGCCATGGGCGCCACTCACAAGAGGCGCTATTTCGCTTTCGACATTAACGAAAAAAATTGAATGAATTGGAATTAAACTTTACACAACATGACATAAAATCAACTTTTTGTATTAAATGCGATAATTGTATAAAATGCATACAAAATAAAATACTATTTTTTAATAAAGCAATATAGATGAATTGCGTCCACCTCCTTACCACGCTGCACATTTCGCTTGTGCAATCTGAAGAAGTTTGGGAGCAGCTTGAGTTATGTATGAGTGTTATCGGTAGGCGTGTCATTGCCTGAATCGATAGTAGTGTCAGAAATGGCCCTCAGACGTTTTGACAAGTCGCGAACCACAACCATACTCAGTCCACTGAATCCAGGGAAGCCCCACGTGATGTGTGACCAACCATTGCTTCCCAAACTGGCGCGTCAATCACCATATATTTCTAAATAAAATATATACGAGTAAACTTATAATTGTTCAACATTTATCACCAATTTATTTGAGTGCTTTTTTTTTCATTTAGTAGGTTTTACAGCGCTATTTGAGGGATGAAGTGCTAGAGTTTATCTGGCATTACTGTCTTTCTATTTTTGTTAGTTCATTGTGGTGCACGAGCGCGAATGCTACACACAACACACAATTCAGTGAGAAGAACTTCGTGAAATTTAGCTTGTTCTCGCGTAGGTAAGTCAATAATTTATATTTGCGTTTGTTATTATGAATGTTTAGAAGACATTTCTCGTCCTTAAAATAAAAGGGTTTTAACTTCACTTTTACGGAAAAATGAGTTATCGATTTAGTTGGATATGTCAAAATTTATTTTTATCGGCTTCATTGGATCTCAGTTTGTTTTATCTTTGACGTTTGGACAGTGTAATTAGTTGTGTCAACAAATGTTCATATTTTAAAAGAAAAAGATTCTATCTGCAATATTCATGGTGGCAACGTCTTTCCAAGATATCACTATTAACTAATACTCCTTCTAAAGTATCATTTAAGACTGGCAAATCTTTTTACAAATATGAAATGCCAAATGTAATACAGTTCAACAGACGTCCATAATTAAAATAATAGTGGAAAATACTGCTTTCATTGGGAATGTAAGAAAGTTTGCCAGTAGCACCTTGTAGAAGTTTCATAGCGTGTAACTTGCAAAGGAAATCATTGTGTGAGAGTGACACAGAGAAGTGTCTTGAAGATTTCGCTTTTCAAAATCTAACTATTGCTGTTTCCATTGCAAGTTGTGAGAGATCTTTCAGCAAGTTAAAATTGATAGTCCTATTTAAAAGCTTCAATGGACCAAGAGAGATTGTGTGATGTTGCTCGATTTTTTTATTTATTTACGTCAAAAACAGTTAAAAACTGTGTGTGACGAGCTATGGGGAGAAGTGAATTTTATGCACGTTTTCATAATTCTGTGATCTCTATCCTAAACCATATTCTAGTCGAATTTTGAATACAGAAAAGAGGGTTTTTTTTTCGAGTTTTGTTGACAAAATATTTGCTCCTATATAATAAAATATATTTTGAAAGGTAAATTAGCTATAAATTCCTACCCTGAATCCTCATGTTCTTCATGAAAGAATAATACTTTTTGCCGCGATAATATGGAAAACGATAATTTGAGTAACTATATTTCACACTGAAATTCAGAAGACGTGCACAAATAATGAAGTTACATTTATGTCCAGAAGCAAAACAAGGGACCATCTCAGCATTTGCTCAAGGATCAGGGAAACTGGACGAAAAACTTGATCGAGATGGGGGCCATCAACCCAGAAACTGTGGTACAATACTTGTTACAGATATAGAAACAGGTATTGAGTATAGAAAGAGAAGAAGCTGAGAAAATTGATTTTGATTGTCATTGATGAATTTGCATCAGTGAAATCAAGGAAAGCGCACTTCTAGACCACATACAAATTGTAATGTTTTCGTGTTTATGAATATTACTCTTGTATTGTAATGGATTATCTGAGTGCCATAATAAGTCATCAATAAACTAGTGCTACAGAACGGTACAATCTTTCTCGTATTAGTATTCTATTTTCTTTGGTCTGGGCTAGCTATTTGGAGTTGTCACATACTCTTACCAGCTGCCGTCTATCGCTGCTTAAAGTACATTTTTCGTAATTTTCTCAATTTCTCGGTTTCCTAATAATATAACCGAAATATTACTTTAAAAATATGATAGAGAGTACAACGTCGTCCTACATGGCAATTTTCATTGACAAATTTGAAGCCGTCTTTAGGCAAATGGCTTTTAAGCGTTACTATTACAGTAAAATTTGATGCTGTTTTCACAGAACTTCGCTATATACATACGTATACAAGAAAGTAAAAGATGCTTATATAAATGTGTTTCGACTGGCAACAACGGAGCTGGTATTAACTGTACAAATAGTACAAATAACGAGAAGTTAATGAGAAAGGAAGAGGTTAACAAGACAAGAGGAAATAGTCTGAATTTTAATAGTGAATTAGCAATGGACACGTAAGAAATTTCCGTTAAGATAATTAGAATTAAAGAATTATAAGGAGACCGGATATCAAGGAGTAAAGATAGTGAGGTGCAAATAGGTGATTATCCCATCAGGAGAAGCATAGACATTAGACAAGGAGGAGAATAGCGCAAGATAAACCAACTAGGAACGAGTTCGAGACGATACTGCGCTTCTGGAAGACTAGTGAATGGCGCGGATTACAAACGGCCGGGACAAAACAGCTTGGACTTCGGTCGCGAGCAGACGAGTTGTAACGCTGTAATGGAGACAGAACAGCGTAGTGTTTGGTCGTCAGCACACGTATGGTAACAATTAAAATGTGCGTAGATGTGACCGCGTATAATTTTGGTGAAATAATTTTCATGAGACTAATATTGAAGTTTTCGGAGAATCGATGGACGCAAGAATTGCACCGAACGGGACCCGGTGACACGTGGGATGACATCGCCGATGTTCGGAGAAAAACGACGAAAAAACCCATCCTTCAAGTATGCTGAGGAAACGGAGAGGGAAGCGAGTATTTATTAATAATAGTTCTAATATGTAGGAAGGCCAAGTTCTGTCATTAGTTTTAGAAGTTCAGACACATTTAAAGGTAACAAAAGTGTACATGGCCATGTGTGAATGTAGAAATCAAGGAGTGTGTGGTTGTAAATACGGTGAGTATGAGAGGAGCTGATTGATGAAATATTTGTCTTCTTTTGTGTTCTGTATTGTATTTTTGTATTGTTTTGTAAGCCAAGTAAAAGAGGCTGAAATTATAAATGTTTTTGAGAAGGAGAATCTGTTTTTGATTTTTTAGGGGTTGTTATTCCAGTGAGTACTGTGTGTGTGTATATATTAAAGAAAAGGGACTCCTTACGTAACACTTCGTCACTGTAATTCCGTATAGCAGTTCTGTTGACCTGTAGGCCAAATAAATTTTCTGTAGCTTGCAACAATACCCCTCAGGTCTGATAGCGTAAATAAACAAGGAACTTTGTGTGTATTAAAAGGGGAGTGTAGCGGAGGGTATCCCAGATGAAAATCCGGGTTATCAAGTATTAAATAAATTAGAGAATAGTTGGGATGAATAGAATGAAAATTAATAAAATATTACTAAAACCAGTGTTCAAAGGAGATTCATTTCATTTTGTGTATGAGTAATTAAGTATTCTTATTAAGAGTTGACATTTTAGTTTATGTAGTCATTTTCATAAATTTATTTTTGTAAATGTTCATAAGTTGATAATATATTTTTAAAATAGAAACATTTTCATTTCATTTTTACCACTAATGTAAATAAATATTAATAAACATTAATTGTTATCTTCTCTTTATTATCTCAATTCCTAAAATTAAAAAAAGTAAATTAAGAACAGTAAATTATTTTCGAGATAAATTTTTTATGAAACGGTTTGAAATTAATCAGAATCTTTTTGGCATTAGTGCACACCCCCTAAAACAAATAACAACCTTAATTTGAAGTATCCTGAACAGGGGCGCAAATTCCATGCTTGTCATGGGCGCCTGAATACCTAGATACGCCTCTGTGCGAACCTCATCGATTCGACAAATGTTTTGTTATGAACACCAGAAAATCCTGTTCCTGAAATATTTCTGTCCCAGATGCAAAACAGTAGTAAACGAATTTATCCTTCTTCAATTTATGCACCATCATTGACCACACTCGGACAAATTCCCTCTGAGAAATGCCCTGCCGTCCTCCGGGGCGTAAAAAGGCGTTTCATCTTAAGAGGCAGCCTCTGCTCCTTCTCGGGGAGAACGATGCGTCCCAGAGTGGCCAGGCGACAGCAGAGGCGGCGGCGAGGGAGGCGGACGTCACACGGTCACTTTGTACTCCTCGGCCTCTTTTGTCTCCGCCGCCGCGCACGCCCCCCTCCCCAGCCCCCTCGTTCTCTTCGCCTCGGTTCCCTCTGACGAGGACCGTCTACCTCGAATGTTGTGACGCAAGCTGCGAAGCGTTGCCTGGAGCTGGCTGCTGACACCTACGCCGTCACGTTGCCGTTTACTGTAACCAAGAGGATATTAAAGGGAATTGAAAAGGGGCAGACAAAGCCTGATTTGTCATTAATTGCCTACTTGAGAGAAACCTGTTTGAATATTCACAGACATTTTATCAAAAATTTTTATGTAATTTAATTCAGTAGAAATTACATAATTTTAAAAATATTTTAAAATTAGTACATAACAACCAAGTTTTATTAATGCAAAGGTGAATACTTAATTTTTAAATTATTTTATACGATAATCGTGTAATTAGACTTCAAAAGCTGTTATACTCAAACAAAATTCATATTTATCTCTATAAAGTTACAAATGTGAAGAATTGTTTTATGCCACATCATTTAAATTCGAGTACGCTTTAAATTTGCACGCTCTTTTTTCTGTTTGAACGTCCGGAAATCTGGGTGTCCCTGTAAGCCTGTTGGACATGGAAATAATGAATTTATTTGCGTTGCCTAATTTTTTACTAAATGAGATATTAAGAATAAAGTTTTTTTGTATATATTTATTTTTTGTGGAGTAGAAAATTATTTTTAGAAAAAAGCTATAAATATTTTATTTCATTTTTGAAAATATTTGCAAAAACAAGTGAACATATAATCCATTGAACAGTGAAACCACTCTTGGCGGAATTCTCATGATAATCAACCCCCAAAACTATTACTCTGTCCGTTGCTGCCAGTAGCATGTATCTGGAATATCTGAGGGTGAAAAATGATTGGCATTTTTATAATGTCCTTGATTTTCTAATGTTGGTATGTAATTCAACCTGTGATTATGGAAAAATCCTAGTCGTGAAATAGTTTGTATGGACATGCTCTGAACGTAAGCGTGTGTTAAGTTTTTGATAGCAGTCAAAATCTTTAATGGACGCTTTTCACGACAACAATCTATCATTCATTTTGCTATATCTTGTTTTCAACGCTCTGCGTATTCGGAAGCCGCGGTTAGGCTGGTAGAAAAGTGTTGGAGCGTAGAGAGAGGTATTTGGCATCGCCTTCATAGCTATGCCGAGTAAGCATAGCATTGACTGGAGGAGAATTCCAGCGACCGGCTGCTCTTACCTGTTTTTCTTGATTTCTCCGAGCGACACCAGGCGAATGTTGGAGCAGTACCCTAACAAACAAACCACGGAGCGCGTGATGTTTCCTTCTTCTTCCTTCTCTGTTCCTTACCCCTTTCTTTCACCACTTACACTTACATGCCCTACACTTTCACATATGTCCAGAGACCAGTCAGGACGTAGGGCTAGTCCCGGCTGGTGCGATGCCCCGCTGGTGGAAGATACTCGTATGGGGAAAATCCCGCAAGCCAACGAGTAGGTCGGTTCCGTGTCTCACCATCCGGCGGGGGAAGAACACCGCCATCTCATAAAAACATGCACTGAGCTTACGGGACCAACGACATAGCCGTTCACGTCGGAAAACGCGAAATAATCACTTTCCACAGCGACAAGGACATCGGCCCTACGTTTGATATTCGTGTAAACGGTCAAAGGTTACGACGCGAGAACGGTCGGAAACGTGATGGAGAGCGACTGTAAACGCTGACGGAGGCGGCGCGGGCGCTCTGCTTTATTGACACAGAGCACGTTCCACCTCGCGTTGTTGGGCCGAGACGTGGGATGCGTCCGGGTCGGCAGGCACCGCCTCGTACGCGCGTCTCGGAGCTACGCGTGACAGTGAGCGGTGTTTGAGGGGGAGGGAGGGAAGTGAACGAGCTGCCTGGCGACCATTGGAAGGAAACTGGAGCGACTCGTTGAAGCAGAGTGGCGGGAACGGTGGGTGGTGAGATTCTTGGTATTTTCGGGATTGGTCGAGGCCGTGAGGTAAAGTCCGCTGCATTTTAGGAACATGTAGCAATAGAAAAACGTAGATAAGTGGGTACTCGTAAAAGAAATATGTGTATAAAGAAATACATTAATTAATTAAATTTTAAAGAATGAGGAGTACTGTATGATATTGAATATAGATGATATGTATGATAGTGTATGATAGAATATATTATTTGTTTAATTTTAGTAAGTTTTCTTCTTCTCCTTCTGTTATTACCTCCTTCTTTTCTTCATCTTGTTTGTTTCTTTCGAATGTCGCAACTATGGTCTCCGTAAAGGTTCATTGAAAATGATTCGTCGCTTAGCTTGTTGGAATTCTTTGTGTATTAGTCAAACTTTTATTCAGTGCACATTTCTTTTCATTGACTTTCTCGTTGTTTTGACTACTCTCATGTCTCCGGATTAAATAATTTTCCCAGTTTGTGTTCAGATCCTCTTGTTAATTTTTTCGGAGCGCTTTTCCATGAAATGTATGTATGTCGGATATATTAAATGTTATAACGTTTTGTTTGACTTATTTGATCCATAGCGATCTGATTTTCTTGGGTGGATGTTTTATTCGTATTATTATAAATATTATTAACAATAATATTATTAACAATAATATTATTATTGTTATTATTTTTCGTAACTCTCGCGTCTAGCGAGATGCTTCACTGCTGCCACCGGACATTTCTTAAGAAGAAGGTATCTTTCTAAACACCAAACTATGGCGGACACTATTTTTCACGTAACGTGACCTCTGCATCATTCAAATGTCTTCACAACATGTATACTGCTGAAGAGGACAGCCTTCTAGAGTGTTTGAATATGCGAAGTTTTAAGGTCATGTATCACAACAGGGGTAGTGTATTCAGCAGAATCGGTCCAGTTGAAGAGATAACAGCTGGAAACACAGTCAACGACACTAATTGCCCTCGGCTTATGAGCCAGTGCCTGAGGTTTTCGTTTCTTTACAGACGGCGGCGGCGGCGGTGACGGTGATGGCAACGGTGACGGCGGCGGCTTCGTGGGATGCGCCATCTCGACATGTAGTGACTGCTGCGCGGGAGGAGGCGACTGCTGCGCGGGAGAAGTCGACTGCTGCGCGGGAGGAGTCGACTGCTTCGTGGGAGGAGTCGATTACTGCGCGGGAGGAAACAACTACTGCGCGGGCGCAGGCACTTGAACAAAACGCAGGGATCCCAAACTCTGACTTGCAGGTGAGGAAAGGCTTCACTAGATTGTTGCAGGTGAACTGCCGTAGTATCATGAATAAGGTAATTGAATTTTGGAATTTAATTGAGGCTTGTGATCCTGATATCGTGATAGGTACAGAGTCTTGGCTCTCGGATGCGGTAGCGAATTCGGAAATTTTTCGGTCTGATTATATTACGTTTAGGAGATATCGCGAAAAAAGCCGGCGGCGGAGTTTTCATTTGCGTGAAAAACACATTAAATGTCGTATCAAATTGGGTTGATGTTTTTGAAATGACGGGGATGAAATTTCATTGTTTAGGAAATATCCTAAAAATAATTGCTTGCTATCGTCCATCGGCTAGTAGTTACGAAATCTTAGGCGCAATACACGAAAGAACAAAAAACATAAATACCCATACAGTAGTTATTGCCGGAGATTTAAATCTTCCAGACACTAATTGGAAAGGGTACGTTTGCGACGGAAATGTGCAGCAACTTGTCAATAGACTGGTTTGGGACAACGGATTAGCGCAGGTAGTAGACCAGCCCACTAGACAGGAGAGAGAGAAAATTTAAAAATAAATTAGTTTCCTAGCTATTTATCTATATTTTAGGTCATTGTATTATTGTTAAGTTTCTACTGTTAAATATGTAGAATTTCCTATTAAGTAATTTGTCTAATTGTTATTATTAGTAGTAGTTATAGTAGTATTGTCATTATTATTATTATTATTATTATTATTATTATTATTATTACTATTATTATTATTATTATTTATATTCGTGTAGTGCAGTGCAGTGCAGTGTTGTGTAGTGGAGGGAAAGAAATGCGAAAGAAATGCATAACAGTTAAGTGTTGTGAAGTGCTGTGCAGTGAAGTGAAGTAGAGTAAAATGAATTGGAGTAAGGTTTGCGCTGTAAAATTATGTACTATTATTCTTAATTATTGTTTTTTCCTAAATTAAGTACTCTCTTGTAATTTAAATATTCTGCCACCAAGTAATGATACTTAATTGCAGAATTAATAATAAATCCAATCTAATCAATGGTGGCGGCGATATTTCTGTCTAAAAGGACAGCTACAGTATGTCAACAATAAATCCTTTCTGCGATATCTTGCCGACCCACATTTTGTCTGGACTGATGGCTTCTACCCTGAAATAGTGAGAGCAATGTTCCACTGGAGCTTGAAACGTTCGATAAGAGTTTGCAACGCTTCGACTCCAGAACTCAGTCTGTTTTGAGTTTGTAATACGGGACCTCTTTCTCTATCATCTCCTATTTTTCACCTAGGGCCTGATGAACTATCACAATAAAGGAATTATCCCGGATTATGTATTCCGTTTCTGCTATATGGTAGATTATTATGTAGTAAAGCACCCACCCATTACATGTTGCATTATTGCGCTTGGTTGATTGAAAAACCGACAGAGATATTTTTCATTCATATCAACAATCACAAATTATTTATAATAGTTGGTGGTCTTCGCCTTGAATAGAAATGATGAAGTTTTCTGACCCAGTAAAGATGCCAGTTTTTTAACCAGGAATCTGGTTATGCTGTAGCCAGAGTGTTCTCTTGGCTGGAAACCTACCGTGCAAATGCGTATGGATCCATTTACTTAGCCTACCCTCTTTGGTAAAGCCTGATCTCTGAAAGGAAGCTTGATTCAGATTCAGATGAGTAAAACAGACTTTATTCGAAAACAGTAATTGTGAATATCAGTGGTCGCCAAACTTCTGAAGCTTGTAAGCAATAATACCGTTTTCAATACTACTGTGAGCTTTCAAGAGACCAAAGCAGACAAGATATTTTTTACAAATTTTAACATTTGTTTATTGTCAATAAAAATGCGATTCTATTAAATATGAAATAAATTTTAATAAAACCGTATGCAAGAAAAATAAATTGAAATGGAATTGCACACAACAAAAAATTGAAATATAGTTAGTAACAAATTATAAATGTAAGGCAGATTTTTCATTAGACCTTGGCCAACCTTGGGCATGACCGCGATTTACGAACAAAACCTAGATGGGGTTGGATCTACCGAAAATTGACTCAAGAGCTACTAGTAGCTCGCGATCGACGGTTTGGCAATCAATGGTGCAGATTATTTCTTTGTTTTGGATACAAGGTCTCGAAATATCTTCCTCTTCGTCCAGAAGTAGGTGTAACCTTACACAAAATTTTTGGGAAGGTGCTGCTATACCTGGTAAGAGTGGTCAGTACTTTTAGATTAAAATCCTTCAGAGCAGTTGTAATCACAGTACCGGCAGAGGTGGCTCAGAAAACCAACTTCTGTCAATGCAGTGCCTCTTGTCGCGAGGACCTAGGGTTCGAGCCCCGAGGACGGCAGGGTTTTTTCACACTGACGACTTCAGCCCCTGTCTGAAGGAGAATTGGCGGATGTTTTTAATAGTTTCTCCTATCAGCACCGGGCGATTGGCAGAGCAATATCCTAACAAAAAAGCCACGGACCGTGCGCGATCTTTTCTTCCTCTTCTTCATCCTATCCTTATCCCTTACACTTATACTTACATTTACTTGCACTACATTATCACACATGCCGAGAGACCAGTTGGGAAATTAAGAGCTTGTCGGGGATGGGACGGAGCCCCGCTCTTATGAAATACCCCGGAGAAAACCCCGCGAGTCAACGTGTAAGTTGACGCTGGATCTCACCATTCAGAGGAAAAAAGATGTGATTCTGAAGATGTGAAAAAGACCCACCGTGATAATAAAAACATGAACAACGATGACATAAATAATGACCTTGTCAGTTGGCTCTTCCTGAAACTAAATAAATCATTCAGTCTTACATCCATTGATGGTTGATAGGAGTTTTTAATTCAAAAGAGTTTTACAGATTTTTGTTATATTTTATTCTCATTATTATTGTTTTGTTATTAGTAATATTAAAGATTCACCTCCTAACAATGTAAATTAAATGATGTAAATGAACGGGACACAAGGTAGTTTACCTTCCATACAAAATACAAACACCTAGTGTCTTAGTGGGATTCGAACAACCTTTCGTTCCGCGCAGATCGGCAGCCATTGCAGCCGTTTGAGCTAAGTAGAGTAGCTCTGTTGTTTTACAGAAACACAACATTTTCTTTGCTGGCTCCCGACGAGACTCACTCTTTTGTATGTGCTACCTGAAATATTTCTCTCTACCCGCACAAAGAATGAGTTTTCTCACGAAATACGAGGCGGAGCGGCGACGCGGTTCCTGTCGGCAGCTTTCTTTAATATTCAGTCTCCTGTTGCAGAAAAGTAGGTAGGTGATAAAACGCTCACAACAGAATTTGGAAGTTTGTTTTTGGGAAGAAAACATTTCGTTCAAAGGAAGCTTGTGTTTGACCATTCCACATGTGAAATTTAAACAAAGTGTTTAACTATGCATATCGATTGCTACAATCAGGGCGGTGTACCTAAAAAATATGGTTTTTTCTATCCGATTTTTTTACCGCCTCATCTACTGGCTACTAATAAGCTGCGACTCGTCTATTTTAGAAGGCGGTGTGTATCGATCGCTGTATTGATGGGCAGTAAACCGCCCATGTACTATAATATAACCGCATTGATTTTAACATGATTTCAGTTATTTTCAATATTTAGCGCATTTTAGAATTCTATTGGACGTAATTTGTTTCATGGAATAGTCCTATAAAATTCCACTCTTGCTTTGGAAATTCTCAGGTAAATCCTCTCATCACTTTGCGAGTTGGAGGTTTATCGACAATATCCAAAGTACTCATGGTTTTACCTACGATAATTTAGTTTTGCTAATAATCCTCCTATTCCTAGATACAATTTTAAAGTAATTGTACTACAATATATTTCTAGAACATCAAATTTTCAACATTTATTTCACAGGCTTTTGTCATTCCTAAGACTTCTTTTCGCTGAGATATGTTACGAAAATCTTCGAAATTTCAAGGTGGTTGAAAAGTTTTTTTTCCAAAGAACTGTTTTCAGGTTCTCGAAAAGAATTTTTCAAAACATTGTAGCAACTTTCATAATACTTTTGATGTTATAGGCAGAACTGCAGAGCTTGTCCAAATTTGATTAATTCTAAGACAGAAATTATTTGTCTTTTCAGGCAAAAAATCCTCTTCAAACATTACCTACAGAACTATTTCTCAGTACGTTCCTCTTTAAAGGATTGCGCTTGTTCTATTTTAAAAATAGAACGTTGCTTCAAATGTTTGCAGATATAAACGAAAAGATATTCACCGTACATTCGGTACATTACTTGCTCCGTGATTAATTGATGTTGAAAGATAAACACGTTTTCATATTTTGAACTAAATTGCACAATCTATTAATGAGTATGTCTGTTTTTGACAAGAAACGGTATGGCAGAAATTTACAAAAATTAAATGTGTATAATGTAAAATTTAACATAAGAATAAAGATGTATTACTTTGCAGATCTGAATATTTTAGTACACAATAAACTTTCTGTACGTTTATTTCGTACTGAAATACGAATTGGTTTCGCATCCTTTAGTAGCAATTTACATGATTCCGTCATCCGCTCACGTATAGTAAATATACATGAATCATTCAAAGTTCCCACTGCGTGAGTAGGACCAACCGTCTCAGAGAGGAAATTAATTTCAGTGACGCAAACTGCTGCGGAGAAAGTGCAAGGTTCAACGCTGGGAAAAGGTATAGTGAACAACTTAAAGACTGTAATTTCCTCTCGCTAAGACGCTTGTAATTAGAGAAATTCTTCTATTCTCTCCTTACATTTTATTTATTGATGAGTTTAAGTTATATATTTCCCTCCTTCCCTTTTATATACAGATGTGTCTCATATTAGGATTGTATTTTAATAATGTAAGAATTGTATTTTAATTGTCACGCTACTCTATTATTTTCCATTACATTAAAGATCGATTTTTCAGTGTGTACATTTACTTGTGATGTTGACGTAAACTCTTAGTACACTCGCATTTGAATGGTTTAGGTAAGATTTTCAGTACCAAAACTAGGTTAACATGTATTACATTTGCAAGCCTTTAAGAAAATGTTATATATTTTCATTATGTTACATTTAGAAAAATGTCAGGATCGTTCTGAACGATGGAAGTCTTGAATATTCATTACCTTTCTTCAGTCACTGTTATCCTCTTAACCTCGACCATGGTTACAGTTGTAGAACAGGCCAGATATAAAAAGACTTCAGATATGGAATAACGTTGGGAGTATCTTGATTAGAAATCTATATTAATATTTACCAATATAAGAGGATATTTCACTTACATATACGTATGAAAGGGAGATGGCATGTATGTACTGCTTGGCTTACGATTTCTAATGTTACTCTGTTGGTCAATCATATTGGGCCTAAACACTTAATACATCTATATAACCGATTCAGCATAATATCAATAAAATCCATTCATTCATAAATCGCCAGCTTGCAAAGCGCCTGAGTTTACACCAGGGTTCTCGAAGGTGTGACCTTCCAGCTCCGCCGCCGCCGCCGCGCTGCCGCTCCGGAGCCCACGCTCGTACTCCGCCGCCGCCGCCGCCTCCTCGTACGCGCGCATCCCGCGGCGGCGCGGCGCGGGGCGTGGCGGGGCGTGGCGGGGCGCGCGCCCCCGGGGGGCGGGGCGGGCGCGCGGGCGGGGGCGGCGGGCGCCGTATCGATCGACGCGGCGCGGCAGCTGCGCGACGGCGGTGGCGGGCGGCGGCACCGCCATCAGTGGCGGCCCGGCCGCCGTTGCGTCGAGAGCCGCCAGGGGCCGCCGCCGCCGCCACCGCGGCCGCGCGCGCCGCCGCCGCCGCCGCCGCCGCCGCCGCCGCCGCGATGCCGCGCGCCGCGGGCGCCGGGGCCGTGGGGGGCGTGGGTGCGCTGGGCGCGGGGTTGGCCGCCGGGGGTGCGGCCGCCGCCGCCGGAGCCGCCGCCGCCGCCGCCGGGGGCGGAGGAGGCGGCGGCGGGGGCGGGCTGTCCTCCTCGGCGCTGATGCGGCCGCTGGTCGTGCTGGCGCTGCCCGGGATGTACCTCTTCTACAAGTACAGCCAGTACCGCCGCCGCCAACAGGAGCAGACGAGGCGGCGCGTGGCGGAGCGGGAGCTGCAGCACCTGCACCACAAGATCGTGAGTAGCTCTTCCCGGCCCCGCCGCCCCCGGCCCGCCCGGAGCCGGCGCCCGGGGAGTAGTCGCTGCCGAGTAGAGCGTAGAGCCGTGTGGAGCGGCTGCCCGAGCACGGGTCGAGTGCGCGTAGTAGAGTGTGGTAGTCGTGCGGAGCCGTTCCTCCCTCGTGTGGTGGACGGGGAGTGCGCGAGTGCGATGGTAGTGCTTGCGAGTAGTTGGAGTGTGCAGTGCGAACAGTGTAAAGTTTGCGGAGTATTAGTGTTGCTCGTACTTCCTCTTAGAGTTGTGTAGATGCAGAGTAGCATCCATGTCCTGTGTCTCGATTTCCTCTAACTCATTCTATCTCGTTTTCCACGAGTGGTGTGAAGAGGTGAAAGAGAGACAGCGGCTCTTTGCCTGCGCGTAGAGTGCGTAGTGTGTAGTGTAGCCTGCAGTGCGTTGTAGTGGTTGGTGGTGATAGTGACGGAGGTGGTGGATGCGGAGGAGGAGGCACAGTGCGTCGGCGGCGCGCAGCGTCCCTGGAACCGGGCGTGCGTCTGACGTCACACACTCTCTAGCGCCGAGAGTGAAGGTGTTGCAACCTGCAGGGGATTTGGACCTTGATACAAATCGCAAATCTCCCACAGGAATACTGAGAAATGAAAGGTTATCATGATAAATTAAACATATTTTTCCTGCAGTACTACCAATGCCGTTATATTTTTTGAGGTGCAATTTGAAAATACCTGCAGAGTACAGCGCTGATAAACAATAAGTGATTTAAGCCGACAATGTAAATATAAAAGTAAATAATGAAATATTTATTAAAGGTGAGAATTGCAGTCATTGAAGTTATGTAGCGGATAAATGTATCATGAAGATGAAGGTTTCTTTAAATCGTTAGAAGAAACTATTCCGTACATGAAGACTATGAAAGTGCGTGTGACATGATACATTTTTCAAAAAAAAAAAAAAATATAGGAGAAATGTTCTTGAATTATTATATTTAGTTTGAAAAAATTGGTTTTCAGAGATAACATTACTACTGACTCTTGGTGAAGGGACAACTCAACATTATTAAATTATGTTTATTGTACAGTAATCCTATTTAAAGACGTACGTTGCAAAGAATGGCGACATGACAAAATATATGTTTATGATATGATGATTTCGATTGACCTGCAGATAGTTGAATTAAAATGAAGCAACATAATGCATTTGAACACTTTCATTTCTTTCATTTGTTCTTACATTCATAACTCATTTTTTTGTAATTTAAATGGCATTTATAGAATTGTTGCCTGCATTGATTTAACAGTGGGATCAACATTTAATTTTTAATTTAAAATTATTTAACATTTGACAAATGAGAAGTCGTTGAGAATCGTTAAATTTGAGCGATGAAAATTCATTCTTGACATTGAAACTTTTTGTTAGTTTTCGTTCTTATATTTTACTTTATTTGATAAATGATTTATTAGAGTCAAATGATTTTAATGTATTAAACAAATTCGTTCATTTTCAATGCCACTGACTCGTAAAGACAATAATATGTAGATATAAGAAACATCTTTCAATATTGTACTCCCATACCGAGAATGATAGCATTTATGTTCTATGCGTTATGCCCATGGCAATGATTTTGGGAAGGAGCTTTTCCATACAAGAATTAAAAGTATTTGTCCAGTAAGCGTATCAATGAAGAGATGAAGTGAAATGAGATGATGATAGACACAAAGACCTATCTTTCTTTAAAAAAAAGGACTTTAAAAAGTAGCGATTCAGTAATTAATTCTTGCAGAAATGTTGCTCACCAAATTGTAGGAGGTTTTCATTCATCTTTCCCGTCGTTTCTTCGTTCATACTTTCTACAAGAGTCATGCAATACATGTCATTCCTAGGTTTCTTAATATCCGTGAATGTAGAAGTTAGACGGCACTGTCACCATAATCCACAGTTGAAAAGTAAAAGGATAATCAGGATGCATGCTACTAAGAACAACTGGAAGACATGTTATCTGGTCTAATTTTCCCTTAACGTTCTGATGGCTAAAATGGTTTGCACAAGATGAAAGGTACTGTGTTCAAATGTCTTGTTTTGAATCCATACTAAATTTTATATTTATTTCTAGTCAAGAAACAGGAAAATTTGAAATGGAAATGAACATTTTATTAATTGGTAGTTATGATAGTCATTGATCCCGAAGAAAACTACCAATTTTGTATGTTTGTAGCATAAATATCAATAAATTAATGTAACAAATCGAACATTTTTCTAGCAATGCTTGAAAAATATGGCATTTTCCATTGATGTAAGAAAGGTATGTTGCATTGAAACATCACTTTTCGCTTCATTGTATTCTAATAATCTTCAAAGAATGACTTATTACGACCATTTTTCAGCCAATACTCGATAGAAGTTACTGTGACGAGAGTTAATTGCTCTCTGAGAAGGTTTATGGGACTTTTATTCATCTCCATTTGATTGGTCATAAAACAAGCATTTTAGGAGCCGTATGGGGGCAGTTAAGTGGAAGCCTTTACAAAGAAAGTAATCAAGTCTAGTGGCGCATTGTCTAATGGTATTCATGAAGAATTTACATGATGATAATGAGAAGTTAAGCGATAACTATGGTTTAACCTCTAGGCAGACCAACTTGGTCGCATGACTGATGCTTAGAATATGGAATTTTTCTTTTTATAATAATGTAATAGCAATGGAATGTAATCGAGAAGTGTTTGGTATACGAATGATCCTGTGTGTGACATTCTTTTCTGAATATTATTCAGTAATTAATTCACACCAAATGTTTGCGTGAAAAACTTATAAATTAATTTTGCTTTCCCATAATGTTCAATATTTTGAATTATATTTTGAGTAGTTCAGCTTCTAATTGTTGCTTGAGAGAGTATCATAATCTAATCAATAGAACAGATCTTTCCATTTTTTTAAAGCTTAGAAATTAAAAATCAAATAATATGATAGTCTTACAAGATGTACTCATCTATTGTCATAAAAAGAATATTTCTGCTGAAAAATTACTTTGCAAAAGTGGTATTTTAGAATAAAATTGCATTGAATATGTGAGAAAAGTGAAAGCTACGTAGAGAGAAAAATACGTTTGACGATGACTCTTTAATTTATTACAATCCGGAGGACCTCAAAGGACCAACGCTGGAAAGTTGCAAATTTGTTTGAGAAAAAAACAAACAAGAACAGTTATTTACTTAGTTTTGATGAATGGGGCCGTGGAAAATCTGATCCTAGAGCTCAATACAGATATTAATGAAAATAAAAGGGTTGCGGCGTTTCTCATCTATTTTCTTCAAAAATAACCCTCAAGATTCAAAAGAAATAGAATACAAAACAATGTCTTTAAATACACACACACACACACGCGCGCGCGCACACACACACACACACACACACATTTATACACACACACACACACACTTACGTTTACTTAAATGTAAGAATCTTGATTCAGAAGTTACATAAATATTCAACTTGAGAACTAAGAAAAGCGAAATTATTAACCGCAAATTCTTGGTTTAAGTAATATGGGCATTACAAAATTATTCATTAGAGATAATATATGAAATGTATCATTCCATGATTTTAAGATTGACGTATAATTTCTGGCAAAAAAAACAAACATACCAGACAAGAACAAAGATATTATTATACAAAATATCTTCAACAAGATCACAATCATTCCTTCATTCTATATTTTCTCCTAGCTGTTGGAAAGCATAAAACAATGAGGAGAAAACGAGCTAATGCAGCAAGGCCATGCGTCGCCATGCTCGGGCCCGCGCACGTGGCGCTGTGCGCAGTGGGATGTGCGCAGTGCGAAGAGCGCGCTGCGGCGGCGGTGCGGCGCGCCACCCAGCAGGGCGCGCGCACCCCCAGAGGCCTAGCGCGGTGTTTCCACTCTGGCTCTGTTGAAGCGAGGCCGAAGTTTAGGGCTACATTACATTCCCGGACAACAGGTGCGACAGCCACAGCCACTATTCAAGACAGATTATGTATGGGACATGTGAATGGGATATTCGAATTTAGTGACGATTATCTTTGTTTTAGTTGTTTTAGGCCTCTTGTTGTCCACGTAAGCCATATTACTCCCTCTGTCTTCCTGTGTGTGTGTGTGTGTGTGTGTGTGTGTGTGTGTGTGTGTGTGTGTGTGTGTGTGTGTGTGTGTGTGTGTGTGCGCGCGCGCGTGCGTGTGCGTGTGTGTGTGTTTGTGTTTGTATGTATCGAAAAAATAGAATTCAATGGATTAGCGAAAAAACGTTTGTTTCCGATTGAAGAACAACATCGTCACAAATAAAACCGTTTTTAAAATGGGTTTAGGGGTGCACAAACCCTATAATCACCCGATTTTCGGCCTTTTTTCGCTACTTATTAGCAAATATTATTTAGAAAACAAAGAAATATTATTTAATGGTATTTTATCAATGGATTTTGGGCTGAGGTGGTGTCCATGTTAACCGAACATGGACCATGTTAACCTAACCTGCAACAATTTCATGGTTATCAAACATTACTTATTTGACTGACTGAAGAATTAAAAGGCCATGAGTAACTACGATTGTCGACGACTGACTACATTAAAGGAAGATTACGCCAAAAACGTTCCACGCCAGTAGGTGACAATGTAAAAAAACGTTGTTATAAATTGTCACAGAACTTAAAAAATAAATTTAAAAAATGTGGTCATTAGACGTTTATGTTCATTGCTTAGGCTAAGATCGACTGCCCTTCTCTTGTTCGACTTTGATAAGAGACATGTGCAATATTTGTCGCGCGACCTAGAATCCACAGGAGGAGGTTGAAAACAGCGCGCGCCTGAATAGATGCTCTGTGAGGGGTAGATAATGAAGACAAGAGGCAGTCGTTTGTCAATGTCATCACTACGCGCTTCTCTCAATTCATTCGATCTTCCCACTCGCCCATTTCTTTTGAACCGCTTGATTTGTTCTTTCGCAAGAATTAGTTCAATCCTATCGCTGTTCACATCACACTTGATCTACTTATTAAACTAACCCCTGCACTTGGCTTTTTTTCACATTGCACCGGCCTAAATTATGTACGTTTGTTTGAAGTTAATACACAAAAAATTCTTGCTCCTATGTGCAATTATTGTATGAAAGCATTAACAAATCACTTCTACGAAAATATTGAGATTATGGATTGTGGTTTCTTTAATTATAGACAGTCAAATTCCTAATATTTTTTTAAATTACATTACATGGCACAATGTTTCACAGACCAATTAGGATTTCGCTGTCTATAATTCAAATATATTTTAATCAATAAAATTTAGACAGAAGGCCATAACAATAACCTTGTTAAATGTTGATTTTATTTTGGCAATATAGGAAACTAGTTTATAATTATTCGTTAACATGTTTGAATACTTTCTAAATTGTTATAGTATATAAAGAAACGTAGTAGACAAATTAAAAATAGGAACCTTTCATTTCGATGTTCATGCATTGAGCCAAGTATTTACAGCATGCATACATTTTGTGCACAGAATGTTGGTAGCTACTACTAAAATACGGTTCAAAAGTAATTTCTGCAGGTAAGGGAGCAGTGTGTGTCACACCAATGAGTATATCACACTGTGTCACACAGGGTGACATTCTGCTCGAGGTATTTGGAATTTTCTTCTGAGATTCACGGTCTGAGTAACTTAAGGCTCGGTTCATGATTCGCAGACCTACGGCTTAATGCGACTTAATGAAATGTGTCTAGAACAAATCGCAATGCAAAATCTTAAGGATTTGAAACTTAAAATTTGTTGTTATCACAATTATATAACTTGTTAGTGTCTCAGAATTGTCGTAAGAAAATGCTAGAAAGAGTAAAAAATATAAATAAATTTTATAACAGCGAGTGAAGAACATTTTGTGTGAATTGCTATGTAAAACTTAACTATTTTATGTCTAAATATTAGCTTATGTACTAAATAAGTGGTGCTAAAACATACTTTCTTACCTTTAGTAATGGTGAAATAATAATATTTATACCACAATTTTTCTCCGAATTAAGACAATCATCTCAGTCATCATTTTTGTGAAACTCATTTGAAATCGTAGAACATTTGGCGCGAAAATCAAATAGTATCAAGCTCTAGATTTTTATTCAAAACTTTAAATTAAAATATATTTCTGGCATTGAATTCATTATATAAGGTATGCAGTGAATTCACGAACATATCCGATGAGATTTTTTAGCCTTACAGTATTCTGTATAAGCAGTATGGAAGGAAGTAAAATAATTCAAAATTAATATATAATACGATCCACCAGTGACGGGCAGCGGTTTACCCTTCAGCGCGTTGTTGCACGTTTAAAACTCCAATGGACTGTTGGCACGTACACTTAACAAAGCAGTAACACTGATAACATTGGCAATCAAATGAAAATAGATCGAAAAATATGTAATAGTAATTATTAAACACTATAGAATTGTAATCTTGTCAAAATAAGCTCGTTTTAACAGGAATTACACGTTATTCATTGTCCGAACATGTAGTACTAAATGCTCTATACGTTTTCACACATAAGAAAATTTCCCCAAGTTCTCATTACTTAACGAAGAAAAAACGTTTCGTTTCTATCTACATCCACAATTCAATATGTAAATGTGTTAGGGTAGGGATACCAGAATACATTTCGTTTCGAAAACGTTTACAGAATACATTTCTCCTCGTAGTACATCACACTGTGTTTCTGTCTTTGGCGTTAAGTAAAAAATATAAATAAATAAATAAATAAATAAAACAAAGCCTCATAATGGTTGCATGTCAACGTTGAACAAAGAAAAGAATTCAAGAAAATTTCACATTTCATTTTATGGTTACCGTTCAACAATGAACTTCCGAAATATACATCGCTGCATTGAATCTCAAAGCAGCGTAAGTAGTATTAATTACATATTTGCAAAAATTAAGGGTACCCAATTTTTTCAATTTTTCTTTCATGTAAAGTATTAGAAATAATGATAATATAACCCAACGAATTTTAAAGGAAACGCCTGTTTGTGGATACCTGCGTTTATTTCGATAGCCAGGAACAGTAGTCATTTCTTTCAGAAATGTAACATACCATAATCTGCGATCAGAATTTCTTGAAGTAATTTGTTAGTTCTAAGTTAAATTTATTACCTTCCTTCAATCTACTTTTTTTATAAGAATAACTATAGCTTCCAAATACCTCTCAACGTATGTTCAGGAAGGGCAGTAAATTTGGAGCGGGTGACTCTGTTTGTAGCCAAATGAAACAAAAAATACTCACATTTTCAAAAAATTCTACATGACCTAATTCGAGAATCTGTTTTTATGAACTCATTTCATTAAGAAAAAATAAAACAAAGCCTCATAATGGTTGCATGTCAACGTTGAACAAAGAAAAGAATTCAAGAAAATTTCACATTTCATTTTATGGTTACCGTTCAACAATGAACTTCCGAAATATACATCGCTGCATTGAATCTCAAAGCAGCGTAAGTAGTATTAATTACATATTTGCAAAAATTAAGGGTACCCAATTTTTTCAATTTTTCTTTCATGTAAAGTATTAGAAATAATGATAATATAACCCAACGAATTTTAAAGGAAACAAATTCAATCTTCAAAATTGTAGTTGTAGGAAGATGCCGAACATTTTTTGTCCTGTTATTAAGAAAAGATAGTTTAAAGAAAATAAAAATTGCCCATGTTTGACACAACATTTCGGTAAAAATACTCATGTTTTTGAAAAATTGAACGTGCCATAATTTTTAGATCTGTTTTAATGAACACATTTTGTTAAGAAGAAATGTTAATCTTCATAATTGCAGATATAGGAAGACGCCGAAAAATTTTTGATTTTTTTCAATTTTGAAAAAAATCGGGGTTTTAACGAATGAGACCTACACCATTCTCTTACACGTCCTTCACACTCTCCAATAATAAAGTTTAATCAGAAACTTTGGAGCATTTTTTTTGAAAATTTTGAATATGTCCCAGGGATTTCCTGTAAACTACCCTCCAAAATTAAAATATCGGTTTCAAATTCAACAAGTTGCGAAAAATGCCATATCAATTGAGAAATATTTATGTTGGAGAAAATCGGCTGAACGGTTTAGCCGCAAGCGTTGTCCATAGACAGACAGACGGACGACAGACGTTTTGCCGTCAATCGATTTTTCGGTATCAAGGACCCACAAAACCTGGATACTAGCTACACCATGTTCTGCCGAAAATTCGCCCTTTTTTCACGCAGTGTTACACAACTTTCTCGCTACCGCGATAGCGAGAAAGTAAGATACCCTGATAACTCACCTAATTGGGGTCTCCCATTCGGTAGCTACGAGGAGTAATTATTTGCATACTCTTTTGCTGCAGTGATATTTGGTGCCTTAATGCTTGCGGAGGAAAGAAAATAAAAATAGATCCATTTAAAACACCAATTCAAAATTTAAAGATGAATGTTTATAATAAAAGCAAGAGGACGTAGTTTTAATTGAAATCCAAGTTAAAGCTGGGCACGTTAAACAATCTCCACTTCTTGATTGACAAAGCTACCGATTGCGATAGGTCCACGATCCACCGTTATTCAGCGTTGATCGGGAGATTCTAGAGTTCGAGTCCAGAACATAGCTCATTCGATTTCAAGTATCAGAGGAGAATTCTAGCGGTTTTAATCGGCCGATTGATGTGGATTCTCCTATTAATATCAGATGATTTCCGAAGCAGAATCCGAACAAACGAACCCCGGACTGTACGCGATCTTTCTTTTCTTGTTGTTCCCTTACGGACACACCCTTTTTGTTCAACACTAACACATTTGTGAAGAAGTGGCTCGGGAGCAAAAAAGCTTGTAACAGCTGGGCGGGCTTCTGCTAGGGGAGATTCCTAGAGGGGAAAATGTTCAATCCGACGGGCAGGTCCGCGCGGATCTCACATTCCACCGGAGGTGAGACACCGCAACGTTCCTTGAAATAACATGCACTTCACTTATAGGACTTATGATCCAAGGAGTTAACGCTCCGATAATCAATAAAATAGTCGCGATAATCCGAAGTAATGGGGACTTATGGTACCTCGGATTACACGAAAAGAATGGCAAACGCATAACAGTATTTTCAAGTACCGTATATAACGAAGTCGAATTTAAGATGCAGATACTAGTACAATTACATATGCATACATGTGTACATACATACATGATGGTCAACCGGTCACACCACAACAATGTAGCAGTCAGAGTCGCACTGGCACCTATCGCTGCCCACGTGACCTTTGACGCAGTGTTGCCAACCCATAAAGATTCTAGCTTAGATTATCGCCGCTTGTTTGGGTGACTTGGCGCATATCAGCCTTTTTTTCATCTCGGATTACACGGAATGTCGGATTAGCGACGTTTGGATCACCACGTCTCTACTGTACAATCTCGGCCTACAACTAGCCCTTAGAATGCATTCGTTTGATTGATTGGTTGATTGTTCGTAATTCCGGGCGCGTCAACTTCTAGGTTCATTAGTCCCATAAGTGTAGTGCGAGCTTTTCATTGACTAACGGGGTTTCCCCCAACCAGGTACCTCCCACCAGAGGGGCACCGCCACAGCCGAGGCAAGCTCTAAGCTCCCGACCGGTCTCCCGGTATGTGTTCTAATGTAGCGCGTGTTAGCGTAAATTGTAAAGGAGGAGGTGTAGGGGTGAGGGTAAGTATTTGTGTGTAAGGGGTGAGAGTAGGACAAGGAAGAGAAAGGAAAGATCGCGAGCGGTCTGTGGCCCGTATGTTAGAATACTGCTCCGGCATTCGCCAGATGTTGGTCGGAGAAATCACGGAATACTACCGATCTAGCCAGCCGCTAGAATTCTCTTCCAGACAGCGACTCAATTCGACCTAGCTGACCTAGCTAGTGCTGAAAATCCTGCCGCTGTCGGGACTCGAACCTAGGACCTCCCGGTCTGAGGGACTGCAATGACATCAATTGATGCACAGGGCCATCTCTCCCGGTGAATGCATTCTTCCGAGAGCCACTTGGACCATCGGCGAGCCTTACCCACTCTCTTATGTTCGGAGGCCGCCCTCAGGGCGGGCGGGAGGGCGTGGGCGGCGCGAGGGCGACGGAGGAAGGCGCCCGAAATAGGCGCAGCGCGGGGCGGGGCGGGGCGGGGCGGGGCGGGGCGGGGCGGGGCGGGGCGGCGGGGGCGTGCGCCCCGAATGACGGGCGTTCGCCCGTGGCGTGTCGTCCTCCGCGCCCGCGCTCTTTTGCCGCTCGCGGCGCATCCTCACGGCCGGCCTCCATCGGCGTGGCGTGGGGAGATGGGATCTGCAAGGCAAATAATGGATTAACTGCTTTAACCCTGTTTATCTAGTAAATGTTTATATTTGGCATTTTAGGGTCGGTTAATCTGACTCTTGCCAGCTAGTGGTCTTCTCTAGCCTGGGGCCTGCTTTTATTTATCATCCACGCCTGAAAGGTAAGCGAGAAGTATTCCCATTGCTGCATTTTGCTTACTTGGTCTGTCTGCGCTTTGTCATTCGCCAAAAAGCTATAAAAATGAGACGATTTGAATTAGAAAGCTGCAGCTTCCTCAGTCCTTGGGTATTCATAGAAGAATAATTCATGGAAGTGACAGCCAGCCTTAGGGCTTACGAGTGCGGGGGAAAGAAATGTTGGAGTTTATTGTAGATGTTTATTTTTCCATGAATATGACGATTATTATGTTATTATTTAAAATACTATATCAAGTAAAATCATAGTCTGGTGATAACTGCTTTCAGCGGAGAAACAATGATTTGCAATATCGAGTCAGAATTCTATGCGAGATTGATTTTCTGTTTATCAATTTATTGCGTCGAACCTTTTTCCCTCCTTTTCAGCGAAAATTCAATGAACATTGAAAATTTCAATCAAAATTCAGTGTTGTTAATTTCTACCATTGGAAGACACCGTAGAAGAAATGGACGACGATGGTGCATCGACAACATTAATCGCTTTTCCCATTCTTCGGATAATTTTCATCTCTTGCACTCTGATTTCACAGCATTGCAGAAGACTCGATCTGGTTCCAAAGCCCCAATCAACGTAAATCTTCCTTACGTATCAGTTTTCAATCATTTCAAATAGTTAAAATGGATATTGGATGGGAAAATGGATAGTGATATTGTACTCTTTAACATAGAGTAGTGGGTACAAAGACTACTTGGTTTCTTTTTCACTGACTTGCCAGAAAAGTAAGCAATCAAAACTTTTTCCGATATGAGCTTTTTTTCACATCAATATTTAAAAATTACTGATGTTCATTTTTTCTCGATTTGTTCGATAACAATGTTTCTATAGCAACATTTGCTACTATTACAGTTTCCGAATCAGAGCTATACTCACATGTTGAAAAGTATACATCAAGCGTGTTTCAGTTGTTCTTCTTGTTGAGAACAAAGTCGCTACTTGTAGGAGAAAAACTGTGAATACTAAATGAAGGCGTAGGGCGAAATTTCACATTAAATCTAAAAAAATTTTACGAAGTGGATAAAACGTTGTAGGATATTTGTCTCGTAACATCTGATTACAATACTCAGTTGTTTATCAAACTCGGTCTAACGGTCTCGTTTGACAATTTTCCAATGTCATATTGTAATAAGATGTATCGTAAATAACTATTGTGTGTTGCCTGCGCGTGGAGTTATTTATCTCTTCGTAATTTGTGGTTTTTGTCCAGTTATGCATGAATCTCTTTGACCATTTTTTTAAAAATATCTATCAGCAGTTAATAAACATTGTTGCCCCCCTAATAATATCCACCAGAATCAGCAATAATTGAGTATATACGTTGGATATTTACATTAGAGTTCAAAGGATTGTTTTCGCAACTTCCTCTACACAAAATCACAGTCAAATAATCGTCAGATTTCGAATGTGCAGCATTGGTTCACATCGTGTGTCTAATTCCAAAGCGAAGATTTCTTAAATCGTAAGTGAATTTTGTTTGTTTCATTCTTTTATTTTTGTCTTTTTTATCTCTAACTCCCTTTCGTTAGGACGTTGGAATGAAAAATGATTGTGCAATATTATATTATTTCATGATTTGTGAAGAAAACAAATTTTGATGTGAATCTCCTTGATGATTTTGTAAAACACTTTCAAATTTCTATCAATTTATTTAATTACCTACCCTCGGAATTGCAAGCAACGTCCGTAAATGAAAAAGGAGAAACTTGAAGAGCAGGTCTAAGAATAATTGTTCCTATTCGGGTTCCCACGTAACATTGCATGAGACGTTTATGCAGCCTTGCCACATCGACATCGGCATTCAGTTAAGCGCAGAAGCAGGCAGAAAGCGGACGTGACTGAATCAGTGGGCAAAATACTACACCGGGTTACATCTTTACACATTAATTTTAGATAATTCAGGATATTTAAGAACTCATAAATTACGCAATTGAATGTATCACTAAAACAAATGAATAAAAATATGTCACAAAATAGCAGGTATTTACTAGTCTTCTAACACAGACGTCAGTTCAATTTTTACATATATAGACATGTCCTTAGAATAACTAATAGAATTGTGAATACGTTTTGAAACTTCCTCATGCACTACAAATTTCAAAACTCATTCTTGTAGCTCCGGCTAACTGTAAACAACTTTTTTTGGAACGAAGAACGAAGAGACAGGGATACCTCTGAAGGTCGTATTTCCGAGAATGAATGACGTGTACATGTTTCTCCACTGCTGAAATTTTAGATCCGGAGAAATAAATTGCTTGCGGAGTTTCCCCCTTCACGTATTTCCGCCAGCGGGGCACCGCCTCAGCCTAAACAAACTCTAAGCTCCTGATTGCTCACCTGAACTATGTGATAGTGTAGAGATTGAAGGTGTAACTACGTGTGTAAGAGGAGACGATAGACCAAAGATGTGGAAGGAAAAATCTCGTTCGATCTTTAGCCCGTTTGTTAGGGACGACTCCGACATTCGCTTGGTATTGATCGGAGAATGCACGGAAAACCACCAATTAGACCAGCCGACCGTTAAAATTCTCCTCCTGGCAGCGGCTAAATTTTGTCTAACCACCTACTAGCAACAACAAAATCCACATTCTTCGAAACTCTAACCCTATATGATCTCCCGGTCAGTAATGCTGCAATGGCAACTGATGTTGCTCTGAGAGAACTACTAGGTAAGTTTAGTTCCGATACAGCATTAGCGCTATCTAAGCAGTGACTGTCATCCGGATGCCCTAGGGTTTGAATCCAGTCAGTGGCGGATTTTCGACACTAGCTAGAACGAATTCCACCGCCCTCACTGTCTGGAGAAGAATTTTAGCGGCCGGCTGCTTTGATCGGTAGTTTTACGTGGTTTCTCCGACCAATATTAGGGAATGCGAGAGAATGTCCTAACAAATGCGCCGTAGATCACGCGATATCTTTCCTTCCTCGCCCTTGTCCTATCCTCTCAACTTACAAACACACATTTACACGTCAGGCGATTAGTAAGGCATACGGCATACGTCAGGAGACCAGTAAGGAGGTTTAAGCTTGTTCCGGCTGAGGCGGTGAACCTCTGGGGGTGATAAGAAGAGGGAACTTCCCCGCAAGCCGACGTTTCGGCGACTGATGTCGCCTCCTGCGGAGGAGGAACATCGCCACCTCCCGGTATCAAAAACATTCACTACAGTTACAGGACTAATTACCATATCGTTGGTATGCCAGGAAACAATTTAAGCCGTCTCATTCGGCTGATGCAATTCGAGTCTTTCGCCGTAAACTGAGTGCATCTCTCAATCAGCGTCTGGTGGGTGCGCGTTCGCACATAGCCCCGCCTCGCAGAGTCCCTCCCTGCCCTGCCCCGCCCTGCCGCCCCCCCGCCAGCCTCTCCTCTCCCCGCCTCGCGCCACACCTCGCGTTGCTTCGCGTCGGCCGCCGGAGCCACGTGGCGCGGGGGCGCAGGTGCGAGGGGCGGGCGCCGCGTTGCGAAGTTACGACGAGGGGAGGGGGCGCTCCGAAACATAAAGCGGCGCGGGGCGACGCGAAGGTGAAGAGGCGGCACGTGGAGGGCGCGGAGGTGTTCGGGACGCACGTGGACTGCTCGGGAGCCCAGCGGTGTAGGTGCTTCTTAGAATCGGTCCAAAGTCAACTTGTAGTTTTCTGCGATGTACCTGCCAGGTTTGGCAGGTGGTTTTTGCTTTCTCGAAACGTACAGGAATATACGTACAGGTATATACGAAGTAATATACGGAAAAAGGTACATAATGCTGAGGAAAATGAATTTTGAGATTTCAACGGAAATACACGTTTTGGGTTCCCCTAATGCCGAAAAAGTTTTTTTTTTTTTTATTTTTTTTAACAAAACGTCCGTCCGTCAGTCTGACCGTCCGTCTGTCGGTCTGTCAGTCGTCTGTGAACACCACTAGCGTCCAAACCATAAGTAGGATTTTTTTCCAAAATGGATATTCCCCAGTGGATCTGGCTTGACTGAAAGCTTTAGGATTTTGAAAAAATCTTTAAAATTTGGCGGTACTTTACATGACGTCCCGCCGACCTTTTCAAAATTTTCTCAAAAGTGGCTCCAAATTTTTCTTTAAATTTCTTATAAGAATAGATTAAAATACACTTATAAAGGTAGCATTGGTCCGATTTTAACTGATAACTCTAAATTTTTGAAAATTTCAAAAATTTGAATTTTCTTGGGCAACTACAAAATTGAAGATAGGGATTTTTCCTTCAAGTATTTTTTCCCCGTAGTTAGTTCTTTCATTAAGGTCATGTACAAACATTTTGGTATAATTCACGCAATTTTGCGTGCAATATGTATATTAAAAAATTAAAAAAAACCTTTTTGTTTTTAAGAACTTGGTAGGGATAGTACTAAATGTACTAAAAATAAAATGACATCAACTCCATATTGCTCCATTTTTGTGTTTTTCAAAAATTACAAAAATGTAATTTTCTTGACTTCTCTCATGTTAGTATTTACATTAGCGGCGATTGATTCACATTGCATTTACGAGTACATGTGCATTAATTGTTGTCTGAAAAAGTTTCCAGAAAATTGAAAACTTATGTGAAAGTGAACTGAAAATTCCGACTTTTCAGAAATGTTTGAGCGCTATTTTATTAAAATGTTTTCAAATTTTTTCTTCAAACTTTCCGAACGGATAGAACTAACTGCTTAGGTTGATATAAAATAATTTTTGCTGCATTCTTTTGTTTTTTTTTCAGAAATTATACAAATGTAATTCTTTTTTAATATCTCTCACGTTGTTAATATGCACATTCCCTTGATTTGTAAACACTATTGCGTTTGTGAGTTAAAGTGCTTTAAATAACTTCCAATAAAGTTTTCGAATACTCATAATTGTCCCGAGGAATAGAGCTTAAAATTTCGCATTTACAGTAACGCTTAAATGCTATTTTCTTAAAAACGGCTTCAAATTTTTCAACGAAAATTGCCAAATAGGACATGATTTTGCTCTTCCTTAATATTCTTAAAGTAATATTTTGGTTCTAATATTAGAAAACCGAAAAATTAAAAAAAATCCACAAAAATGTAGTACTTTGTGCGGCTATAGATGGCAGGTGGCAGGGGTATGTGGCCAGTCCGAATAGTTAGCACAGACCAAAGAAAATAGAAACATAATACGTGAAAGTCTGTGTAATTGTGTCGCACTACTAACTTGCTTGCTTTCGAGGCTGGTACCAATGTTTAATGCATTTCAAATCCACTGCAAAATTTGCGTCTCAATTTCCACAGAAAACTATCATTCCGAGAAGCTCTCCTCTAGGCAGCGGCTTAATTCTAGCCATATAGCTTTCCACTCTAAGTTTCATGCATTACACTATCACGTGTTTGGAGACCAGTCGGGAGCTTAGTGCTTGTCTTGGCCAGAACGGTGCCCCGTTGAGGGAGAAAGCTCCGCAAGACGACGAGGAGGTCGGCGCCGGATCTCATCATCCAGCAGTGGAGAAACACTGCAGCTATTGCAAAAAAATTTTTATTACGAGTACATAAATGGAAGATGGAGTGCCTAGAAATATGAATCAATCAGTGAATTTCCTCTGAAAATATGTATGTTGGAGAGGGAAATACTGCCATGATGAAGTCGAGACTCAACTGGGTGTCTCAAGGGCCGAGTTTCCCCGGAGAAAGGTCATGGGGTCTCCGTCCGTCTCCTCACATCACAATATGGTTTAAGAGACCAATTTTTGTGGCCAAATTTTATGACTGTGTATTTTGAAGAATGATTTAAATATAAAGGCATCCTAAGCATTACAGCAGGGCCGCTCAAGCAGAGCAAATCGGCAGCGCGGAGCCGTGTTGTCAGCCGAGAGCGGGACACCGGAGCCCGAGCGTTGCGCGCCTTGCGATAACCACTGTCACAGGTCCCGGTAACTCGCAGTCGCGGAAACATGGAAGTCGACGCGAGCACTTCACAGACATCTACACCGACAATTTTCAATGCAGAATGGGAAGAAAAGTATCTTTTCGTCGACTACGGCAGCTATGCCAAATATTTAGTTTACATAAAGGGTTCAATCACGTGAAGTAGTTTAATTTGCAAAGACCATTATACATTTAATCATGCTGATGAAAATGACAAGTACACTGAAGAAGAACAAAAGGAAGTTTTCAGTGTTCTGAAAAACAATGCCTCACGAGAAGTAAGTTTTGGATGTATTTTGATGTTCTTATGTTGTTTTGACAGTAAAATAACACAATACAAAAGAGTTTAATTTTATTGCATATCGATACTACAACGTGAGCGTTTAGGAAAAGAACTTCCCACAAAACCGTTTTCCAAAATTGCATCGTAATGCTGCTCGATTGTTAAGTACGTTTGGATCAACATACAACTGTGAGCAATTTTTTGCTGCTTTGAAAATTTGTAAATCTCGAATGAGAAGTACAATTACAGATCACAATCTGAAATGCATGTTACGGTTCAATCGCATCATGTCATCTCTTCCAAATATAAGAAAGTATATTGCGAGAAAAAACACTTAAAAGGTGTAAAAATAGTATTTGATTTTGCAATCAACTTCATTTTCTAATTTTAATTTCCTTTACTTTTAGTATTTTTATTACTAGTTTATTCAATCACATTTTTGTGCAACCTTTATAATACTTTTCATACTCACAGCATGATAAACTGTGTAATGTCACCGCTATTAAATTTCATTATGTTATTTAGCACTTTTTTGCAACTAAACAATTGGCATTGCCGGCCCAATCTGCAAAAAGATATTTTTCTTTCCATGCTGCATTGCAAATTCTCTTTTTTTAAATTTCCGAATTACACTAATACGTTTATATCTGGAAACTGTTCCAATTAATGATACAAAAGTATCTTACTGTTATTTCTATCGTAATATCCTTTCCCAGAGCTGTGAGATTTTTTCATTCCGAACAACAGAAAATACTCCATAGAAATACGACGCGACCCACTGTGCCACATGCCGCCGATCGATATTTGTTGACGTCATTTGCTCTTTCTGCGGCGAAAGAGAAAAGAGCAACCGGAGGCTCCTCCTTGGAGCAAATGGTTGAGCGGCCCTGCATTACAGCGATGAACCCATTCAAAATTTTGAAGGAAGAGTACTTTTACAAAATATTTGTATTTACGTTTTATTTATTATTATTATTATTATTATTATTATTATTATTATTATTATTTTATTTATTTTGTACTATTTATTACTATTATGTTTTTACTTAATTGTTGAATTAATCCACTCCAGCTTAACTCTTACTATTCGGTATTTAATTCTACTGTATCCAATACATCTAGAGGAATTATATTTTTCAAATTCGTTGCATCATTATTCAATTCATCTTCTCCATCTTTTCATTTTCTTCTTCTTCTTCTTCTTCAGAAATTGAAAATGTGGCCACGAATATCAAAGGTAAAAGGATAGTGAAAGTGAAAGGGCCTGCGTTGTTCACGTTTATCACGCTGTCAATTAATCTCTAAAAAAAAGCCTTTAGTTGGCACATGATGCGGTCAAATTAATTCGAATTTTGCGTTGTTTGTGGAATTCAATTATTTATAGAAATCTTTGGCGGTAATTAACCGTGCAGAACAAACATTTCAAACGTCCTGCCATTAAGATAGTCTTTTTTTTCTCAAAACAATAGGCTACTTCCAAAAAGGTCGTTAAGTCACTTCTCATATTTTCTCCTGGCAACGGAGCATCAACTGATTACAGAAATTCCAGATAAGATGGCGCCACTTCTCCCACGCTTCGCTAAACCACTAAGGCATTGTATCGAATTCATAAAGCTTCGCGTTTTCTATATAAGACCCGAAGGTATCATTGTTTGAAAATTCTCAGCTACAGCAGTGAATTTTGACCACAACCGTTTGATTAGTCTGTATAGAAGCAGTAAACGTGTGTGTATTGACCAATGATGTATATAAATACCACTAGATGGCTGACTCCGCGCTTTCCCAATGGGCGGAGGTGAGGCCGTACAGGGAGCCATGTTGCACGGCAAAAGCTTCGAACGTCAATTGCAGCCCATAACAGTTCGGTAGATTTTTACGAGTGTAACACGTATACATTGTATTTATTAACATGGTTCTGTTCCATCATAAGAAAGTAAAGCTGTAGGCAGCAACATATTGTCGAAATATATTTTATAATTTACATAAAACTACGAACAGCATTGACAAGGTGTTACCGGTGACTTGCAAAAATGAGGACTTGTTTTTTATGATGACTTACAGGTACAAACTTCTTATACTACTTCAGAAGAGATCTGTTTATATGATAATACTGCACGTGACAGTAAATTATCATTACTACGGCAGCTTTATTATAAAGGATTCTTTCTCTGTTTCAAAATTCCGTTTTCAAATATAAGAATAAGACGTACTTATTGTTCATGTGATTAGAAAAACTGCGTTTCACTCCAAATATCCCTTTTTTCTCTCTAAATGGATGGTTGTAAATAACTGCTGGATTTGGGAGGTGGTAGAGAGATTTAAAATGAAAACGTAGAAAAATATAGTACATATGTACTTTTTATGGGCAGACATTTTCATTTGCATATGAATACAAAACTTTTTGCAGGAACAAACATTCAAATGATACCTTTCACCATTGAAAGAAAATATTCAAATAATAAAAAATGTTTCTTTTAATTTTACGTAACAGGAAATAGAACAAAACATACATTTAGAAAATAAATGAATAGATTAAAATACATGTTCAAAACATGAACACTTAAGACTAAGATTCCACTACACGATATTGTTGTGAAACCCATCTTGTAGTGGTAAAACATGGATAAAACAAAGCTAAAAATAATTGATTTCCTGCGCCAATTTTGAAAATAACAATTACATTACTTCAGATCAAAATGAAAACATTTAAAAAATCAAAACAAAAAATGTTTCACTAAACACTCAAGAGAAAACTCACTACAACACACCGCTTTCGGCAATACGAACAAGGTTTTTGCCGTGCAAAATGGCGTCTTGGGTGGCCTCACCGCCAAGGCGACAGTCATCCATCTAGGAGTATATGTATACATCATTGGTATTGACTGACGCGAAAGTAGTTTTTAAACTCAAGGTTGGTAGCGTTCAGAGCTATACTCTCTAAGAACAAGCAGCTTATTATACATCGCACCAAAACTGTTTTGTACCGCGCCAAAGCACCTCGGCAGGCGTATGCCCGAAAAACGAACAAATTAAGTGAGAGCAATGCTTTCCCCTCACCAAGGTAAAAACTGACAATTTCTTCAATACACAATGCCTCGTACGTTAAAGTATATGCTAAAAGTTCTTTCATATTTCTTGTTTTCAGAACTCTCCTTTTTGTCAATGGATTAAAACGACAGGTCTACTGCAATATATTTAAGAAGTTATCCCAAAATAACTCAAGCTATTATATATCCGCAGCCTCAACACCATTCTTAAAGAATATTCTGTGAAAATAATATCGTCATGCTAATTAGAAAACCTTGTCACTCCATATTTCCTCTTCTATTTTCTATTTACTTCACGGTAAAATGAAAGAAGAGCAATAAATAAAAGTAAATTGCAAATCGAACATCTTAAATAATTGAGTTTCCCAGTTTTGATAAACTGAACGAGAAAGGAAACTAAAATTCTGCTTCTCGGCCATGTTTATTCTCTTAATTGCAAAACTGTTCGTTCTGGAGTTACGAGGTATGTTAATTAGTATGACGATATTTCTTGAAATAGAAATTTTGAAGACCACTTTTCTTTAACTCTATCAGTGTAAATAAATTAAAGAGCTTATTTCTAAAGTGATCAGTCTCTATTTCCCTTCGATTTTTTATATTTTTCTAAAATAATTTTAAGACAATTTTACATCATGCTACCGATTATTGTGTTAAAAATGACGTTTCTTACATGTAAAACTCTATCCAAAAATCATTTATATATATCTTGAACTATAATACTGAATTTGAACACTTGCCCTTCCTGGAAATTTGTATTCCTTGGAGATTCGTCACGTCTGAAGTCTGTTTTGTTAGGTTTGGATTGTGTTTTTTTATCTGTATCAGTGTTTTCTTTATCATCAGTGATTCGATGAAATTTTCAAGTCAGCTTGTTCAGTCGTGTAACTTTCCCAAGAGTAAAAAAGCTTCTTTTATAACTTTTGCGACTATCACGAAAAGCGAAAAGCTAACTGTCAAAGAATATTGAATAATTACTTCAAATGTTTCTAAGGAAGTGTTGTGAATTGTTCCAAGAAGTATCTCGACAATATTAAATAAATCTTTATAGAAAATATTTTAAAAATCAATTGCATTGTTTTTATTTTTATTTGATGTTGTGTTAGTACATGGGAAATTACCTTTATAAATTTTTAAACAAAGAAACACGTTTCGTTAACAACTTCTCTTCGAATGGAAATAGAAGAATAGGGAAGAGTGTGGGGTTTAACATGCGGGAGTTCTCGCGTGAGTACGCGGAGATAATAGAGGAAAACTTGTGCAATGTATACTACTGAAATACTCTGCGACCTCCCGATCTGCGTCGCTGCAGAGGCCACGGCAATACTGCAACCGAGCGTTGCTCACGGGCAATTGCAGAGCGTGCGAAGTGAGGCGGCGGTGGCGGGCGGCCCATTGAGTGCGCGCGGGGGCGGGGAGGGGGCGGGCGCAGTCCATTCAGAGGCGTGAGCGGTCGCGTGGGGGCGAGAAACGGGACGGGCAGAGGAGGGTGGGGAGGCGGGAGGCGTGAGCGCGCGTGCGCGGGTCCCGAGCGGGGGCGGCGGCGGCGGGGTCGCTCCCGACCTGCCTCTCCCTCGGCCTCGCCGCGCCCGGCGCTCGCCCCCGCCTCCGCTGCCCCCGCCCCCGCAACCAATGGGCTTCTTGCACGAGCTCGAGGCGCGCAAGGAGGTGCTAGGCGCCCTTGGAGAGGTTGGGCGTGGAGTGACGCACGGTGCTTCGGCGGCATCTAATTAATTCTCGGATTGGTGTCTTTCTTGTGACTTGCCAGTCATTTTTCTTTTTCATACGTATGTTTGTTCTCATTGATTTACTTGGTTGACATCTCCAAATGTTCCAATAGCGTCTTCATTTCATTATCCTATTATTCTTTAATCTGAAACAATCCATGGAACTGATTTTTGATTGCATAACTTGTTATATCAATCTCAATCTACAGAGGCACGTCTAACTTAGACCTGTAATCAATATGCAATGGAATATTTTCATTAAGATTATAGAACTACTTGCCAATTCTAATAAAATAATAAATTCAGCTCATATGTACTTCTGAATATTATTTATGCCTTTTATATGATAAATAGGCAAATGGCAAATTGGAGCGTGTTGCCGAGAAATATGTGAAAACGCACACTAATAATTTTAGATAGTCATTATTGTTAAGCGTATTATCATTATTACTACCACATATTATTAGGTTTTTTCTCAATGATGATGCTTGTTTGTGAATTTTTAGTCTCGTTCTGAAAATGTTATCTGACAAATGTAAAATTTGAAATTTGCAATGATTGCTAACTTATCAGAATGTCCGTTATCTGCATAAATGAATATTTTCCCGAACGATACATTTCGTAAGAACTACGCTGTTTTATTTTCGTTGATCACATCCGTTTCATCGATCTATGCGATGAAATATTTTGAAGTCATATGTTCCACAATTTGTTTTCTGACTAATTACAGTGAAAACAAACTAATATTCAAGTGTTTTTAATACTCACGCCACAATATAAGACAGCAATTGATCCACTGCATTCTTTTGATTGTGCTTTTTACTATCAAGAGAGTGAAGGACGCTTGGGAATTGAATTTTATCATTGCTCTCATCATTCTATAAACAGATCTGCTTCCCCGGTAACGTTTCTCCTCCAAACATGTTTACGTCAACACCATAACGGCTGCTGGTATCTCGTAGCAGCTGCATGGGTCAACGGGCGCTTTAAGCCTCACGTTACTTATTCGTAATTGGCGGAGAACGTTAGAGCGCCATTAAACGCGAGCGCCTCTGGCGGCGAGCGAGCGCAGCGGCGCCGCCGGGCGTCGCGCGAGCTCTTTCGCCTCCCGAGGGGGCGTCGCGTCGCGTCGCGTCACGTCGCCGCCCCTCTACTCGCGCGAAGCCCCACGACGCAACCCGCTTCGCCCCTGCCCCCGTCGGGGTCGCTCTCGCTGCGCCCGCGCTTAAGCCCGTTTTACATGGTCATTTTTTTGCATCATTTTTCGTTTGCACTGAAAAGTGATGGACCAAACTGGATGTAAATTGTCGAAAAATGACGCATGCTTTTTTTGTCAAACCCACGAGATAGAAATCTACAGAGTGGGGATGCGCCCGCATATTTGAAACTTTTTGAAAGTACAGCCGCCATGTTTCCGGAGCGCGTAATTCGATCGAAAGGCACTTAGATGATGTATTTTAAACATGTTAAATTTTCGCCGATTAATATGATAAAGAATGAAGTTTAATACTGCTTATTAGTAGTACAAATTAAATTTGTTTTTTCTTCTTAGTAACAGTTGATTTTACAAAATTTTTACTTTTGAGCCGTACAGTTCTGATTATTAACATTAATTTTTAATACATTTCATCTACTTTGACTACCGCGCTCCTGACGTCGCTTTTCGGAACTTTCTCTGGTTTGCTCTGTGTATGTTGCGGTTTGTTCCTTTTGGACAATTTAGGGAGCGTTCTAGTGTGTTGGTGTGAAGTTATAATGTGGTGACAAATAAAATATATACTGTGTTCTAATGTGTCATTCTGCGCTCAGTCCTAATATAACCTAACCTAATTTGTTACCATAGATGCTATGTTCAACTGTTTGATATTCAACGTTTTTGCGGCGTTCAAAGGAAATATTTTAATCATGATAGCGTACAGAAAACTTAATGACCATGTAAAGCACTCGTTTTCGTTCATTCAGTTTCGATACAGGAACAGTGGCGTAGAAATGAACGTTCATTTTCCATCCATTTTCTGTAGAGAAAAATGATGAAAAAGTGACAGTTTAAAACGGGCTTTTCTTTGTTCTTCCGCTCCGCATCATTTCCTCCATCCCGCCCTCTCGCCACGACCTACTCATCTCCATCCCACTCTCGACCCGCTCCTGCGTCGACTCTCCCCGCTTCCTTCCCGCATGAACTCTTCCCATCCAGCATCACCCCATCTCCACTTCAAGCAACTAATTCATTGATGTTTCCGGGCACGCCAACTGCTATGGTCATTAGACCTGTAAGTATGGTACCGGCAAAGGTTGCCCAGGGCAAAATTTGATGTATCGTAACTGCTGTGCCTTCTGTGCCGGGAGGTCATAGAGTTTGAAATCCCGACGGTGACAGGATTTTCGATAATAGCTACATAGCTATGCCGAATTCAGCCGCTGCTTAGAGGAGAATTTTAGCGGTTGCTGCTCTGTAGTTTTCCGTGGTTTCGCCGGCCAACACCAGGCGAATGTCGGAGCAGTGCTCTAACAAATGCGCCGTGGACTCCGCGCGGTCGTTCCTTCCTCTTCCTTGTCCTATCCTCACTCCTTATACACACTTACACTTACTACACTAACACACATGCACTAACACACATGCACTAACACACATTACACTAATACACATGTCGGGAGACCAGACGGGAGTTTAGAGCGGTTCCCGGCTGGGGCGGTGCCTCACTGGTGGGAGATGGATGAGTTTAATCCCGCTATCCGACGACGCCTGATCCTCCCAGCCAGGAATGAAATATGTTAAGATAACTGCCATATCGCGAGAAAAATCATGCACTTCTCCTACGGGAGTACTGACCTCAGCAGTTGACGCGCCCAGAATCACTAATCAATCTAAAAAACTATCGCCCCGAATTGCTCAGCAGCGTCCCGTATCTCCCGCATCGCCCTGCGTAGACCCTCATTGCCCTGTATCACCCCGCTCTGCTCCGCATCGCCCCGCGTTATCCCATTTCGCTCCACATTGCCTCGCATTGGCAGAATGTGCGTTTTCCTTGCAATGTCCCAGAACATGTTGCTGTGTGACAATGAGAAAATTCGCTTCTCAGGTTGAGAAAACCGGAATACTGCGTGGGGATGTCTACGTGCTAACTACACGTACCCCCTTAACCCATGGCCGCGAGGCAGGGACGTCGCTGGTAGGCCTGAGTCCGTTCACGGGCTATCGCGCCAACTACATACATGTGCATAATTTGTCACACAAAAATTAAATTCATCTGCATTGTGGGTTTAAAATTAGTTTCTAATATCTGCTCTCTAGGTTTCAGAGTATGTTGATTTTAGCAGAAATACACAATAGATATGATATTTAAAGAATTAATAAACACAAGAATACTATGATTTTTATACTTCTACTGTAAATGTTCAAAAGACACAAATTTAATGTAAATATTTGTCTTTTCTATCGATGATATAGTTGAATGTTTAAACATCTGCGTATCATTTCATGGAATGAAATGATAGTTATTAGGCGATCCTTTTTTTTACTACAAGGAAGGTTTATTTCATCCTGTGTAGAAAACGACGTTTTAAAAGCTAAAAATCCATCGAAAATTAGCCGAATATACATTGAATATATTTATATAGATATAAAATCATCCATACGGCCGTTCTAATAAAATGCGTTTCGTTTCGTTGCGAGCTTGCGTTTTTAAAAGATTCGAATCTTACTAAAGTGCATATTGTTCTAGGCAAGACCATATGCAATATTTTTTGAAAATACCCTCGGATTGTGTTTATAGGATTTGGTGAGAATGATGTTTTTCAAAAGTTATAAACATCAGACAACTTATTTGAAATAAACATCAAATGTAAAAAGAAATTAAAAATAACTTGATGGAATATCAAAAAAAAAAAGACATGATGAACGTATTAAAAACGGTGTATACAAATAGTAAGTTTTAAACATGTCTTGTTTCCCCTCTATATCCGCACGAATGAATAATTCATTTATGTTAATTGTAATTTCATCAAAATAAAGAATTCTTCAGGGACTAGAGAGATAAAATAATAAGAGCATGTTTGTATAATGAGCTACTTCTCCTAGGAATTATTTTTATGTCGTATTCCATATGCATTTGGCACATCGACAATTCTTGTTTTTCCCAACAGAAAAAGGCACCGAAGTGTTTACTTTATGCAGTCACTTTCTCTCTTGGCAAGGAAAGGAAATAAGGCAAATGAGGCCCTAGTTAATATCGGCTTGCAAGAAATGCATATTCGTATGCTATCTCAGTTTGTTTCAATAACGATTTGTGAATTTTCATGGCAGATTTAAGGTTGAATGTCCTTTAAGCCAAGTTATCCAGTATGTTGATTAATGATCAGCATCTACTTTGGTACCATTTATGTTTAATTTTCCAGGCCTCATGCGTGATATAGTAGAAGCTTTGCATATAATAGGACGAGATGTTATTTCTGGGTTACAAATGAATATTGGTCGTGGTGTTTTTGGCATGGTAAACATTCTTATTCATTTCATTTAGACCACGTCTTCTTGAATTTCAAGCCCAAGAAGATGATTAGTCACTGCAAAACAATTGATTGCATAAATATTAGCGACCTGACCTAAAAGTGAAATGCGATAATGAGTGAAAATTATATCATATTAAAGAATGAACTGAACTGTTACTGAACCTGTTAGTAATGTTTATTTATCGTGATATATCAATACTGGAAAATAGGTTTAAAGGTTTTATGGTGGCTTCGGGACGGAAGCCATATCTGAAAGAAACAAGAACTTTTAGTGGTGAAAGAGGATTGCAGGTGACAAAAGGATCAAAGATATCAATCCTATTTTTTCAAATATTTGTTTGCATAATAACGTAATATTAAATAATGTTGTCAATATATATGTAACAAATAGTTAAATTTAAAGAATTTTGATAAATATTTCTCTAAACACATCCGTTATACCATACAATTTTAGTCTGAAAATGATTCCGTTTAAGTATTTATTTTCCATGTGTATAGGTTTTAACAGAGGATTCATTTTAGATGAACTTCTTCGCCGTAGGTTTACACAGATCGTCCGTGACGTCTTTGGGGCTTTATTCTATTGCTTCCTGTGCCAAACAAACGCAGCAATCCTCCAGATCGAGCAGGGCCGTTTTAAAAGCATTAAGGGCCCTTGGATCTAGGTTAATTTGGGAGCCCCTATTATTATTTTCACATATCTCCCTCCCAATTTCAATGCTGAAATTTAAAGAAAATCAAATTATACTAGCGTACCCGAGCGAGAACTCTCGCATGGTAAACCCCACCCTTTCCCTATCCATTTGTCTATCCTTTCCATAAAAAAGAGAGGGAAGGAGAGAAACTACTTAAGTACACGGCAATTGCAATGCAATTGACGCAATGATGCAATTGATGCAATTGATGTTGGAAACAAATTTTCAATAAAAGTTTATTCAGCATTATAGAGAGATGTTCTTGGAACAATTCATACTTCTTTAAAAACATTTGAAGAAATTATTCAATCTTCCTTCAGAGTTAGCTTTTCGCTTTCCTTGATAGTCACAACAATAATAGAAAAGTTTTTTACTCTTGAGAAAACCAAGTAAAGTAGTGCGAAAATACCGGATCGGGCAAGTACAGACCTTCTCTTTGCAATATTATTTAACATTCATTGATTTGTTATGAAGAATCGAGGGGGTTTTGGAGAGTCAGAGTACCAGCTGGCTGGGGTGCGAAAATTGAAACATTATTTGTGTACTAAAAAGTATTGGATTATTTTCTGCGTTCTTACGTACCTCAAGAAAAACAATTCCGATCCAAAAAGTAATTAAATTAATATTTTCACCTTTGAGTACTTAATACCATTTGTTACAATTAGAAACAATTTAGTAGGCTTAGACTTCACTTCGGTACATGGGAATGTTGCTCAAACGATGTTTGCATATTCAATATCTTAACGAACTGACACCTTGAGTTTAATGTCAAACAGTGTATTATTTACAATATGAGTTTGCAGCTGAGTGTTGATGTACATACTTCCAGATACCGCCAACATTTAAATCGTGCGTTTGGACTGCGATCGTTGGCAGTTGTCGAGTGACTTACGCTATTCTTTCTATAATTTTAAATTTAGATGTTTTTTTAATTAATTCACACAGTATTATAGGCTGGAGCGTTTTGATTTTTGTTTTCCATTTATTTCAAGCTATTTTACATTAGTTACTTTAAAAAGTTTGTTCCTTGTGTTGTGCCATAGCACAAGTTTTCCCCCACTACCTCCGCGTACCCATGCGAGAACTCTCGCATATTAGATCCCACACTCATCTGTATCCTTCTATTTTCATTCTAAGAGATAACGAAACGTGTTTATTTGTTTAAAAATCTATGAAGGTAACTTGCAATGTACCCTCGGTTGCACAAAATATGGGCGATGTCCTGAGCCGAACTTTTACCTTCGTTTGCATACCCCTGCCCCGCCCTACGGGATGGAGCTGACCAATCCGCTTTAGCTTTATTTCAGAGGGGCGGGACTATTCATCGTGAACATTACAAAATGGCGGCAATAGCGAGTTATATTATGGTAAATATTTGAAAGTAAATATTAAAGCA
Organism: Acheta domesticus; assembly: GCA_031308135.1. NCBI lineage: Eukaryota > Metazoa > Arthropoda > Insecta > Orthoptera > Gryllidae > Acheta > Acheta domesticus. The sequence goes on along the minus strand of JAHLJT010003656.1, from coordinate 110,028,882 downwards.
ACGAACAGTTTTACATAAGTTATAGTATATACATTTAATTACATAAATAAAGGTATGAAATTTCCTAGTAAACACACATTTCAAAACCAATTTTAATACGCTTTTTTCGCAAAAAATAACACTCGACAATGAGTAATAGGTTCCATATCTACATTTCATCGTTTATTATAGTAATATTTAATATACAATGTAAATAATTTGTCACAGTAACCTGCCTAATCTAGTTATTTTATAAGAAAACATAAATAACTTTAAAAAATACGTTTTAGAGTCAGTTGCAAAACACGTCTCCGAGATAGCAGCTTTCAGTTGTGAATTACTTCTTCATTCGTTTTTCAGAAGACCAAATGCAAAAATTTTGTGTTGTTGCGATACATGACTATTTTTATGAAAAATAATTTGATATGTAAAATAATAAACAAAATAAGAGTATTTAAAGTTCATTTAGTCATAATGTAAGTTTTTAACTGCAGACATTATTAGGAAGTGCAGTTCTAAGCAAACGAATGAGGTCTGATCTTTTCTTTTGGGGATCAGAATTATTTCACGTCAAATAACGTAAGAGTGATTGCATTTTACATGGTGTTCTTTAGCGAGAACATTACATAATATATGTGATACCTCATCTTTGAGTAATTTTACGTGAGGATAAGGAACGAGATAGATACATGATTCTTATAAAATATTTTTAAATCTGAATGTTTGCAAAACAAGAAACTCCAACTTTAGTCTATTGCGTAATCACTTGGGGTATACACACATCAATATAATGTGTAATTTACACGTAATTTATGATTTATTTCCAATCCAAAGCAATGGCATTAAAGTAAAACAATTTGTATTTTCACATTATGATATTTTTATTTTCGGAAGACGAGCAATGCAATGTTTTTAACATGACATTGGAATGAAATCGTGTTACACCCACTTCTTCTAGATGAGCAAACTTACGCAAACACTGTTTTCCCTTATCCATTAGGATCACTAAAGAACCACGTAGGAAATAAAACATTTCAAAATTGTAATTGTCAGTATTGTTTCTAAATTTTGTAAAATTTCGGAAATTTATATCACTATAATCTATGGAAAACAATTAGGGATTCTCTCCTGTAAAATATCGTTGCAAAATTGTATTTTGCTCTTTTTTATACATTTTTACATTTTTTACATTATATCCAATAACGGAATTGGCATTTTTGTATGTTGTCCACTAACGCATTTTCAGTGATATTGCATTGCATATTGATAATTTTTTATTTTCGAATTTTTAATAAATATTGTAAACAATATAAACAATCGCATTTTTAAACTATTTTGAGTTGGGGAAAATTTTAATCAAGTTTAATTTATTTATAAAGTAATTTAAGTAAAGTACTCTAAAATGAATTAAAGTTGATTCTTTAAATTATAATGAAAAAATGTCTTATTGTTGAAATGGGATGCTACTATATACAATGCAACGCGTTAAATTGAACTCCCTATTGATTGATAGCTTATGTTCGTATGTAGTGTATTTCACGCAGAGAAAATTTTGCAAAGAAAGTCTAAACAACACAATGGCCTCAAATTCATTATTCATTTATGTTTGGTCGCACTCTTCGGTGACATTTAATACCAAGTAGACGTTGAAGGCCTGGAAGAAGGAAAAATGTGTGTTATCGCTGTTGGCTTTGCGACCATATCTTCAGGGTTACCATTGCGTTTCTCTTAAGACTGCGGGTTCCCGAAATGATACTAATTATTTCAACATTAACTTGAGAATAAATTTTGCATATCAAGAGATAGAAATAATGAATTGACTGGAGTTTTCACTGTCTTTTGAATACTGCATCAATAGTCCCACTGACAATTGTAATAAGATTTTCCGTCATTCGTCGATAAAATGCCTCCTAGAGAATTATGTGATCCCGGCTAATGCGAAAGATAGATTATTTACAAATGTTATTTGTAGGTCGAAAATATGTTTTAAAGGCGCAACTGACAACTATCCATTGGCGCAACTTACAAACATTACAACCTTTGTAAAAGGTACCCCCGGTAATAATGGTAAAACTTTTCCCTAAACTAAATGACATAGGAGTACTTACACTATAATTCTAACATAAAAAAATTTTTTGAAAGGTTTCTTAGTCCCCGTCCCACCACCCACACCCCTCTACAGCCAAAATCGTGTTTTTGAATTTTAATTTTTTCGTCAATTAGTAAAATATTTTTCAATATTTTCTAAGGCCCAATTCAAATACAAAAAATATTTTCTTAAAAGGAAAAAATAATTTTTATTGTGTCTTAGAACCCTGGAACAGGCTCCAGAAAATCTCAAAAGTTCCTCTTAAAAAGCAAATTGTTGTGATTTTTTTTCAGATTTTTCCAACTGCTGGGCTGCAATTCAAAATAATAAAAACCTTCCCCCCATCAAATCACCTTCACTATAAATATACTTTGAAAATGACTGAAACAGATCTGTGCATTTATTTTAGTGTTTATTATAGATTTGTATACATTGTGGTAGCACCCAGTAATATTCTGACCTTGAATGTAAATACAAATTATCATTTTTTTTTAAGCTTTCTAGTTCTATGCATAAGTATGTCACAAGCTAAGGAAAGAAAACGGTTTTGGCAGTTTGAAAGAAACCATCGACACAGAACCCTGTAAGTGTGATGCTGGTGGATAGAGAATTACACCTCATCCTACAACGAACAGATTTTTTAAGTTTGCAGATTATGACGTACAAAACAAAGATTATTGCAACACGCATTGTATTCGGGAATATCTTGAAAGCGATGTTTCTTACGCCTTTTAAACCAGATTTGCGTGTCTTACGAGGACACGGCTTTTTTTGAGGACAAGTAAATTCTTACAGATGACATGTTTTCGGGGACGGGTAGATGACAAAAGGGGAAATGATGAAGGACAGTTTGGGTGAAGATAAATGATAGATGAAGAACATATGGAAATGAAGGAAGACAGATTGGACCGTTTTATGTTCCTAAGCAGTATTCTACAAAATACGACTTTTATGATAATTCTTTTTTACAATTTTGCATCTTCAGTTTTTTGGGGTGCTCCCTCTCATAGCATGAGTTGACAGGAAAAAAGAATAATAAATTGGTTTTTCGGTATCAAGCACCCACAAAATAGGGATTCTGGCAGCACCACGTGTTAGGAGATTTTTTTTCGTAATTTAGCAATTGGATTTATCCATTGTTTTGTTACTAGGGCCCTGTAATAAGAGTTTTGCTGTCGAAAATCCGCCGTTTTGCGCTCAGCATTACATAACTCTCCCTATAGTACGTACGTATAGTACACGGGAAAGTAAAAATTGAACTATTTTCTTTATTACGAAATGCAACTTTATATGTTCTTCAATTATCTAAAAGAAATGTGCATTGTTCTAAAGAATCTTGACCATTACGTAGTGCAATATTATTCCAAAATTGAAAAGATGTGATGAATGAATAAATTGATTTTATATCATATGGTGTTTATTATTAGGGTTTAAAGGCACTTCAACATCGAAGGTCATTGGAGTCAGTGTCAATTTGTATTTAGAACATACAGTAGATCCACTAAGACAGTGCTCAGTTAATACAATTTTTATTAATTAAAAGACGAAAAACGTAGTAAAGTCTGACGAATTGTAAAATGAAAAACTGAGAAAGACCGTGGTACTCGAACAATAGAAAACCAATGTATAAAAGGCATGTTATAATCATCCTCTCCTCTCAGACTAGGACAATGACCTTTGTACACATGGTACCACATAAAAAATAAAATTAAAGCATTGCTGACTTCTAAACCGATGATTTTTTTAAAAAAATTGTTGTTGTACTAGCAAGTTGGTCGAAGCATGTGAAACCAGTACTTCTGGGGGTATGTTTTATTATGCTCACACGGCATAAGCTTTCTTAAAACGAATTTTTTAAATTACAAATTTTATTCAGATACACTAAACCGTTATTACAAACACTGTAGTAAATTTCTCAATTTTATTAATATATCTGGCATTTTTCAACATTACAAATATTAAATTGTTTCAGATTTCTCATGCGTTCTTGACTCTTCTTGGTATAACTAATTCGACAAATGAAGTGATAAAAAATCGAGTAAATGTTTTCCAAATTTCGAATGGAGTTTCTTGTAGGAAAAGTATAACACTTTTCCGTGAACGCATTAACGAACTTTTCTCAAAAACTGATCAATTTTACTTTCCCTCTACGGAGTAGAGAGAAAGTTATATAATGCTGCGTGAAAAAAAGCGATTTTTCGGCAAGAAAGCTCGTATTACAGGGTCCTGGTAACGAAAAAGTGGATAAATCCAGTTGCTAAGTTCAGAAACAAATCCTCTAATTCGTAGTGTAGTCAGAATACATGTTTTATGGGACCTTGTTAGCGAAAATTCGAATAACGGCTTATGTCGCAGCATATTGAATTTTAAACCGAAATTTCAATTTTTGGGGGTTACTTTACATGAAAACTCTTGGACATTTTCGAAATTTAAAAAAATTGCTCCATCATTTTTTATTAAAGTTTGCAGTTGGATAGTGTGAAATCGCTTACGAAAATGGTGCAAGTCTCATGTTCGTTGATTACTCTGATTTTTCGAAAATTGCGAATGTTCAAAAATGTTTCCGTAGTCTTCGTACAATTAAAATATTGAAGGTAGAGGTTTTTTCCTGAATAAAACCTGTTCTTTAAAAACAGATTTTGAAAAAAAGTCATGTGCAATTTTTCGGAAATATGAGTATTTTCCGCGTAATTTTGCATGAAAATAAAGGGGAAAAAGTACATGCTGTTTTAGTGCCATTAAGTTTATTTTAAACTGCTTTACTTCTAGACATTAAGCTCTTCTAGAATATTTGTAAGTCCATTTCCAGTTTTATTATAACAATGTGGTTCTGAAGTGCGCATATGAGAAAGTAAAAATCGTGTACTACTTTCATTCTATAGAGAAACGTTCGCGTTGTATTAAAACATAATTCATTGTAAAAGGATCGACCTCTGGAAACGAAGACAATATATCGAGACGATTGTATTTAACTACTTGGCTAAGAGGTGGATAAAAAAGGCACCGCAATAGCCGAATGGTTAACGTCATGGGAACTCTCTTGGTTTGGTGATGTGAGTTCGAATACAGGGGGTGATTTTTTTTTCTTTCGTTATGATGTGATTCCAGTAGCAATTGGTCCGATATTTTGTAATTAATAATAATTTTTGAAGTGTCTTAGGGGCCCTGAAAAGGGCCGGGTTTGTCGTCCATCAATACGACGACCAGAAGCCTCCGTTCTCTACTACCCGACTGAGGCGCCGGGGTAGAGAGCGGACGAGACGAGCAGCGTACCCTTCACTACTCGCTACCTCGTCCCAGGCGTCGGAAACGAGTTCCCATAGCTGGTCAGAATTAGTTGGCTGTGAGCTGGGCCAATTATCGGACATAGTCCTCTTCGTCTCCGCCCACACGTTCTCAATCGGGTTCAAGTCGGCACCGCAAGGAGGCCAATCGAGAAGCTCGACTTGGTCCTGTCTCGCGAACCATTCTTGAACCGATTGGGACTTGTGCACAGGAGACTGGTCCTGCTGGAAATGAATGATTCCGTCGGGATAAAGCACCCGCACGGAAGGGACCATGATATTCTCCAAAATCTGCACATACTGCCCACCGGTCAGACCTCGTCCATTTGGACCTTGGTCGATTCTGTGCAGCATCCCTATCCCGCGTGCGCTCATCCAACCCCAACACGCAACGGATACGCGACCAGAACGCCACGCCTCGGCCACATATTCCGCATTGTGTCGGGTGCCGGGTGGCCGAAAGACGCGTATCGGACCATCATTTGCTGATGAAAATATACATTCGTCAGAGAAAATAACATCTCCCCAATAGCGATGTATATTTTCTTCAGCAAAAGCTAGTCGCTCTAGCTAGATACACCATTTGCTCATCTGTGAGCTTCTGTTTCTGAGCAGCACGACGGGATCTTAAGCCTGCATCTCTCAGGCGCCTTAAAACAGTGTGAGTACTGCCAGGAAAATTAACACTCCGCCTCAACTGGACAGAGTTCATGAATGGCCTCGCTCGCGCTTCAGCAACCAAACGGTCATCTTCAGCCTCGGTCGAAACCCGCCACGAACCCGTTTCAGGGCGACGTGTGACCTCTCCTGACTCCCTCCACTGTCTAATCCAACGCGATGCGATACTAGGGGAAACACCGTATTCTTGGCCTGCTCCTGCAGCACTATAATTGCCAGCTTCAACAAGAGCGACAACTCGCTCCCGAATTGACCGTCCATGATGAGGCATGGCTCTAGAATGAATAGTTGTACTGTCGAACATCACAGGCTCTATGACGTCAACTAGTGACACGTCACGCACCGTGATTGGTTGTACCTTTTTCCGCGTATTTCTTCCAAAGTACACATAAAAGTGTAATTCTCTTATAAAAGTACCTGTATGAAATGTTTGCTCAAGTGGGCCCCGCGAAGGGTTTATAGGGTGTAATGGCTAGCAGGCCGGCGTTCTGTGCTGACTATATGGTTCGAATCTACAGAATCGTTCGAATCTATTGGGCCATTTTTTTGAAAAATTAAAACAAGTCAGCTTGCATTTGGTAGCTACATTTTGAGTTCAGAGCAATTTTTTTCGTCGTCTTCCTGCAATTGCAATATTGAAGATAGAGATCGTTTCCTTAATGAAATCTGTTAATGAAAGATCTTGGAATACAGGCACGTATAAGTATTCGAAAACATGAGTAGTTTTCGCGTAATTTTGCGTGATATATAGGCAATTTTCAACTTTTTCAACAATTTTTTTTCTAATAAACGACTACTTTTTTATTAGGTTTTCTCCTTCTACGTATCAAAGGACGGTAAAAAACGGTTCTGGTCTTATTTTAGGCGACCTCTACATATTTTCGCAAATTGCAAAAAGTAAACTTTTCAAAAGTACAAAATTGAAAATAGAGATTTTTTCCTTGAACAAAATATGTTCTAAAATGTCAGCTTTTAAAAAGGCCATGAACATTTTTTTTAAAAAACGAGTAATTTTCATGTAATTTCTGGTTGAAATTAGTTCCATTTTTAGAAGAATGTTTTCTGAAAAATCGCTCCAATTTTCTTCTTTAATTTTTTCCCCACGGATAAAACAAGTGACGCTTAAAAGGATAATGTAGGTCTCATTTTCGTTAATCTCTCTGAATTTTTGAAAATTAGAAAAGTTTGAAATAATGCCCAAAATATGTGTTGTTGTAGCATCACAAGTTCAATAGAACTTGTGATGAACTTGAACTGCTACGTGTTGGAAATAATGGGTTAAGATATTTCGACATAAGACGCATCGGCACTCGGTGGAATATAATTCATGATCAATTGCGTAGAGATAAGATGCACGATAAGTTAGTAACTCAGAGATCCTGAGTTCGATTCTCGGTGCAATAGAAATATTTTACTGGTTGAAAACTTTTCCAGGTTCTTGTAGTGTATTGTAGTTTATGTAGCAATATTGTGGGGCAATGACATATCAGGGCAGAAAGTATATGCCGTTGTAGTTCGTTGTTTGTTGTAAATACTAGTTCTTTGCTTTTGCCTTATAAGCATGATAAGATTTTTGGGAAGCAATCAATCTACTATTTGCAGAAAACTATTGTTAGTATTATATCACTCAACAGAAAGATTGCAAGTTTTCAAGAATAACGAGTGCAAATTTGACCGGCAATTCCCTTAATTGTAATAACTAATTTTAAAAAACATGTCATTACTTGCTTAATACCACGCGTTTCTCGATTTCAGACTAGTACCGGGTCTTTAGTCTAACTCGCAACCCGTATCTGAGAACACAACCACTTGTTTCGGTAATTTGGCAACACGTGAAATACCTTTGGCTTCCCCTTCACTTTAAACGACCCACCCTTGTCGCAGATTTCGGGGTAGGAGAACGGGGTAGTAGAACTATTTTAGTTGGAAGAAAGAGCAAGCACTTGTTCTGTCCTTGGGCAGTCATTCGTTCATTATCGTAGGAACTCGCGTTTAGGAAAGAAAAATCGCTTCGAAAATGTTGATGAAGATTCAACGTGTATTTTTTGTGAAAGTTTACTTTGGCACTAAATATTTCTTAAAGAGCCCGAAATGTTTCAAGAATTTTTTTGGAAACGCCAGTTCCCAACAAATCAACAATTTGTAGATTAATCCAGCGCTTCAGAGACACGGGGAATGTGGATAGGAAGCGGAGTCGCAGTGCCTGTTTTAAAGGAGGAGAAATTATTAGAAAATTCAAGAGATTTATTTTATTAATATTTTTATTAATTTTATTACGATTTTCTAATTTGTTTAATTTCCAGGTACCATAATTAATTATTGTTATAAATAATAAACAGCTTGGCGGCGATGTTTCACGAGATATCTTTGTAATTTCTCTCCGAGCTGGCGTTCATTAAATAATAATTATTGTTACTTTGCTGTTAATAAATCGATAAATCAGTCATAACTTCTCTCCCCATCTTCTATGTTACAGTTTCGTTTCTTAAGCATACTGAAGCATACAGACTCGCCATTCCTGAGCAGACAGACTCGCCTGAAGAGACGTTTTGTTTGCTAGCTCATGCCTCCACCCACCCCACCCCATCCACCCTGCGCAGGGCGAAAAGATTCCGGCTTGTGAGCCGCATACCTGCTCGCCGAATCCCTTGAATGGGAAAACACAGAAAGAGGAAAGTTGCAGATTATGACGCGCAACTCACTTCCTTCTCTGCTGTCCCAACGAGTCAGCCACGGCAGTATTGAAAGAGGTAGAGACACGCGGTTGCCACATTGCCGAAATAAGAACAGGCGCTAGCGAGCAAGATAAACTAAAGACTCTGTATTATGCCGCCGGTAGCAAGTTCAGTCTTACCGCATAATGCGGAGATCACCTTGAAGATATGGGGGGCAAGATAAGCGCTTGGCAGAATAGAAGCAACTCCGCAAGCACTGACAAACTGGCACACGAATCGAAATATTTGTAACTATAATTAACTATAGAATAGTATAGCGCGGTTGATGACTCTGCTTTGTAAATCGAGAATGTGAGTTTGCTGTCACCTGCAGAAAATGTAGTATGTAATAAGAACAATAAATTTCAAGAAAAAAATGGTTCTTTAATGTCCCAGATCTGCGAAGAAAGGGGTCTGTGTGGTAGCGGCGAGGTTTAATGGCATAATAGATGGAGGAATGGACGTGAGTTCAAATCCTGCCAAATAGTTGTTTTTTTTTACCTGATGCTCAGTACATATTAATCGCTGTCATCACGCGAGCTTTTCCAAAATTCCCTCCTCTTGCGAAGAGGAATAAAATTGGTTTTTGTAAATGTTTATATGAAGATATTTAGTTTTATGCTGGTATCTTGTGTTTCAAGCAATGTGACGAAATGAGTTTTGCAAGCGATACGGTAGCTAAAATATTAATAGTGTATCAATTGCAATATAATTATGATAATTGAGAAAGGAATATCTCATTTTTACATGTTTAACAAAGTTCCCTAGTAGCTATTACGAACTCGTTAAAAATACCATTTTGTGTTTGTGCCTTTGTGATAAATGCTAACAGAATGCATTCCCTTCTTGTTAATTACAATTGATAATTCAATTTCTTTTATGCTATTCTTAAAATATTTAACGTAAGTCTTCGGTGCGACATGTCATAATGTATTCCGTGTCATCCAAGATATAATAAAGTAGAATTTGAAGAGGTTATGTGAAAAGAATCATCACTTTTAATTATTTTTAAATTAATTTTCCATTTTTAAATAAACTTAAAATTTTTTGATACAACGTATCTTTGCTGTGGGGTAGACGGAGACTAAATGGCCGGAAACTAAATGGCCAAGCCCAATTTTCACGAAGGAAATCAGGAATTTTAATTAAGTACGTTATATCCAATGATTAATTGACGTCTTTCAGGAGGTGATCCAATGCACAAATCACCTGTCCTTTAGTCGCAATATAGGAAAAAACAAGGAGGTGCGAAATAGGGATCTCAAAATTTCCGGGGTGAACTTTACATTTTGAACTAATGATAAAATTTTAAAATAAGATAACAATGAGTTTGAAAAATAATGATAATATATAATATTGTATTTTCCAGAACTTGAACTGCTTGAGAACGAATATGTTCAGAGAATATGGTTTCGATTAGGTCTTAAGAAAATGGAGAATTTTCAGAAAAAAGTTATTTCGGATTATAGAACTTTTCGATACATTAAGAGCAGCAGATTAGGGAGCGGCCAGTAGGTATATTAGGAGCTGAGATCGTTTAACGACGATGTATAGTTCGAAAGTATGGAGGTTCGAGTTGTGCCCGCAAATTTTTGCCAAACATGAAATGAGACTGCATGAACATGTTAACTTAGAAGCCATTCAACTGTTGGATAACCATAACCAGCGGAGGAGACTAAAGAGGACCAAGCCCTTTGAATTAAGTTAATATTGACAATAAATTTATTTTTATATTGTGAATTAAATACATACTACACTATTGAGTGAACATGTAAATAATATTTTAACTTAGATTTAAGAATATATGTAAATTGATGGTTGGTCATTTGTGACCAGTTTCAATCTTTGACGCTCTCGCGTAATAAAAAAAATAATTATAGTATGTGGTATACAATATACCACTCAAAGTATAGCCCATCACTAGCTACTACTTTTGCCCAATTTTCTGACAACAGAAGAATTCTGCATTGCAAAAACGATGTCTTTTGGGACTATCCAAGAATCAACCCGTTTTTTGGAATCTTCATACGAATGGAAGCGCTGCTGCGCTAGACCATGTGCCATTGAACGGAATAGGTGATAATCTGAAGAAGCGATATCTGGTGAATACAGCGGGTGGGGCAGGGCTTCCCATTTAAATGTTTTCAAGAGGGTTTTCATTGGTTTTGCACCTTGTAGCCGAGAGTTGTCGTGTAACGAAGTCACCTTGTGGTATTTCTGCTCGTAAAGTGGTCGCTTTTTCTTTAGAGGTAAACCCACAACGTAACATGAATAAGTTACTCTTATCATTAACATTAAAAAGTTACATCGAGCATGGCAAAAAGAGTGACAGAATTCTTATTTCAAACTCACGAGGATCAAGAACTCCATAAAAACCTGGTCGTCATGCGTGGCTCAAGGCGCGAGGAGGTAATTTTCATTCGCATTCGGATCGGGCACTGCCACTTCTTACAAGGACATCTTATCGCGTTGTGACCCACTCCGCATTTGCAAGAAATGAACAGACATTACCGTATAGAATGCTCTCGTGCACTGCAAAAATTTAAGCGGTAATCGGAGAAGACATCGCGAGAGATGAGGGTGATTTTTAAAATGCCTTCTATGAACTGATTTTCTATTGTTCATGAAACATTCTCTTTATCAGTTATTTCATTTCATAATTAGTCAGAATTTACTATATTTTTACTCAATTTATAATAAATAAAAATTATTTTACTGATTGACACGAGCTCCAATGACATGTTGAAGCGCCTTTAAACCCTAATCATAATCATCATATGATTTAAAATCAATCTAAATATTTGTCACATCTTTTCTGGCAATTTTACTAATAATGTTGCACTACGCAATTGTTAAGGTGATTAAGCACAATTCACGTTTCGTTTATTCTAAGAAACTATGAAGTTGAATTTTGTGTAAATAATAAAGAAAATAGATCAATTGTTCGGATTTGGAGTCTTGCGAGTTCGGATTTGGAGTCTAACACTGATGTTGTAGGTATCTATGTAAAATCAAATGAATTATGATGTTTGATGCACATTATTGTATTGGGATTCCTCTTCTAGACAGAAAATATTCCTCATGTGTATACCTTACAAAGGTAAAAATTATTTCCCAAGACAATAGAACACAAGGACGGTGTGATTCGTGTGAATAAAACGGTGCCTTACTTGAATATCGATAACTGTGGTAAAGTGAGTTTCCTGGAGTTTCTTTGGTTCGCTTCCAATCGAACATAATACTCCAGACACTGTTTATGGAGGTCACACTAAAACATAATATAAGTTGTGAAAATAGTACCTTTGAGAACACCTGTGTTCCATTTAAACATTTTAACTGGAAAATTGTAACGGCATTGAAATTTCTTAGCTACAAACTCAGTATCTTTCAAGTTTATTCAAAGACGTTTTTGTTACTTTCTTAATAGCTTGTTTTAAGAAAATTACATCGAATCGTTACATTTGAATTTTTTCTTCTAATTTAATTTATTCTTCTTTTAACAGGTGGTTATTCAAAAATAGTTAATAAAATATTTAACTTGAGTGAAGATTTCCACAAATAAAAATAAACATTTGCTATTTATATTCGCATTTGCTATTTATGCATAAAGAATTCGATAAAAATGTCATTGCTCCTTCCCGTGACCGCGCGTGGGGCGCGTGTGTCCTCAGCGTCCACAGGGCCAGCGTCCAGGTGAATTGGGTCGGGGGGGGGGTCTCGCGCCCACGCTCAGCAATCCGTTTCGCCTGAATATCCACTCCTCTTATTGCTCTTACTCCCTCTCTCCCCTCCCCTTATTTTACTGCCTCCCTCCCCGATAGCGAAGCAGCGACGCCGACGTCAATCACCTCAAAAATTGCTCCGCCCCTTTGAGATAACGAGGAGGAAAATCTTCAAGGGGAGGAAGGGGGAAGTGTCTGAATCTTGGCACAAAAGCCAATGATAAGCGCCGCTTTGCCTAAGCTCCGGGATTGGTCAAGTGCCCAGGCGTGGTTGTCCAAGCTGTGGAAAGGCCACATTTGGCCGCACTGGACACGGTGCATATTCTGTGATATGGGGTGTACTAACACAATAACAAATAAAAATAAAAACAATGCAATTGATGTGTAAAAGAAATTTTCAGTAAATATTTATTCAATATCTTGGAGAATTTTCTTGGAACAATTCCCAACACTCACTTAAAGGCATTTGAAGTAATTATTCAATATTATTTGTCAGTTAGGTTTTAGCTTTTCGTGATAGTCACAAAAATATTAGCTTTTTACTTTTGAGAAAGCTACGCGTCTGAACCCGCTGACTTGAATATTTCATCGAATAATGACGAAAATATTGGTACAGGTAAAACACAAACACAAGTCTTCACTCTTCATTGTTCACCTGCATACCTCCACAATTAAGTACACAGCACTTACAGACCATGGCAAAACGTTAATTGAATAGTTTCACTACACGCGTAAGAAACAATCTTCATAGGTATCAAGCAACTATAATAGTACTTCTAGTTGTTGCTGGAGAGCAAAAACTTGAATTAATGATTATGCAAATAAACCTAATCAGACTGCACAAACCACGGTGTATACAGAAAGCGTAAATATAAGATATGAGGAATCTAAGCCTTCTAAGCGTGTTGCCACAGAAATGGATACCAGCAAGAGGGGCTGAAATATTTAGGTGGCATTAGTGGTATTGAAGCGCCGAAACGAAAATTTTATTGAAGAATGTCCAGAAGTATCTCATCTTGTAGATTAGAGTGTGAAAAACGTTTCTTTGAGGTCTTTGGTCTCAAAATTTTAGTTTTTAAGACCCTAGAATACCTTGTTTAGGAGTTATCGATTAAAAAAACCGCTGACGTGTGTGGCGGGTTGCATTAGAAATGAATATGTAGGTGTCTTTTTTTAGACAAATCCTTCATATTGTCAAAGTCAAAATGAATTCGTCAAGTCTCCGTGAAATTCTCTTTCTTTAGAGACCTCATTTATAAAGATTGGTTGCGTGTGAGAGTCGGAACGCAAAGTTATTCTATTGAAATAATACAGGAGACGATTGTATCTTGTATTTTAAAAAAAAATATTTTGAAAGTATTCCTTAGAGTTTCAATCAAACATTGTTCAACATTAAAAACTTCATGCACATGGATGAATTTAAATCATTCAAAATAATTAAATGCTTAAATTTTATCAAAATAATTAAAGATAAGTTTCGTAATAAAAATAAACTTTTCATTTCTGTGTGACATGCTCGCATCAATTTGCAACATTATATATTATAAATATTATCGAATGATGCGCGACACCACTCCATTACGCAATTTTTTTGTATAGTTTTAATCATACATAACTTTTTATACGGTGTTTTATGTAGTTGAAAAATTTAGTATGAACTTTTTTTTGAACGATCTGGGGGCTTGAATTTTGCGGGTCCTGGGCCCATACGTTAACACGGCACTGACGTGGAGGAAATTTGCTGAGCTGTCAAGTGACGGAGATGTGTATCAAGTTAGTCTTTCTCCATTCTAAATATATAATTTTTTCCAATATAATTGCGCTAAAAAATTGAGGCGCTTCAAACCACCTGAAAGTACACTTTCAAACTCGAGGATGCCGGTTTATCTATCAAATTCTCTACTTCACTTACTCCAATTTTTTACGTGTCGTATTATAAAACAATTTTCGGATCATTTCCCCCAACTTTCTGGACACCTTCACATGCGATAGAACCAGTATCTTTTTCGCGCTTGTCCATGTTCTTAATAGTCCAAGTATCTCATAAAGTCTTATTAAAAATAATTATTTGTTTACATTTGAAACCTAAAAATAATAGACGAGACCATTTCAAAAAGTGAAACCCTGAAGTGACATCAAGTTAGTTGACTTGGTATGCACAAGACCAATTTGTGACAGAGATACACACAATTTGAAAAAATATTAGTTTCCTATGTGTTTTTGAAGTTTCTGTTATAATACAATTCTTTCTCTCTCCCTTCCTTCCCTCTCCTTCTCTCCCCTCCGCCCCTCTCCCTCTCTCTCTCTCTCTCTCTCTCTCTCTCTCTCACACACACACACACACAGTGAAACGTTTTCGCCTCTTGTTATTACTCACCAAGGCGCATCTTTTTCTTTCAAAAAAATGCGTGACAAAATTCAAAGATGAAAAATTAATAGATAAATTGCATTGAAAAAGAAATCTCTGGATTTAATACTGGAAGTACAGGGTAGGTTCGAAAATAAATTAGAAAATTTCCAATTTTCAAAATTTCAGAGATTTTAATGCGAGTCCGAATTATACCACTTTTAAATCCGCTTGGAGCAAACTAATTAAAGAAGAAAGTGTTGTCATTTGTAAGAAAATTTTGAAAACGTCTCGGGAACTTCTTATCAAGCATCCCCCAAATCAAATATCTTGATGATTCCGGAACATCTCAACTCATGACGTATTTACTCGTAATGTATTAACTCATGACGTATTTACCAAGTTTCAGCTTAAAATCTTCTCATCTGACAGATATGCTTGGTACATATTTCTATCGTTTCATCCATCCAAGCAAAAAATCCGGACTTACAGGTATCGAATTACGTGTATCTCCTCGCCACCTGCTCCAATCTTAACCATCTTTGGAATAGAACTAACAACACCACACGAATGATGGAGTATTACCCTAACAAACGGGCCACGGACCGTGCGCGATCATTTCTTCCTGTTCCTTTTCTCATCGCTCACACACACACACACACACACACACACACACACACACACACACACTAACATACACCATACTATCACACATGCCGGGATATTAGTCGGTGGTTAAGGGAACCTGAGTTCAAGAAATAGTTTGTTGCAAAACTTTTTTTCTTCTATTCTATATGCCTTTAAAATAATAAGACTTAATTTATTTAATTACGTTCAATGTCAGAATGCTCGTGTTCTTTAGCCTGACAAACTATCAACTTGTTGTGATGCATTTTCAGTTTTGTGTAAACATTTTGATTCCTGTAACGTCAGAGAACTTTTCGAGTAGTGAATTTTATGTTTATTGTTGTTGTGTGTTGCCATGAACATTGTAACAATTTAACAATGTAACAAATGAATGTAACAAACGAAGGTAGAAACTAAAATTCTTGTTTTTCTTCTTTTTCCACATTTTGTGCTACATAAGTAACTTTTTCTCAGGAATCCATCAACTAATTTAGTTAAATATTTCAAGGTAGTTTAAACATACACAAATTCACATTTTGACTAGGTGGTTTTTGATATTCAGTTTTAAACATTTACATAGGTATATGAGCGATCAATTTTGCAATCTTCACACGTATGGTTATTAAAATATTTTTTCTCGCCTGCGAGTCACAAAATACTTACATCAAGAATGTCAAAATGTGTATAAAAGTGCACTTCAACTACAGAACAAATATTCAAAATCATCAGTCATTTAGGAAGAGAGACAAAGTACTAATGTTAGTTTGGCTTATCGTAGAACTCCCGGTTCCTTTAAACTCCCTTAAAAGCATGTCCCAGGTGGAGCGGTGCTCCGCTGATGGGAGATACCTTGGGAAAACCCCGCGGTGGGTCGAATTTCACCATCATTTGAAGCGCCCGGTATCACTTAAAAAATCAATCAATCGAGACCATTTTAATGAGGTGATTTGAATACTTAACGTAAAAATAATTGAAAGCATATGCTTAATCCATCCTCGGGCGGGGTAGGGTGGGATAGGGATGGGGAGGGGTGGAGCGGGGTGGCGCTCATGCCAGGCGGCCATCGGGGTCGGACGGTCGCGTGGGCGCGCGGAGATAAGATAGAGGCGCCATCGACCGCCAGCCGCCAGCGCCTCCGAGCGCTTATCTGGACCGCTTCCGCAGGCGCCTGTGCTGTAAGGGAGCCGGCGTGGGAGGCGCCCGCGCCTTTGCCCGAGACGCAGCCGGGGGTGGGGCAGGTCGGGCGGGAGGCTGAGGGCTGAGGGCGCACCAAGTTGTACTGAAGCTGCAGCGCCAAAGGAGTGCAGATGTTAATTTGTGTAATTGTTAATTAATTTATTTCTTTAAATTTGTATAAAGAGAACTTAGTTTGCGCTAGGTTTTCTTTTCTTTGTTTTTTTAAATAATTTTGAAAATGTATGTGAGGTTACTATTTTGTAAAACTTTTACTTGCATGTAAATTGTGTCGACTTATTCTAGCATATCTCAGTTTTTGTTTTAATTACATACTTTCTTGAACTGCTCCTGAGTATTAATAATCATTTGCTCTTTCGGATGCATTTGTTGGATTTGTTAATTAAGCCTCTAGGATGGCTAATGGGAAACGTACTAGCTTCTCATAGTTTGATAACGGGATCGATTCTCGGTCGAGGGAAAAGTAGAGTTGTAGCTTTCTTTTAAAATCGTCCCAGTTTCTGTAGCTGTATGACAAAGAAAAGCTCAGGCAGGCGGATCTGGCTAGTTTAGGCGAAGGGAATATATTGTGTTCGCTACGTGTGCTTACCCCCCCCCCCAAGCATGGAAATGTAATTAGGCACAGGCATGGGGTCACCGTTAGCTGGCCGGCAAAATTGGACCATCGACACAAAATGCCAAATAAATACTTACACTGTATAAGTATTAAAAACGAGGATGTGGTCGTGGAACAGAACTATGTTGCAACTTATGTTTCTTCCAATATTTTTCTTAGTATTTTCTGAGGTGGAGCATTTGTAAGTGAAGCAGAAAGGGCGTCAGATTTACATCTCGTGGTATTGGTGTTTAAATCCTCATTTCAAGGGGAGTTTGTTGTGGATTGAAATTCGTGAAACCATTGTCCCAAATACTCGGCAGTTCGCCTCAAATTTGTTTATTTCTTCAATAATTAAAGAATTGTTTTGTATTATGAATATTATAATCAGCAGAACGTATAACCGGGGCCAGATTAGTTCCTTTACTTAAGGTGCCCTAAGCAAGAGCAACCTGCAGGGCTTTCTGTTGTATTGAAATATTGAACAAATATGTTCAAAATAATTATGCGGTTACACCACGACATTCCGTTGTAAAAACGAATATTAAAAGTCAAACAATTATAAACAAAAATTTAATGTTTACTAAATTTACTGTAAGTTAATTTATACAACTACTACTCCCTAAGCAGCGGCGTCTTTAAGTTCCGGCTTATTCTGTGTATTACTGTATGTGTATATCACGTGAATTAATGCAACTCTGAATAGATTCAAGTCCTGAAGTACCTTAGTGCTAGATGTTATTTTAGACCAGATCGTTTTGGCTTCTCCTGGACAGGGAGTATTCACGCCTTCCGACGGTTTGCATCTTCTTCTAAACTGCTTTGTAGCTCCCTTATTTTATCTGTAATTGAGCTGGGGAAGACGTCGGTGTTAAGCAAGCAATCGTTCGTCCGCACAAAAGTTGATGACATATGGAGCGAAGTTTAATGGGTTTACTTCTTTTTATTGAAACCAAAATCGCCCTTATATCAACAGTTTTGAGCTTCGGAGCGCGGTGGGAAATGGTTTCATGGTACGAGTTACTCAGAGGGTTTTTTTGCTGCTGAGAACACTTCGGTTTTCAGAGGCGTAATGACGTCGTTTGAGTACTAAGTAGTTTTCACCAGGTCGCTTTTAGAATATTATTGTTAAAAGTCTGTCTTTCAGTCTTGCTACTTACTGAAATATTGGGGCTGGTGTCTCACATGAATATACCACATCGTTATTGTAAATATGTAGTGCAGTCTTATGGTGATTCTTATGTGTTTAAATGTGGGGTTCAGTGCATGGAATTGATGGACTGCTTTCAGTTTTTTGTCAAATGCTTATACCACATGATCTTTTGCCAGACTGTTGCCAGTTCGAGAGGCGTCACGTCCTTTGTCCATTTTACGTCAGTAAAATTGATTTGTGTAAGAATGTGTTTATTGGGCTGCCGTGTTGCTCCAGGTGAAGATGATTCGCATTTTTCAGGTTTGATACTATTTGTTTTGTTGCTGTCACAGTCTGGCACTTGGTCTCCTTCAATCTTAGTCTTTCAATTGCGAGTTTGAGGTTTAACTAGGTGGTCATGTTGCTAGGTTTTCTGCACATAAACATTCAGTTACATTGCAGAATTGTTCATTATGGAACAAGGATGTAATGATGGATATTAATTCACGAGTGTGATATTACGATAGGAGAGAGTATAACTTTTATAAAAGTAAAGTTTAACTCTTATAAGATAAACTTTTACATTGAATCGTTTCGTGGCATTTGGCAAGCAGGGTTCAGCCAATGCCACTTAGAGGATAGCTCCCTTCCACCGCAGATGGCTTTGGTTTACCACTGCGCTATTCAGATAGAATCAAAGAGAAATTACAATCCAATCCAATAATTTTCCACATAAAAATTACTGATAATAAAATAAATTAAAACTGACTAGCATGATATAATATTTAATGTAATTTCAGTGTACAAAATCGAACGAAACAATTATTAGAACGATTCTCAATGAATAATGTAGTGTCAATACTTGGTTCATAAACTTCTCTCTGATTGGTCAAGAACCTTTATCATAATGAAATCTGTCGCGTAATGAGTATCATTATGCAACGGCTTGCTGCCATCAAATGACAGAATTACACAAAGGGAGTAGAAAATGTTAAAAGTGAAGATTAGAGTGAGAGAAAGGATTGCGATTTTTGGGATATCGACGAGAAGAGGAAATTCTTATTGGACGAGCAGATTATTATTGGAAAAATTCTTTGGGATAACTATCTTCTTAGGAAAGAGTTGAAGACTTTTGGAATACAGTAGAACGTCTATTATCCGGGATTCTAAATGTATGGGTTCGGTTTCATTTTGAGAATGAATGAACTGAAAAATAACACCAGTGTCACCTATGATCTGCAACTGAGGAATGATATGCCTAATTCAGTTTCATGAATTGATTTGAAAATTAGTTTTGAATTGATCACGGGAAGTGATGACAAATTAGAAAAATCCAACTAAGTACAAAAAGCAACCAAACAAAAATGCAAATGAGATTGAAATATAAATTAAATTGGTGTAAATTTCTCAATATTAACACGATAAAATTGTAAATTATAGTATATGCAAATTGTTTTATTACAGATTTATTCTTAATTTACTTACAAACATATTTGGACCAATAGAAATAATTTGCTTATCCAAGATTTTTTATTTTTGGCAGACCTCCTTCCCTCATATATTACCCTGGAGATTCTGTTCTATGTATAATTTTCAGTAAAAGGGTTCCGTGATTAGCGGAACTAAAATTACTTCAGAAATCAGTCGTTATGTCCGTGTTTGTTGTTACCTTTGTAATGTCCTAGAAATGTCCGTGGTGAGTTAGACTGTCGTAATGGTAGATAGTTATTCACATAAAACGTTTGAGAATAATTCTATTTCATTAGCATTTATTTTACTTTTCTTTCCTAATCATTCTCAATGGCAATATTATGGGCGCTCGATTTAAAAGTTACTTGACAATAGTGAGATAACACAGTTGTATTAAATGGAAGACAATATTTGTTTCGGTCTTCCAAAAGTAAAAAAAAGCAAATGAGTTTAAGTGAATTCCGAACATCTGCTTAAGATTTAAAAATCGCAATCTGTATTACAAAATGAAAGTGATAACGTAAGGTTAAACGGATACATCTAGAATTATTGGGAGAAATGAAAATATACTCGATTATCATACAAATTGCCTCAATTGAAAGAATCTCGAGTAAATTATAGAAAAATATAAATAAAAGTCATATGAAAATATATTTGGCCATATTTTCTATCTCTAAACAATTCAACATTCCGTATGAGCAAGAACGAATTAAACATCGGATAAAAAATACATTTTTCGGACTTCCAGTAGAACTTTAAAGTGTTTGTCAACCTTATTGTCACCGTCAGCGAATCACCATGTGACTCCACTCTCAGCATATTCTTCATATCTTTCACATAGAGTAAAGAATTACTGAACAAAAAATCATCAGACATCCACACATAGTATTGAAAATTCTGTACTCTTTTTAGTTCATTTTCCAAAAGATTTTTTCTCTAACATATTTGTTCTCTTCTCATCATTGATATACTCACATGCATCTCATTTTCTAACCTATGTCTTAAATATTTCACACACCACAAACTGATTTTAAAAATAACAATTATTTTATATTATTACATATCGGCTCAAATAAATTAATTTTGCATTTGCCTGAAAGTAGAGTTGTTCGCGTTTCTGCATGAAGTTCGTTATCATCTCCTCTTCCACGTCCTCAAGTTCATCCCATTGTCTCCTCTTTCCCTCTGCGGCGTACCTCGCCTCACCTGGCGCACCCCTCCCTCTCCTCCTCGTTCCACTGTTCCGCCGCCGGCCTCCTTTGTGTGTAGGAGGCTGGCGGTGCCTCGCTGGGCGGGGGCGGGGGCGGGGGCGGGGGCGGGGCCAGGGAGGCGCGCGGAGAGCCAGCCCTAACTGCGTTAGCGTGCAATTTGCATGCGCGGGCGCCGGCCTTTACGGCGCACGAGGGCAGGAGCGCCTCCCCTCCCCTCCTCTCCCTCCCCTTCTCCGGACGGCCCCCTGAGCTCCGCGCCCCGACGCTCCCACGCGCGCAGGGGGCCGAGATCGACGACGCCAGGCGCTCTTATCGAATTTCCGCTCTCGAAACAAGTCGAACGCTGGAGCAAGTTGACTAAGTTGCCCTACCTCTCTCTTTATGTGGTGTGCGGAAAGAAAACAACTAAAACTCTCTTGAAATTAGGACTGCTTTTACCCTGGAATGGTACACTTTATTTCGAGGAACATTAACTGCACGCTGGGATTCTGACCGACCCCAAAATAAACTAGTGGTGCTACAGAATGGCACAGACTTTCCCGTATTAGTTTTCTACTTTCTTGAGTCTTCGCTAGCTATTCGGAATTGCCACATACTCTTTCTTGCCAGCTACCATCTATCATCGCCAAAAGTACATTTTTTGTCATTTTCTTAATTTTTCGGTTTCCTATTGGTAGAACAGAAAACATTAATTTTAGAATATTAAAGGACACAAAAGCCTAGCCGTAAATGGCAATTTTCTTTTAAAAATTATGTGCCGTTTAAGAGAAAATGCCGTTTTAGCACAACTAAAAATGCGAAATTTGAAGCTCATTTTCACAGAAAATTTTTGAGTTTTCAAAATATTTTATTTGACGTTATTTGAAGCACTTACACTCACAAATATAATCATCTTTACAAATTGCGGATAATGTGCATATTAAAGATGTGAGAGATCTTTCAAAAAATTTACATTTATATAATTTTTGAAAAAACAAAAAAATAACTGAAAATAAACTTTACGCTATACTAAAGAGTGCAATTAGCACTATCCGTTACAAAAGTTTCAAGAAAAAAATTGCAGCCATATACGAGAAAATGGCGTTTGAGCGTTTCTGAAAATGCCGAAATTTGAGCTACTTTTCACAGAAAACGGTTGTGTTTTCGAGAAACTTTACTTGCCATTATTTAAAGCACATGTACTCGTAAATATAATAATGTGAAAAAATCGCCGATAATGTAAATATTAACGACGTGAGAGACAAGTAAAAAAATTTACACTTTTGTAATTTTTGAAAAAACCAACCGATAGAGCAAAATGGATTTTATGTCATTGATAGATCACATTTACCACTATCCCTACCAAAAGTTAAAAGAAAAAATTTGGAGCCGTTTTTGAGAAAATCTTGTTTTTGTAATTTTTTAAAATTGCACATATTGCACGCAATATTGCACGAAAACTACCAAAATTGTGAAAAACATTTACATGACCTTTATTAAAGTACTCAATATGCAGAACAAATTTTATATGAAGAAAAAATCTCTATCTTCAATTTTGTAGTTGGAGAAAGACGCCGAAAAAATTCAAACTTTCAAAATTTTCGAAAATTCAGAGCTGAACGTGAAAATCGGACCTATGCCATGTTAAACAGTGTATTTTCCTCTATTCATACAAGAAATTAAAAGAAAAAATTTGGAGCCGTTTTTGAGAAAATTTTGAAAATCCCCGGGGGCTTCATATAAAGTACCCTCAAACTTTGAAGAATGTTTTCAAAATCTCAAAGCTTCGACTAGAATCAGATTCACCGGGGAATATCCATTTTGGAAGAAATCGTACGTATGATGTAGGCGCTATCAGTGTTCACAGACGGACAGACGGACGTTTTCCTTTCAATTGGATTTTCGGTATCAAGGACCTAGAAAACTGGGTTTCTGGCTACACCACATGTTAGGGGATTTTTTTTCTTAATTTAGCAACTGGTTTTATCCACTTATTCGTTTTCACGGCCCGACAATTAATTTTTTTCCGCCGAAAACTGGCCATTTTTTCGCGCAGCATTACATAACTTTCCCTATACTACGTATTTTACTCCGTGTATACGTACGTATACGGAAAAGTAAAATGGATCATTATTGTCACAGAAAAAAAAGTATCAAATGAGTCGAGGTGATTCCAATTATTTCCTCCCTATTTGATAGTACTATAGGGAGAAAAAGTAATAATACAAAGAAAGACTCAATTTTTGGCAGATTTCTCTGACATGCCTTCTGAGGTTTCCTACTTAATGTTATCCCTACAATTATCACAGATGCCGTATGACGTGTACAAACATACTTGAAACCCCACACTTATTTGTATTTTTTGAGAATGGTTCACGGACAAATCCGGTATCTTTCCCCCTACGATTTCTCAAAAAAGATCTGTAGCTTAAAAGTGCTGTATCAGTGCATGATAAACAAAACAAATGATACGAGGACAAGCATAAAATTCATGAAGGTTTGTGACAATACAGGTATCCAGCACAAATATATAATAAAAGAAAAACTCCTTACGCTCATTACTCCAATATACGGTTCCAAGATTAATTCCTGGATTGCATGTGTTTGAATATATAAATAAAGTAAACCAACGATGCGACTATTTAATTCGGTAATAAATAATCAGTAGTAGGCATGGTGTCCAATCTCGCCCATTATATTGGTGAACAATATGATTGAATCAAAATTATGTATTCATGTTAACACACACTGTATAATGACCTAGTGATTTGTAAAAACTTTTGCTGTCAATGAAAATACTTAAGGTGTTAACATTGATAGGTTTAACAGTGTTTCATTTTATCAATAATTTGTTTCTCCTTCTTAAAACTTGTTTATTTATTGAAAATAGTAACTACCTCTTTTGTATGCGTATAACCAATGAGAATTGATTAATACATAGATTAGAATTGCAAAGATATAATTTTTATTGTTCTGTAATGTATAAATGTATAAATTGTTCTGTAATATATAATGTATAAATCATTACTATTCATTAAGTTAAGTTAAAATTAGTAATAGAAATACAATGTTAAAAAGTTGTTAAGATGAACTTTTACTTTTGTTTCTTTCGCTGCTGATCCTGTGTAACACAAACTGCATTTGACCTCATAAACAAATTAGACTGAAGCAACGCATAACAACACATTTGCTACGTTTCACGCGACGTTGCATTGCATTCCACTAAAGGAAGCTACGCACAACTGGCGTTCCAAGTATGGGCCATTACCGAGTGCCAATGGGAGTTGGTCGGACGCTGAACAGCTGAACGCCGAGGAGTGTGGCACGGTGATGCCCTGCATTCCTGCGTGGCACCACACTGCGTTAAGGCAAAACACTCTCATTCAGTGTTCGGTGAGCTCGCATTCCCTCTGCTATCGCTTCATCGAATGGAATGAATGTCCGTTACGAGAACGACTGATGATTTCAGGGGCAGTGATGCAAAGCCCGTCCGGTAACGCTTTCATGCTTGACGGGTTGCATAGCAATATGGTTTATTAGGTGCAAAAGCTATTTAGTTTTTCTCGGCCACTAATCGTCAAAATTGCGACGAGTGCCTTGTGAAACCAGTGAAAGTGAACTGCGAAAATTACAATAAACAGTTAACAACGAAGATAGTATATCGGGTCGAGTAAGTCTGAACATTACCAATACCACCATAACCAAACGGAATTAAAGGTAAGACCAGATTCATTACCGTTTCAAACTCGTGAAGCATTAATACACCAGTGCGGGAAGTGAGGTTAGAAAGATACGACCAGAAGTGACAAACAAAACAGAGAAAACAGAACAACGAGATAAATATGACAAACTAAATACACGAACAAAGAAGAGAATAAGAGTAAGGAAGATAGCACTCAATGTAACATCTGCAACTTAAAGGTTACAGAAAATGACGAAGCGGTGGAATGCGAGTATTGCAACAGGTGGCAACACAACAAATGTGCGGACATCACAGTCGGCGAATTCCAGATGCTCAAACGAAGCAAATGCAAACTAACATGGCTGTGCACTGATTGCAAGCTGCAAATAATTGCTAACAAAAAGAAGAACATGCAAGAAACAACAACAACAACACCAAATGAAACCAAACAAACCTGCAATGAGCTAAACAGGAAATTAGACAATATCAGTGAAGCACTGATGCAAAAAATGGCCCTACTTCTAGAAACTCAACTGCAACTAACCGAGACAATATCGTCATCTCTACAACAACCACGTGCAGACAATAGCACCTATACATCCGTAATAAAACAAACAGGAAAATCAGCCATCAGAAAGGAAGGAGAGCCCCAGATAGAAAGCAAACAAAAAGAAGAATCGGATAAAAGCTCCCAGCAGGAGACAAATATCACTAACATCACATTTACGAAGACACAGGCACCCGTCTCAGACAACAAAAGGGGGAAACAAAGAGAACCAGTAATAATTGGAAACATGACGGAGGCATCTGATATTCAAGCAGGACAACGCAGAACATGGCTATACATAGGAAGACTTCACGAAACAACCACGACGGAAAAAGTAAAAGATTATGTGCAGAAAAAAGGGATAAATGGAGTCGTAGAATGTGAGGAGGTCGACACACCAGGGAAACTAAAAGCATTCAAACTCGGCATACCACATGATGAACTAGACATCATCAACAAGGCAGAAGCTTGGCCAACGGGTGTTCTGGTGAAGAAATACATTTTTCGTAGGTTCGGACGAGAAGACTTTAAAAGAACAAAATCGTGGAACATCTTCCTGTGGAATGTAGAAGGTTTGGAAAGCATAAAAAGAAACTCACCTCTCAACATACCAACTCACGACATATTAATACTAACCGAAACATTTGCCACCAAAGAAACAGATTTACAAGGATACTATGGTACTCACAGCCTAGCAACGCAAGGAGAAGCAGGAAGACCCAGCGGTGGAGTATCCTGTTACTTCAAGCCCACATTAGCGCCAATAAGAATACTACAAAAGACCACAAACACCATAACAGTCCAAACTAAACTATTCACAGTGATAGCAAGCTACTATCAACCAGGATTTCAAATAGAAAATATAATAGAAGAACTAAACGAAGCTCTAGCGAAAGCAGAAGACAACCCAATTTTACTTGCAGGAGATTATAACTGCCGCACCGATAAATGATCACACAAAACGGAGCTACTAATAGAGTACTTACAAGAAGAACGTTTTGAACTAATAAACAATCCTAAACACCCAACGTACATATGCCACAACGGAAGCAGCACAATAGACCTAGTATTCCTGAACTCAAGAATGAAAGCAATGACTAACTCTATGCAATCAACCATCGTACAACTCCCGTACAGAAAACACCTACCAATACTCACAACGATAGAAACAAAAACATCATATCATAACGTATCATCACAAAATATCACAAAGCCAAACCCAAAACAACCACAAGGGAAAATAGGAAGACAACTGGATCTGTCAAAAGTAGAGAATTCCAAAACGGAAATAAGGAATATAAAAGAAATAATTAACGAAGGGAAAATCGAAGAAGCAACAACGCGGATAGAGCGAATAATGAAATCAGCCCAAGTACGACACACACAAAAGAAAAGAAGATCCAAACCATGGTTCGATGCCGAATGTTACAAGGAGAGGCAGAAGGTCCTACAACATCTACACAGATTACAAAACATGGAAACCGCTCTAGACACTCGTATCTACACTCAAGCAAGAGGGAAATACAAAACGCTTCTGAGAAGAAAACAAGAAAATCACACAGAACAAGAGGCTCAGAAAATCATAAATTTAGCGGAAACCAACCCATTCGCAGCTCTCCAGCCACGGAAGATGTTTTTCACTCAGGCAATTCAAATGAAGGAATGGGAAGAACATTTCAAAGCCATTCTCAACACGGAAAACACAGAGCAAGCATACAACACAATCGAAAAAAGTCCAGAAAACTTCTACCCAATAACAAAGGACGAGGTAACAGAAACAATACAAGGATTAAAAACCGGGAAAGCGGCCGGACCAGACGAAACGTACAACGAACATCTAAAAGAAGCCATACACGTACTAGCAGACACGTGGAAGGAACTATTCAATAAATGCATAGAAACAAATCAAATCCCCAGCAGCTGGAGAACATCTATCATCAAATTAATTTACAAAGGGAAAGGGAATGCACAATCCCCTGACTCGTACAGAGGAATAGCCCTGAGTAACACCATCGCCAAAGTTTTCACAAAAATAATCACTAAAAGAATGACTAAAGAAGTTGACCACCTAATACCAGAAGAACAATTTGGATTCCGGAAAGGAAGATCAATACTACAAGCCATCTCCATTCTGCAAGCAGACATACAAGATGCCCTCAGGACACCCAAAGGAAAACTTTATACAGCTTTCATCGATTACAGCAAGGCATTTGACTCCATAGTTCGTGAAAATATAAAAGGAAAACTGGAAGAAATGCTTGGACCAGAAAACTATCTCGCAACCACCACAATAAACATGCTAAAACACAACACCATAACCATAGACAATAACATTGAAAGATCTAAAGCAGTCACTCAAACTAACGGGGTACTACAAGGAGACCCCCTGAGCCCCCTATTGTATAACATCGCAACAGCTGATATAATACAAGCGGTAACCACAGAAAGAACCAAAGCATACCTCTATGCCGACGACATGGCCTTATCCTCCAAAAACCACGAAGATCTACAAAATAGCTTAAATAAACTCGCAACATGGGCCGAGGAAAACGGACTGAAAATCAACATCAGCAAAAGCGCACTAATGATCTTCAGAAGAGGGGGAAAGGTAGCGGAGAAAGAAAAGCTTAAGATTGGATCCGAAAAACTCGAAGTAGTTAATGACTACAAATATTTAGGAATTACCATGCAAACATCAGAAACCACCTTCAACAAGCATGTAAAACAAAAAGCAATCGCCGCCATAGCTGCAATGAGAGACATCAGACAAATTCGAGAAATATCCCTAGAAACGGCAATGAAAATTTTCAAAACAAAGATAATACCTATATTAACATATGGAATCCACATAATAGGAGAATACCTGAAACTAAGAGATCTAAAAGTACTAGAAAACATCAAGGCACTGTACCTGAAGAAAGTACTAGGCGTATCAAAATACACACCATCCAGATACGTGTATCTACTAACCAGAGAGCCCTTCCTAATTGAGGACCTAAGATATAATCTACTGCTACCATCTACCACAGCATACAACAAACTGCTAGCGGAAAGACAACAGAAGAGAGAAGAGGTGGAAGAACTTTTCTACTGCACGAGTGCCATGATTGACAGGAGTTGGACAAAACCAAACCAGGAAATGAGAAGTGTAGTAAACAGATTAGCGGTGCATGGATTCCACCATAAATTCTGCAAGACAACCACATATCACACCGCCAGTGATCTATGCGTGTGCAAACTGTGCAACGAAAAGTGTACCAAGTATCATGTGCTTTCATGCAAGGAAAACAAGAAAACAATTAGCTCAGTCTTCGGAGCTCAGCTCCGAAGACTGAACTGTAAACTCCATGCACACTTGTGCGCATTTCTTAATTATTATTATTAAAACTATTTAGACAAAATGCTCTTAATGATAAAAATAATGTATGAAAGTACAAATTTGAGAAGAGGAACTATTTACAGCCGTGATAACTGATATTTTTTTAAAAAAATGTACTGGTTTTTGGAAAATAGATATTGGTCAATTTTCACTTCACATTTAGATGACGCATTTGTGTAGTATTTGAATAGAATGTGATTACTTAGTATCGAAATATATGAAATGTATTTTTTATTGAAAAGATACGTATTTAAGAAGTAAAGTAAAGTTTTAAATAATAATTTTGTTCCGTATAACGACCTTTTTCATGGCAATCTACGGAGGGATTGATTAATTCATACCCAATTATCTTTATCACGAGATTACTATAACCCCATCACATCACATCAAACATTCCGTCCTTAATTTTTTTCAAAAACTCCATTTAATGTCTCAAGCTCTCCAGTTCCAACCAGGATAATAAACCCCAAAAATAATACCCGTCCGCAGGAAACTATCTAGTCACTTTAGACCCATCTTAACCCATACTTTTTCAAACCTCCAAAGTATTCTGCCAGAAAGCAATTTTAAAAAATTAAAAGAAAGAATAGATTCGATTTAACATCGATCAACAGATTTCTTTATTTCCCTTTGAAGACCGAATCAATAACAATGGCAATTACCTTCTTCCTTATAAACATGCGGGGGAAATATTTAGAACTCACGCACATTTAATTGATGTGTTTTATCCACAAAATTGCTATTGCTATCCGTAATGAGCACATGTAACTTCAGTAAGAACAAACAACAATTGTTATTTGTTCAGGAAATGGAAGATGTGTACTTTGTTTTACATGGGGTGGGAGGTATGAATATCCTGTCACTTCTTTTTTAGTAAACCACTATATATTCTCGTAAACATCTCCTTTCAATTTCGTGAATGATGATTTATTGACAGAGCTTTCAACATTAGATGGTATATGATGAGATTTATGGTAACAATATTGGAATACTTATTACAGCATAAAGGAAGAGAATGCCATTGAGAATTCTGAAGACGATGTAAATTGGATTACGTTATAGTGGGGACAGGTCGTAACATCTTTCATTTAATAGATTGGTCATCTCTAGGAAAGCTTACGACTTGCGTTCACAGAATTTTGATGTGAAATTATTTCCACTTAATGTGATTGAAGTCAAAGAAAGATGTAAATTTTTGTCCTCAAGGACAAATTCAAACCGTAAATAATTTTCAAAGAAAGAATCTAAAACTTCGAATGTTATCGTTTGACAACGATTAAGCATTTCACCTTGTAGATCAGCAGTAAGATACTTGCTGATATTTTGCTTAATAATGAACACAAATTATGAACACAATTGATAAATGAACACGATGATCAAGGCAGTTACCCATGAAAACTTCAGTTTTCAAGGGTAACTTCAAACATTTCAATACTCTCCGACATAAGAAAATTTGTTTCAATTTTTTGAAATGTCTATTTTCGCTCAAAAAGTGCTTTCCTTTTATTACAATCTCTCCAAAAAGAACACTCACATTTAGGAATTGCTCTAAAATCTGTAATTCTTTAAAGCTAATTATTGATTTATTCGTAGAATTATTTAGATTCAACGACGTTAATTTTTGAAATATTCTTAAGAAAATAATGACTTATCACTTAAGCACTTATTATCTATGTAGTAATAAGCAGATGAACGTCGTAGCTGGACATACAGTTTCAAAGTTATGTGAAATTAACAACTCTTCTAAACAGATTTCTGATGTTCAAGTACACTTGAGTATCTAATGTTTTCTGTGTTAATGTATGCATCTAGAATGTTTTCTGGGGATCGGGTTACACTTTTATTTATTATAGCTTTTTGACCTGCATGATTGTACATTTATAACATACTTTTAGGTACCGTGCAAAAAAACATTTATTATTATTATTATTATTATTATTATTATTATTATTATTATTGTTATGTCCATAAAATAAACATCGCACACAACTTTAACAATCGTTTATTAATACATTTGTTACAAACACAATCAGCCATACTGCTATTCCCGGGCAATCTCCAATGCCCTGCCTAGCGTATCCCGGGCAATCTCCAATGCCCAACTCGGTGACGCGTACGCCTCTGGACGCTCCCTGCTGCTGCTGTAGTCGCTACTCCACGACGACATTCATCCGGCGGCTGGCTCTCCGTACTCGGCCCGTACGCTATTCCTGGTTCTCTCAGGGCTCGCTCCCAACTGCCTGTCGGGGTGTAGGCCGGCTCCCTTTAAAGGGCCGGCGTCCGGCGGCGAGACTCGCTCCATGCCTCGAGCCTGCCGAACCGTGGCCGTAGCTTGTCCTGCCGCCGCCGGCTCTCGTCAGGGCGCGCTGCCGTGATGCTAGCGCGCCACATACAAACTTATGCGCGCCGTGACCAGCGCGACATAACAATTATTATTATTATTATTATTATTATTATTATTATTATTATTATTATTGCTCCATATCACGACTACAGATGTTATGAGTCGGTTGAGTATAAAATCTACTCCAGGTTGCAACCAGATACCTAAGGAGCAGATCTAGGGACTGTCGGTGCCTCTACAATACTTTGCGCAAAATGTGAGCTGTGCCAAATAAAGCAATTTCTTGCACTTCCCAGTCCTTTGAATGACCTGGAAGTTTAGCCAAGTTCTTACACAAATTTTGCGGAACAAATCCCAGAGCTCCGATAACTATCGGGACGACCTGTGCTTTTACGCCCCACATTCGGCTGATCTCGATTTCCAAACTCTTGTATTTAAGACGTTTCTCTGCCTCCTTGGTAACGACGTTTTGATCGCAAGGTACAGCAACATCGATAAGTAAACACGATTTTTTCGCCAAATCCCGGATAACTATATCCGGTTTGTTTGCCGCTATCGTGCGATCAGTTTGAATTTGTTGGTCGTACAAGATAGTACACAATCCAACAGACGTCACCGGTTTCGGTGAGTGTTCGTACCACTTGGGGCATGTGTTTGGAACTTCGAGGGCGGAACAGATCTGCCAGTGGAGGTAGCTACACACCCTGTCGTGTGTTTTCAAGTATTCGGTCTTTGCTAGGATTGGACAAGCTGAGACAATATGATCGATGGTTTCTACGTGTTCCTGACAAATGCGGCATTTATCATCTTGGGAAATTTTGAGAACCGCTTTATCATAATGTCGTGTTCTCAAGGCCTGATCTTGGGCAGCTATTACAAGTGCTTCCGATTCTGGCTTCATTCTTCCCCTTTTAAGCCACATAAATGATTGATCTTTATTGATCTGCACCTTGTCCATTCGTTTGAAGTATTGTCCGTGGAGTGGTTTGTCTCTCCACGATTTCTTTAACGTTTTTTGTGTCTCACACTTCATGTTTAGCAGCATCAGAAGTTCAGTGTCTGTGTTATTCGACGTGTCTTGCCTAGTTTTTCTTCGCAATGTTTCTTGCTACACTAACAATGCCTCTGTTTCCCATTCTTCGGTCAGATTTCATGACCTGCCTCATTAGAGGGTTGTCTTGATGGCTGACTACATACTTCCCCAACCCGACTATTGCGTTGTGCCAGGAGGCCTCAATTTGTCTGAGGCCTCTTCCTCCTTCCTTACGTGACACATAAAGTCTATGTATATCAGCTCGAGGGTGGGAAACATGATGCATTGTTAGCAGTTTTCTGGTTTTTCGATCCATGGTGCGAATTTCTTGCTCAGTCCAGTCCACTAGTCCAAAACTGTATTCGGCTACAGGTACCGCCAAACTACCTATTGCTGATATTTTATTCCTTGAGTTCAGAGTGGACTGCAGGACAAGTCTCACTCGTCTATAATACTCCCTGCGAATTCTCTCTTTCATTGTGTTTTTTGAGATGGTCTCACATTCTTCAATGCCTAGATATTTGTAAGTTTTACCTGGCTCAAGATCTTGAATCACAGTGTGCGTATCAATTTCAATGTTCTCAGACGTTGTGAGTTTCCCTCTTTTTAAACTGATTTTTGCACACTTGTCAAGACCCAACGTCATGCAGATGTCATTGCTAAAGTCATTCACGACAGACAGCATTTGGGAGAGAATCGCTTCATTCTTAGCAAACACATTCAGATCATCCATGTAAAACAAATGTGACCTGTACTGGCCTTTCATCACCATGGAGCTTAAAACCAAAGTCAGCTTGCGACAACTGTCTAGATAGTGGGATCAAATTAATGCAAAACAGCAGAGGCGATAGTGAGTCTCCTTGAAAAATACCCCTGTTAATCTGAATACTTCTGGTTTCTACTGCTTCCTTTCCGCTGTGTATTAGTAACCTGGTACTCCACGACTTCATACTAGCCTTGCAAAATTCAATGAGTCTAGGATGAAATCGATAGATCTCCAGGGTCTTCAAAATCCAATCGTGTGGTACACTATCAAAGGCCTTTTGGTAGTCAATCCAAGCCATGCTCAAATTACGTTTGCGTTTCTTTACATCATTCAAGATGACTTTATTCAGTAGCAAGATTTCCTTACAGCCATAAGAGCCTTTACGACATCCTTTTTGTTCAGCTGGCACTAGATGATTCTTATCTAGATGTCTATACATTTTGTCAGCTATGGCTGAAGTTATAAGTTTGTACAGTACTGGCAGACATGTAATTGGCCTGTAGTTCTTCGCCAAAGAGCTATCTCCCGCTTTGTGTAGCAAATACGTGATGCCGCGTGTGAGCCATTCCGGGATTTCCTTTGGGTTTTCAAAAATTTTATTAACAGCCTTTGCTAGATGAGAATGTATTGCTGTTAATTTCTTAATCCAATAAATCTGGATCTTATCAATCCCATGGGACATCCAGTTCCCCATGTTCTTAATTGCTTGGAAGAGGTCCTCTTCCGAGGATTGGTGAACATCTTCCACTGTTTCTACAAGTTCATCGGCAGCATCAACTTCAGATTGAAGCCAAGATGCGTCTTTGTTGTAGGATCTGCTCTCTTCCCAGATTCCTGCCAAAAATGCTTCGACGTCATCTTGTGAAGGAGTAACAGCTTTGCCATTCGGTTTTTGAGTCAGATTGCGATAGAATCTCTTCGCGTCTGTTTCAAACAACCGGTTCTGTACACGGAAATCTATTCTGCGTTTGTACCTTCTTATTCGTTGAGCCCATGCTTGAATTTTCTCTTTTAGCCTCTCAACTACCATTAGCCTGCTGGTGTCATTTTCAATTTGGTATTTTTGTTCAACATTGAATATTTTTCGTTGAACTTTAGAGGTGTGCGTTGATTTAGAAGATGCCTCAGCTAAGAGTGATATTTCACGCCGGGTGTCGTCTATCCGTTTCATAATTCTGTTCATCCATGGGGGTACAGAGCTGTTTACTCTGTTTTGCTGTCGGCCGTCGGTGTTCTTGGCTGGCCCCAAAATTGTCTGAGATACTAGATATCTAGTTGCATATATGATGTGATTGATATCAGTAATATCTATATCTCTGCCTGGGGTCTCCACCACCTCATTTAAGACAGAATTCACTGTTTCTATTACTCTTTTAGCTTTGGCATAGCTTTAGCTGTGTCTGTGTGTGTGTCTGTGTGTGTCTGTGTGTGTGTCTGTGTGTGTGTCTGAGTGTGTCTGTGTGTGTGTCTGTGTGTGTGTCTGAGTGTGTCTGTGTGTGTGTCTGTGTGTGTCTGTGTGTGTCTCTGTGTGTGTCTGTGTGTGTGTTTGTGTGTGTCTGTGTGTTTCTCTGTGTGTGTGTCTGTGTGTGTGTCTGTGTGTGTCTGTGTGTCTGTGTGTGTCTGTGTATGTCTGTGTGTGTCTGTGTGTGTGTCTGTGTGTGTGTCTTTGTGTGTGTCTGTGTGTGTCTGTGTGTGTCTGTGTGTGTGTCTGTGTGTGTCTGTGTGTGTCTGTGTGTGTGTCTGTGTGTGTCTGTGTTCGTGTCTGTGTGTGTCTGTGTGTGTCTGTATGTGTCTGTGTGTCTGTGTGTGTCTGTGTGTCTGTGTGTGTGTCTGTGTGCGTCTGTGTGTGTGTCTGTGTGTGTGTCTCTGTGTGTGCCTGTGTGTGTGTCTGTGTGGGTGTCTGAGTGGGGGTCTGTGTGTGTTTCTGTGTGTGTTTCTGTGTGTGTGTCTGTGTGTGTGTCTGTGTGTGTCTGTGTGTGTCTGTGTGTGTTCGTATATTCTGCTCAACGGTTCGCGGGATTCAAACGGAAGTTGACTAACTCTTTCTATCTCGCGCCGAAGGAGATTTCGCATCATGTCCTTATCGTGTAATTCATTGCCAGATGAGTTTTCACCACTGACGTGTGTTTCACTGGAAAGCGATGAACCTTCCACGGGATCATCATTTTCAAGTTCTACATGTTCGTCATGTGGATTGTTCGAGCGAAATACATACTCCGCATTTCTCTCAATGTCAGCAAGTTGTTCTGCTGTGAATTTTCCACTGCTGAGTATGTATCGTCGTTGACTGGCAAGCTTCTTTGAGTCTAGGGTAGGTCTCATATCTGGGTTCCGCTCTCTCCATACCTTGAAAACTTCTATTTCTGAGCCCCCATTTTTCGCTTTTGCATAGTAAAAGCACCACATTACCTCCTTTAATTCATCCCGGGTCCATCTCTGACGATGGCTTCGAGCTACTGCCGGCTCTGGGTCCCTGGGACTAACACCCGTGGGATGGCCAGACGTCGACAAGGTGACATTAGCTCGGTTTCTGAGCAGGTATGGGACATTGGTAGAACAAGGCACGTTAAGATTCATTACATTGCTTGTTCTATCCATTTTGCTCATTGGTTTGAATTGAGGATTCGCAGGACGCAAGTTCGAGTTCACAGGTCACACTTAACCCTCGGGTTGTTTCCTGCCATCCGTTACTGCGACCCACAGTGGCCTCGGGGCATCCCCCCGCAGGGCCCAGCAGGGGGTCCCTCCGATCGCCAATCGGCATTACTAAACCCTACGGGATTTTCACTGACTGCTGAAGGCAGCCTCCTTCGCTGGCTAATGCAAGGTTCGGGCCTCCACTCTAATCATTGGCCTGGTGTGCCAACCCAGTTTCTCTCCTGTACCCTCTATGGCCCGACAGCAGGAAGTCCAAAGGTTCATGACCCTTCCCTCTCTACTTACTTCCCACTCTCCTCAAAATGGAGTACTTCTTCGTCTGACCCCTCACTTTCAACCAATTCAGCAAGGGAGGCCCTACCGGTAGCTAGGCTACCACTGACATAGCTTTAAGGCTCATGGGAGTACTCAAGCTCCACCACCAACTCCAAGGTCGTGTACTCCCTAGGTGGGTACCCCCCTTATTATTATTATTATTATTATTATTATTATTATTATTATTTTTCCATTACATCACGACTAAAGATGTTATAAGTCGGCTGAATATAAAATCTACTCCAGGTTGCAACCAGCTACCTAAGGAGTAGATCTAGGGACTATCGGTGCCTCTACAGTACTTTGCGCAAAATGTGGGCTGTTCCAAATAAAGCTATTTCTTGCACTTCCCAGTCCTTTGAATTACCTGGGAGTTTAGACAAGTTCTTAATCAAATTTTGCGGAACAAATTCCAGAGCACTGATAACTATCGGTACGACCTGTGCTTTTACGCCCCACATTCGGCTGATCTCGATTTCCAAACTCTTGTATTTAAGACGTTTCTCTGCCTCCTTGGTAACGACGTTTTGATCGCAAGGTACAGCAACATCGACAAGTAAACATGATTTTTTCTCCATATCCCGGATGACTATATCCGGTTTGTTTGCTGCTATCGTGCGATCAGTTTGAATTTGTTGGTCGTACAATATCGTACACAATCCAACAGACGTCACCGGTTTCGGTGAGTGTTCGTACCACTTGGGGCATGTGTTTGGAACTTCGAGGGCGGTACAGATCTGCCAGTGGAGGTAGCTACACACCCTGTCGTGTCTTTTCAAATATTCGGTCTTTGCTAGAATTGGACAAGCTGAGACAATATGATCAATGGTTTCTACGTGTTCCTGACAAATGCGGCATTTATCATCTTGGGAAATTTTGAGAACCGCTTTATCATAATGTCGTGTTCTCAAGGCCTGATCTTGGGCAGCTATTACAAGTGCTTCCGATTCTGGCTTCATTCTTCCCCTTTTAAGCCACATAAATGATTGATCTTTATTGATCTGCACCTTGTCCATTCTTTTTAGGTATTGTCCGTGGAGTGGTTTGTCTCTCCATGATTTCTTTAACATTTTCTGTGTCTCAAATTTCATGTTAAGTAGCATCAGAAGTTCAGTGTCTCTGTCATTCTGGGTGTCTTGCATAGTCTTGTTCGCAATGCTTCTCGCTACACTTACAATGCCTCTGTTTCCCATTCTTCGGTCAGATTTCATGACCTGCCTCATTAGTGGGTCATCTTGATGGCTGACTACATACTTTCCCATCCCGGTTATTGCATTGTGCCAGGAGGCTTCAATTTGTCTCAGGCCTCTTCCTCCTTCCTTACGTGACACATAAAGTCTATGTACATCAGCTCGGGGGTGGGCGACATGATGCATTGTAAGCAATTTTCTGTTTTTTCGATCCATGATGCGATTTTCCTGTTCAGTCCAGTCTACTAGTCCGAAACTGTATTCGGCTACAGGCACCGCCAAACTACCTATTGCTGATATTTTATTCCTTGAGTTCAGAGCGGACTGCAGGACAAGTCTCACTCGTCTATAATACTCCCTGCGAATTCTCTCTTTCATTGTGTCGTTCGAGATGGTCTCACATTCTTCAATGCCCAGATATTTGTAAGTTTTACCTGGCTCAAGATCTTGAATCACAGTGTGTCTATCAACTTCAATGTTCTCTGACGTTGTCATTTTGCCTCTTTTTAAGTTGACTTTTGCACACTTGTCAAGACCAAACTTCATGCAGATGTCATTGCTAAATTCACTGATGACAGACAGCATTTGGGAGAGAATCGCTTCATTCTTAGCAAACACTTTAAGATCATCCATGTAAAATAAATGTGATACAGGCCTTTCATCACCATGGAGCTTGTAACCAAAGTCAGTGTGCGACAGCTGTCTTGACAGAGGAATCAAACTAATGCAAAACAACAGAGGGGATAGTGAATCTCCTTGAAAAATTCCCCTGTTAATCTGAATACTTCTGGTTTCTACTACTCCCTTTCCGCTGTAGATTAGTAACCTGGTGCTCCACGACTTCATACTAGCCTTGCAAAACTCAACAAGTCTAGGATGAAATCGATAGATCTCCAGGGTCTTCAAAATCCAATCGTGTGGTACACTGTCAAAGGCTTTCTGGTAGTCAATCCAAGCCATGCTTAAATTACGTTTTCGTTTCTTTACATCATTCAAAATTATTTTATTGAGAAGCAAGATTTCCTTACAGCCATAGGAACCTTTACGACATCCTTTCTGTTCAACTGGCAACAGATGGTTCTTCTCTAGGTGCCTATACATTTTGTCAGCAATGGCTGCAGTTATAAGTTTGTACATAACTGGCAGGCAAGTAATTGGCCTGTAGTTCTTCGCCAAAGAGCTGTCTCCTCCTTTGGGTAGCAAATACGTAATGCCGCGAGTGAGCCATTCGGGGAGTTCGTTAGGGTTTTCTAAAATTTTATTAACAGCCTTTGCAAGATGAAAATGTAGTGCTGTTAATTTCTTAATCCAATAAATCTGGATCTTATCAACCCCAGGGGATTTCCAGTTTCCCATACTCTTAATTGTTTGGCATAGGTCCTCTTTCGAGAATTCTTGAACATGTTCCACTGTTTCCACGAGTCCATTGGCAGCATCAACTTCAGATTGGAGCCACGATGCGTCTTTGTTGTACGATCTGGTTTCCTCCCAGATTCCTGACCAAAATGTTTCGACGTCATCTTTTGAAGGAGGGGCAGCTTTGCCGTTCGGTTTTTGAGTCAGACTGCGATAGAATCTCTTCGCGTCTGTTTCAAACAACCGGTTCTGTACACGGAAATCGATTCTACGTTTGTACCGTCTTATTCGTTGAGCCCATGCTTGGATTTTTTCTTTTAGCTTTTCAGCTACTATTAGCCTTGTTGTGTCATTGTCAATTAGGAATTTTTGTTCAACATGGAGTATTTTTTGTTGAACTTTATACGTGTGGTTTGACTTAGAAGATGCCTCGGCTAGGAGTGATATTTCACGCCGTGTGTCGGCTATCCGCTTCATAATTCTTTTCATCCATGGAGGTACGGAGCTTTTTACTCTGTCTGGCTGTCGGCCATCGGTGTTCTTGGCTGGCCCCAAGATTATCTGAGATACTAGATATCCAGTTGCATACACGATGTGATTGATTTCAGTAATATCTAGATTTCTACTTGAGGCCTGCACAACCTCATTTAAGACAGAATTCGCTGTTTCTATCACTCTCTTAGCTTTAGAATTTTCGTAAATTCTCCTCAACGGTGCACGAGATTCGAATGGAAGTAGACGAACTCGCTCTATCTCGCGTCGGAGGAGGTTCCGCATCATGTCCTTATCGTGTGACTCATGGCCAGATGAATTTTCACCACTGACGAATGTTTCATTTGGAAGAGATGAACCTTGAAGGGGATCATCGTTTTCAGGGATATTAGATGGTTCTAAATGTTCGTCATGTGGATGGTTTGATCGATGAACATACTCTGCGTTTCTCTGGATGTCTGCAAGTTGTTCTGATGTGAATTTTCCACTGCTGAGTATGTATCGTCGTTGACTGGCAAGCTTCTTTGAGTCTAGGGTAGGTCTCATATCTGGGTTCCGCTCTCTCCATATCTTAAAAACTTCTATTTCTGAGCCCCCATTTTTCGCTTTTGCATAGTAAAAGCACCACATCACCTCCATTAACTCATCCCGGGTCCATCTCTGACGATGGCTTCGAGCTACTGCCGGCTCTGGGTCCCTGGGACTAACATCCGTGGGATAGCCAGATGTCGACAGGGTGACATTAGCTCGGTTTCTGAGCAGGTATGGGACATTGGTAGAACAAGGCACGTTAAAGTTCATTACATTGCTTGTTCTATTCATTTTGCTCATTGGTTTCAAGTGAAGATTCGCAGGTAGCAAGTTCGAGTTCACAGATCACATTTAACCTTTGGGTTGTTTCCTGCGATCCGTTACTGCGACCCACAGTGGCCTCGGGGCATCCCCCCGCAGGGCCCAGCAAGGGGTCCCTCCGATCGCCAGTCGGCATTACTAAACCCTACGGGATTTTCACTGACTGCTGAAGGCAGCCTCCTTCGCTGGCTAATGCAAGGTTCGGGCCTCCACTCTAATCAGTGGCCTGGTGTGCCAACCCAGTTTCTCTCCTGTACCCTCCATGGGCCGATAACAGGAAGTCCAAAGGTTCATGACCCTTCCCCCTCTGCTTACTCCCCACTCTCCTCAAAATGGAGTACTTCTTCGTCTGACCCCTCACCTTCAACCTATTCAGCAAGGGAGGCCCTACCAGTAGCTAGGCTACCACTGACATAGCTCTCAGGCTCATGGGGGTACTCAAGCTCCACCACCAACTCCAAGGTCGTGTACTCCCTAGGTGGAGTTATTATTATTATTATTATTATTATTATTATTATTATTACTATTATTATTACTATTATTATTAGGGTAACATCACCGGAAGCGGATGCTCTCTGAGAGAGCACAAAATTTAAAATAACAATAGGAAATTTCTCACTTGCTTGAAGCTCGCAGAAGTGGAGCTTATACCTCCTAGGGGTTAAGATTAGAATGAAGATTATTTACTTCTTACTCCGTAGTTTATAAGTGAAGAATAATCTGAAAAATCTTACTAATATTGGCATTGCAGTAATGCAACAAGAACTGGTATTTTTTATCATTTTTGTTTAAAAACACGTTAAGGGGTAGTACTGACCATTTATTTAGATATTTAGATATTTATTTGTCAAAAAAACAGTAAAAACTGTATATGACGTGTGGGGAAAGAAATTTATCTGCGCACATTTTCTTGAGGGCCAGAATTGTATTAAAAAAAACAAAAACAAAAAAAAAAACGAAAAAATGAATTTGGAAAATAATTATTTTAGAAAATAAAGATATTTGAAAAATGTTTTTTCCCGAGTTATAGAAAATTAATTTCAACTGTAAATGAACTACAAGCAAAAGGAGTGCTCAACAAAACGTGCGCACAGTGAATCTACATTTACGTCCAGAAGCAAAACAAGGGGCCATCTCAGCATTTGCTCAATGGATCAGGGAAACTGGACAAAAACCTGATCGAGATGGGGGTCATTGACCCGGAAGCTGAAGTACATTACTTGTTGCAGGCGTATTAAATATTTTT
Source organism: Acheta domesticus (assembly GCA_031308135.1). NCBI lineage: Eukaryota > Metazoa > Arthropoda > Insecta > Orthoptera > Gryllidae > Acheta > Acheta domesticus. Next base: position 109,988,001 of record JAHLJT010003656.1, on the reverse strand, counting down.
TTAAATGTATACAATGCAAACATAAACTAATTCATTATATATCTTTGTTTTGTTACATTAAACATAATTTTTCTTTTTCACGATCAGTATAGTCTCTAATTGTATAGAAACAGTTTTGCAGCAGAAAAGATTTTACTTTTAACTTAAATTTGTGTACCGACTTTAATTGTTTTATGTCATCTGGCAATGCATTGTAAAGTAACGTACATGTATTGTATGTTGATTTCTTGTACTGAGCTGTTGATACTGACACTTGATGCACGTGATTTCTACGGCGTGTGTTGTAATTATAAATATCAATATTGCATGAAAATATGTTCCCTCCGTTAAGTAGGTCATTTTTGACAAATATTACAGATTCGTAAATAAATAGACAAGGCAATGGTAGGATTCCCAGCTCAATGAAAAGAGGCTTGCAGGAATCACGTGGAAGGCATTTTTTCTTTATTCGAATAATTTTCTTTTGCAATCTGAAGGTCTGAATACTACAGGATGAGCTTCCCCAGAATATTATGCCATATCTCAGGCGGGAATGCACATTTGCAAAATAAACGCAACGAGCTGCATGAAGGCTGACAGAATTTGAAAGAATTCTGAATGCATAATGAACTTAATTTAGTGTTTAATTCTATTATATGTACATTCCATTTGAGGTTTGATTGAATTGAAAGACCTAAAAATTTTGTTGCCTCAACATCAGCTAATTGCATATTGTTCATTTTCAATGGAACATGCGATTTCCGATTTGAGATGCAAAAATGCATTGAAACAGTTTTTCTTTCGTTAACAATTAATTTGTTATTATTAAACCAATTTGAAACTTCTGAAATTGTACTATTTACTGCTTCTTTTTTGCAAAGAACATTCGTGTCATCAGCAAACAGAACCATTCTTCCATTTTTAATAGACGAGGGCATATCGGTTTCTGAGACGATGACCACTACAACCTTTTTGCAATTTTCAAGTAGTCCCTACTGAAAGAAAATCAAAGTTGGAAGTAAATTAATAAAAAGCAGAACAATTTTTAAAAAAATGACCATTTTAGGCAAGGGCTCTTTTGGAAAACAGATGTGCTAATGGTCCATTAAGTTTCATATAAAAAGTACTGTAGCACACAAATTTTGAGAAAACTAAGAAAATGTTCTTAACAATGAGAACTACTGGTGCTATTAACCTATACGACGATTAATTGTTTAAGGGCCGGTTTCACCAATCTCGTTTAAGTATCGCTAATCGTGTTTAAGCAATCGCGATTAAAATTAAACTCCCAATATAATCGCGTTTACATTTTCATCTGTTTCACCATGGAATATATAAACTTGATTAAGCTAATCGAGTTTTCATGCTGAAAATGAGAGGTTGGTACTAGTCGCGAAGCATTGTGGGCTCAAAATTTTCTGTTGTATACTCTTTGCAAGCACAAAATTGTGTAATATTCTGAGCATAGAGGTTAGAAGTCCATACAGATTTCTTATTAGAAATGATATATTTTAATCTTCGTGGTTCTATCAGCTGCTAACTTGCAGAAATAAAATGTTGTAATGTAATTAATGAATTATTTTTTGTAAAATTATATCTATAATGTTTTAAAGTAAAAATACCCGTGTGATAACTCTGGTCGTCAACGTTTTCTTCACAATAAATCTGATTAGTGATTCTAGTGAGTTTTTTCATAGTGAATTCAGATATGTATAAATATAATTTTTCCATCAGGTACAGTTTTTTTGTGACAGCTACTTTTTAAAATATGATTTTAACATTCTCTTTGACCTGTCGTAGGGACATTTACCTTATAAGCAGCGATTTCATTCAAGCTTTTTTAAGGAAAATATGTGTAATATCCTACTCAAACACCAACAGGCAATACTATGTGGGTTCATTCATGTTTTGACATTATCAGACCAGTTACTGACATTGTGATATGTTGACACATTCTTGGCATAATGAAAATACAGAACATTTAACACATAGCTTACACAGTGCACTTCTAAACACTCTACTGTGTAAGCTATGAGTTAGTGTTCTGTATTTTCATCATGCCAAGAATGTGTGTAAATCATGCAGACTTTTTCAGGTGTATTTGTAGTGATCTCACATGAAAGACTGAGGAAAAATTTAACACCACTTGGGAAAAAGTGTTATCAACATTACTGTGGCTGTCAAGTTTGTAATTTTAAAAAGAGGTGGGCCCCAAATGTATGTTTTATGTGTTAAGACTGCTGTCTTGATAGAAAATATGGTACACAGCATATGCCGTTTACAATTACTATACTTTGGAGGGAATCGAGGGAACATCTAAGTGGTTATTATTTTTGTTCGACAAAAATTAAAGGAATCACATATCCCTGACATGAGAAATGTGTCTAGTCCATTTATTCAATCCTGAAAATATATTTACGTCCATTGCATTTTAAATTAGGAGGAAAGGAAAATTTTGTAAAAACTATGGATAAACTTTCTGATGGATTCATGTACTTGAATCAAAATTCCCTAAAGTAAGTGATGCTAAATGGAATTGTTTAGGACCACAAATGTGGTCATTAATAGCTGATGAATATTTTTGAAGAACTGTTACATCCACTGGAAAAAGCAGTCTGACAGTCTTTCAAAAATGTATATTGCAATTTCCTTGGAAACCATAAAGCAGAAAACTATTGGATGTAGTATCTGATCTGCATTCTTATAAAGCTATGGGATGAAATAAGTCTTTGAAAATTCACTTCTTAGACTCTGGCTTAAGTCTTCCTCCTGGAAAATCTTGGGGTTGTCAGCGATGAGCATGGAGATCATTTTCATCAGTAAATTTCTACAATGGAAAACAGGTACTAAAACAAACGTGGTTGTAGTATGTTGGCTGGACTACTGTTAGACCAAGAAGAGAGATGTTACAGGTACAATATATGCCCAAAATCATCATTATCACTTTCTAGCTACAGAATGAGAAGTAAGAATATGTCAAGACGAGTAGAGTACCGTTTAGAGATGGATAGCTAATTACTGATTTTATTGAAATTATAAAATGTTAAAATGCATATCACACAAAAGTTGTGCCTGATGGGAAAAAAATGAAATCATATTTCAATTCAATATGAAAAATACTTATAGAATCTGTTATTTTCATTCTTGTGAAAGCAAAAAAGTTTATTTTTGTAAACCAGTGTAATATAAACATTCCCTAAATATACGAATATTATTATTTAAACCAAAAGTAATATTTTCCTATTTTCATTTCCAACAAGTAAAACATTCCTATTGTCTCTCATGAACTGTCTATAAAATTATTATTTGTAAAAAAATATTATTTTGAATTAAAAAAAACAACAACTGAAATTCAAGCTTCTTCTCAAATCAACTTTTCTCCCAACAGAGAAATAATGAGTTTAAAAAGTTCTTATGACCATAAATGTAATAATGGAAGCAGCTTCTTCATAGGACTTTGTAAAGTTTGAATTATTTGTTTCCCAATGTTTTCAAAAACTTATTTGAGGGATATAGCACATTCATAAGATCAAAAAGCCTAGTTATTAAAAACATACATAAACACAATTTTACTTATACATACTATGTATTTCAAGCGACTCAAAATTTAGAAAATAAATTGAGGATACTTTACACACAACAACATATAATGGAGGTAAATACACATGTTGATTGGTAAGCAAATGTAGTCTGTGGCCCAATGATATGGCATCACTTCTCACTTCACTCCTTACTATATTTATGATTTCTTGAGTGTTGAAAAGAAAAGGAAGCTGGCCAAGCTTGTACTTCATAAAAGAAAACATATTTCTGGTAACAAATACAATTGTATGGGTGAAAACTCCAATTACAATGAAAGATGAAACAATGCTCAGATATAGTTAATAAAATAATTAATATTGAAGTTTTGATTATAGTTACTACTTGCAATGTTAGCCACCTCATTACTTGTTACACCCATAAAAAATATCTATACACATCTATATTGATTTTACTACTGTAGATATTTATTAGTAGATATTTTTTATTGTAATACAGTATCTACAGAATTCTCAGGTAGAATAAACAAAGTATCGTCTGAGATATTATATCTGAGATATAATTCATATTTTAAATTTTTCAGAATTTGTTGATCACGTTTTCTTATAACAAACTGCAAAAAGAGCACTTTTATGGACCACCTATAAGTGTACCCTTCTTTTGACTATAAATTTTGTTATTAAATTTAAATTCAATATGACTTAAGATAGCTCTCATTGCAATAAGTATTTTCAAGCTCAGTTCTAGAATATTATCTTTAAAGACAATTTTCTGGGATTGTTCTTGAAACATTATACATAAAAACTAGTAATTGTGTTAATACACATGTTGAGTCCAATGTTTTTATCAACTTTTTACGATTCACTCCTACATAATTTCTGTATTAGCTAAATTTTAAAAATTGATTTGTTATAAATAATATTTCTTTGCCATCACATATACAATTACTTTTTCTTTGTTATAAATTATAGTAAATCTGTTTATCCTTTATACAGACCTGTAGGTTTCTTATTTATGCTATATATAATAAAACAACATGGTTGTTTATGATACCAGGGTTCCCTGCCTCGGCACTTCAATTTTTAAATACCGTAACAATTTTATTTGACTTATTTCGAATTTAAAGTTTTTAATAATAAATATTTTAGGTAAGCTTCACATGATTTATATTGAGTATTCATGAAATGATTGATTGACTTCATGAATTGATATATTGTGTATTCATGAATTGTTTCTTTGTTTATTTTTAATTATTTTGGATTTGGAATTATGCTTTTCATATCTACTGCTCTGATGTATGTTTAGATGAACACAGTAACAAAAATATTTATGAGTATTATAAGCAATGAGTTGCCAAACATTCTTTGCAAATTTTTTAAAAATTAAGAACTGAGCATTGTATTTTCATCTTTGGAATAGACTATTACCAGATGTATATTTTGTTTCAAATAGTACCTGCTTGGCCAATGTCCTTTCCTTTTAAACACAGCTAATTGCAGGCATGGTATGGCATTGTGAGGTACCATCATAGAAGAACCACAAATTACTTCTGGTTATCAATCAGCACGTGTATTTAGCTTCAATATTTGTTGTTGTGTGTAAGGTATAATCCGTTTATAATAGTTTTCTTTCAAACTCTGATTGTCATTTTTGTGAAATTGTTTATAATGTATATGTGTAAATAAAATTGATATGTTTTTTAAACATTGCTTGTTGATTTTGTCTACTTATATGATGGAAATACACTTCCAGGAATGTACACAAACAAATAACAAACAAAACTATATTCTATTGATCTAGAAGCATGAACCTGCTGCTATCATACTACTATAATACTGCGTTTAAATAACTCAAACACCGTGGAAACGAGAATGGATAGCAGATAAACGCGATTACCTTCGCTTAAACGGCCGATCTCGGGCGTTTAACTTCCAGTAAACGCGTTTAATATACGTGGTGAAACTCGCGAAGAACCTTAAACGCGATTAAACCCCAAGATAAACGAGGTTAAACACTAATCAAAGGTGGTGAAACCGGCCCTAAATTGTATTTTAAAGGCACATTTTTGTGTACACGCGTAAATTTTGTTTACTTTTAGAGCACAGTCATTCGTATTTCTTGTTAAAACTGTAGAAAATGCATTGTATTAATTCTAGTTGAAGATGTTCATTGACGTCCTGCATGCGATACGCCCGATTAAACCCGCCATGAAGAGGGTTGAGTTGGCAACTTGCCTGATTCATAGCTATTGTTTCCACATATGACCGTTGTGAACAGCAGCTCTTCGTCTGTGAACCGTTCCCATATGCATTTGTCAGCTGCCTATACCATCTGGCGGCCGCTAGCATGACCATATTTCGTGGCCCACATTTTCTTCTGCGCTTGTAACCTGTTTATAGCCCGGGTATTCATCTCATTGTAAAGCGCGGAGGAGAATACTTTCTGCCGGGGATTTTTACGACGCAGTGCGACATTGCCGTCCTCTCACCCTCTCCGCTTTTTCCTCTCACTCAGCGCTCACTGGCGGCTCGTGACGATCTCAGCTCTCTTTATCTCTCTACATCTCTTCTCCCCCTCTCTCTCTCGTTTCTCGTTTTTCCTCTGGCGGTGCACAAGCGCTCGCTCATCGCGAAACGGTGGCGGGGGCGGCGGAGGTGGCGGAGGCGGCTGGGGCAGCGGAGGCGGCGGAGGTGGCGGAGGCGGCGGGGGCGGCGCGGTTGGCGTTCGCCTCTGTTACGGCGTCCGCCATCTGCGTACCGTTCGCTGTTCTGACGCACGTGGATATTGTGACGCTGCGCGCAACGGCAATTTCCGGGGCACCGGCGCGGCGCGGCGGCCGGTCGGCCGGCGCGGGAGGGTGGGAGGGGCGCGCCGCGCCGCGCCGGTCCGAACGCGAGGTGATTGGGGGCCACGGCGAAGAGCGGGGCCAATACGAGCGCGAAGTAAAAAAAATGCTTCAGAGATGAGATGAGTGAAGGGATTAAATTTGACATTGTGAATTGGATTGGAATCGACACACCATTCAGGTTGTAATGGTAGTAATAATAGTTTTTATTTTCAAGGCCTGAGGTGTACCAATCGGTTGTAAATATTGAGATCATTTGAGTTTCTCCTCCAAATTACAACATCCATAAGACAGCTCATTCGTTTCTTGTAATAAATGAAAATCCCGGACTTTTATAGTAAAATATTGATTGTAATAGTGTCGATATTTTAAGAATATGTTAATTTAAACTCTTTTATTTAACTTCTTACAAGGAATAGGCTTCGTACTTACACAAATATCTGACAGGGATTATTGAAACATCGAAAGATTGTGGTGTAGAGAAAATTCATACTATTGATATGTAGTTAATCGTGCTAAATTAATGAGTCAGTGATGTAAGGTAATAGATAAATGATTATGCCAAGAAAAAAATATTGAATTAAGAATGATAACGGTCTCTGGCAGTAATTGAAAAATATTGATTTTGGCGATGGAAGTGATTTGCTCGTCGACGCTGAACGATGGCCGGTAGAAATGGAATTAGCTTTAAGCAAAGTGGCAGTGACGGAGGGCAGGCGCCGCGGGGGATTGGCTGAGGGAAATGGATTAGGCCGGCAGCAAAGATTAAGTCATCTTCGACAAGAACGGTCGAATGGATCTAAAGCTGATTGAAGTCAAAGACTAATGATCTCGACAAATTTTCACAAGAAAATCGTCGTATGTATGAAAGATACAAGAACATTTGGGAGATTATATAGAAACTGTAGATTGTATCTCACGAGATTGAGTTCGAACTCATTTATTCAAAATGTTCACTGCAAAAAAGCGTAGAGAACTGACTGGTAGGGAAGTAGAAAGGACTGCTTTGGTAGAAGATCGACCAACAGAGCGGTCATTTAGAAACAATTTCAGTTGCAAGTGTACGGACTTTCATGTTTTGAAAAATTCATATCGAGTGCCGGAGGAGCTTTAAGTGTAAATACAGAAAGAGCATATATGTATGAAGGCGGAAACTTGGAAACTGCCGGGAGGCAGCACTTAGATAATCGTAAAGAGGTCAGGGTTTTTCGGTGCATGACGTGCGAGGAGTTGCATGAGAGGAAAGAAATAGCAAATGCCGCGGTCTAGGATCGTTGGGAATGGCGGAGGTGGTGGTGATAGTGGAAGAAGAGGAGACGGAAAAAGATGCAATGAAGAAGCGACGATGAGTCGGAGAAATATGACAACGATGTGACGTCGAAAGATGACATGGAGAAGATGTCGATGGCAAAAGAGACATAAGAGTTGGCTGTGGCGGAGGAAAAATTGACGTAGAAGGAAGAGTCAGTGTTAGAGGAGGGGAGGGAAGGACGACGAAAGAGGGCGCGTCAGTGTTAGAGGGGGAGAAGATTGAGAAAGTGGCAGAGGCGGAGGAGATGAAAGAGTTGAAGGAGTCGGCGATGGTGGAAGAGAAAGTGACGGAGGATGCGACGGCAGTAGAAGAGACGGTATTGAGTAAAAGTAGAAGATAAAAGAGAAGGATTTGAAGGGGTCGGAGTGATGGAGGAGTAGGTGACGGACGAAATATGTCCGGTGGAGGAAGAAGTGACGGCGAAGGGGATGGCTGTAGTCGAGGAGGATGAGTAGAATATGCTTTCCTCTTCTGTTGTAATTCTTTCTTCAAGAAGAGTCGGAATTTTTGGCGTTGGTGACAGGTGATGAAGAAGGAGGAGATGTGAGTGGCACAGGAGTAGCGGAGGAGATGACGGAGGTGCCTGTAGCGGTGGTCCGGAGGAGAGGGTAACGAAGGAGGAGAGTGTGAGGTGACGGTGGAGTAGGCGGCAGCGTTGAAAGAGGAAGAGGCGAAGAGAAAGAAGCGACGAAGGAGGAAGAGGTGACGATGGAAGTGGAAACGATGTAGGAATTGGTGGAGGAAGAGGAAGTGACAAGAGCAGAGGGGAGGAGATGGCGGTGGTGAATGAGAAGGAAGCGAAGGCAGAAGAGAATGCGACGAAGAAGAAGGAAGTGACGATGAAAGAGGAGACGGCAATGGGATCGGTGGAGGAGGAGGAAGCGATGGTAGCAGAGGGGATGCAGGTGGTGGGAAGAGGAGACACGATAAGTGTCGCTGAAATGGCGTGTCGCTGAGATGGCGGCGAAAATGGTGGAGGAGGAAGCGACGATAATAGGGAGGACTGAGGAGGCGAGAAGAGAAGACGGGAGGGGTGACGGTGGTGAATAAGAAGCCGGCAAAAGAGGAGGAGACGGAAGAGGAAGTGGCGAAGAAGGAGGAAGTCACGACGAAAGGGGAGATAGTAGTTGGTGGAGGAAGAAGCGACGATAGCAGAGGGGTCGGAGGGGACGGGGAGAGAAGACGGGAGGAGAAACCGTCGATAGCCGAGGGAACGGAGGTGGCTGAGAGAAGGGACGCGAGAAGTGTCAGTGGTGGATGAGATGGCGGCGAAAGAGGAGGAAGAGAAGAAGGCGGAGCAAGCGACGGAGGCTGATGGCCGGATGGGCGCCCGGGGACGGCGCTCGCCTTTACGGTTATCGGGCCATCACGGCGCTTAAGGGTTCGTGCCGGCCGCCGCGCGCGGGCCGACACCCGAGAGCCCCTCGACGCCGCGCCCCGCCCCTCTCTCCCGGCCCTTTCAACCGTCCTCCCGGCCGCCGCGTGTCAGCGCCCGTTTGCTCCCGCACGCGAGCGCCGACCTTCGAGCCTTCTCTTGCGCCCGTCGCATCTCGCAACCCCACCCGCACAGCTGCTAACGCACTGAGGCACAGATTTCATTACTTACATACCACACATCTAAGAGATCCCAATGATTTATCACAAATAAATAAAACAACTTATTCCCTCTATTCATTTGTATTATTTGTTTTCTGTTGTGACATCAATGTAACTTTTACTTAGCGTATGTATTTGTTCGTTCTTACGTACACACTTCTGGGTTATCATCACAGAAGCTGCGGTACAATACTTGCTACAGATTGTTTAGAATTATACAGTTCAAATGATTAATAATATATTAAATGCCATTATTAAAATTAATATTACCTTTCTTTTTGATGCTCGGTAGAACTGTGTAAAAACTGTTTCTGTGTAACTGTGTAAAAACCGTTATGCAGCTAAAATTATATTATTTGTCACTTACAATAACTCTCTACTTTTCATTGTATCACTTTTTCTTATCTTTCCGGTTTGAGAGGTTATAACTTTCATGTAATAAAATCAATTAACTAATAAACTAAGACTGAAAATCTACAGGCATTAAATAATATCTTGTCTAAAGATGACATTCAGTAAATCATGCATCTGTGTCACATACACAAACCTCAAGAAAATACCGAAGCATTCGTATAACAGTTAAGAGGTCTTCTTGTTTCTCTCTTGCAGTAGCTACTAGAGAAATGTCTTTTTACTGCACATTAAACACACGCACATTCAACACAGTTGAGCGAATGTCAATCTTTAGATTGGATCAATTCAAAACTGTGGAAATTATTAATATTTTTCGAAAAGGGGAAACCGAACTCTTTGGAGAATGATCCCCGGTATCACCTCCTGCCAATTCTCATGAAGACCGATTATTTCGTGTTTCCGATGCTTTAACTGCTGTAGTCGTTATTCCCGCAAGTTTTACGAGAGATGTCCCTCCCCTCCACTGGTTGGAGAGTTCCGGCACCGACTTATACGTCGGCTAGCGGGAATTTCTCCATCCAGGTTTGCCCCAACAGCAGGGCACCGCCCCAGTCGGGAAAGCTCTAAGTTCACTAATGGTCTCCCAACATGTGGTGTCGTGCATGTAACTGTGTGTGTACGAAAGGGGTAAGAATAAGGAAAGGAAGAAGAAGGAAAGGTCGCTCGCTATCCGTTGACTGTTTGTTCGATATTCGCCTGTGTTGATCAAAGGAACCCCGGAAAACTATCGATCAGGGCCGCCGGATGCGATAATTCTTCTCTAGATGACGGCTGAATTCGGCCTAACTATCTAGTAGTGTCCAAAATCCTGCCATCATCGAGTCTCGAATTCTAGGACTTCCCAGACCAAATCGCTCCAGTGACATCAGTTGATACTTTGAGACACCTCAGCCGGTCACTTGCGCACGAGTTCTGAGTACTACATCTACGTCCGTGGTGAAAATGACGGAAAAAAATGGCAAGCGTAGGTGCTCTAAGCTCCCCGCGTTAACGAGGGTCAGGGACGGGCGCGCCTCTCTGAGCCCGGGGCGCACCTCGCGCAGCGCCTGCGACACAGCGTCGCGCGCCACCCGCAGCCAGGGGTGCCAACCGCACGCATCGCCCCAGGCGGCGGCGGCGGCGGCGGCCCGATCGATGCCCGCGCAGTGCGGACTGCGCCGCCTGCCCGCCCCCTTCGGCGCCGCAGTCTCCGCGCGCTGGACCGCGCGCCGCCGCCGTCGCCCCCGTGCCCCCGCCACCCCGCCGCCCCGCCGCCGCCGCCGCGCCGCTGCTGGACTGCGGCCGCTCATCTGACGTCAGCATGCGATTGATTGATTGGCGTTTCTGATCTCAACAGTTGTGGCCTTAGTCCCGTTAGTGGAGTGAATGGCTTTTTTAAAGCGCCCGGATGTAGCGGTGTTTCTTCCCCACTGGAGGGTGACATCTGGCGCCGACCTACACGGGGTCTTGCGAGGTATTTCACCTCCAGGTATCTCTCCCAGCGGGATACCTCCTCAGTGGGGAAAAGCTCTAAGGTCTCCACTGGTCTCCCCAAATGTATTGTAGTCTTATGATTGTAAGCTGTGTAAGCGTGGATATTTAAAAAGAGCGAATAGGACAAAGATGACGGAGGAAAATATTTCGCGCGACTCAAGGTTCGTTTGTAATGCATTTGTCTGATATTACTGGCGAGAACAAAGGAAAACTACCGATCAGAGCAGCCGACCGCTAGAATTCTTCTCCAGACAGCGGCTGAATTCCATCTAGTTTGCTAGTGTCGAAAATACGCCAGGACTCGAGCCCGAGGGCTTCTCGTTCAGAGTCGCTGCAGTCAAGAGACAATTTCAGAGTCAGTTCAATTTGCAGACAAAGACGAGTCGCTGTTGAGTTACCCTCATCTGGTTCATTACGCGATTTAATCGGAGATGACCGTTTTCTTTAAATCTATTTTCGAAGATAATACCTATTGTTTTTAAGGAGATAAATGTATTGCACCCATTTCTCCAACAATAGAAACTACATCCCCAAGTTTTAACTTTCATACCTTTCATACCTGGTATTTATTTTCGTTTTGCATTATCTCATTTGATTAGTTGTGTTGACATGCAGCAGTTGTTTTATTATACTAGTCTACGAATCGTATATTTGAATCGAAATAATTACTATTAATTCGTCTCAAAATGTTCAGGTAAATTTCAAAAGCACTCTTCATGTTATGTTTAGCAAATTTGATTTATTTAAAAGAAAGAATTATGAATTTCTTCTCTGAGGGACTGGATACCCGAGAATTGATAGTAAGCTTTATTAAACAATTATGAAATGAATGTAGAAAAAGTGGAGTAAGTAATATTTAGCCTTCCAAGAAATAACCTGGAAGCTGTAAATAGCCATATTATTTACCGGTGATGATAAGCTGACACTTTTATTTTTATGGGGATTGCTAGCGCTTCACACTGTATTTGTACTGGCTATGAGATACCAAAGAAATTCTCTTTTTATTACTGCTGTGGAGTGTCAAAACAAAATCATTAAAAAGCTTTCTGATAACCGTGACGTCAATGTGTACGCATAAAATACTTATAACGCGCTCACGTTATTTTGTTGGTTTGAACAAAAATGTGTCACGTAACTTTGCGAGGTATTCAATATTCCAATCCATTTTAAATACGGAATTCGTTCTGTTTTTTAAATTTTTGTTTTGCAACGTACAATCCGTTCTGGTATCTAACTTTATTGTTTTTTTTGTAAAGAGAAATAATAAGAAATTACATTTCATGGAATAAGAGGATGAAGAAAAATACGACATTTTTATTTCTAAATAAACAAACGAATCAATGGCATTTTGAAAATTATTTCGTTTGTATTTTGAAGCGTTTGTGATTTACAAAGCTACGTACTTTAGATGAAATCAAACATTCTATTATGATTAATATATCTTTAATATATTACAAATGCTTACGGCATTATTAACGTTTCTAAAATGTAATATTTTTCAATACTATTTTAAATTCAATTCAATTTCAAGAACAATATTTTACCTCATCCTCGAAAAACAAACATGCATCTTAAATTGATCGTGACGTTCTAGAAGCAAGGCTTTCTATTCCCTCTCGATTACAAGACATCCATTCCTGTAAACGTGTTACTCGTGTCTTTCGCTCCGGCGCGGCGCGGCGTCGCGCTGTCGCCTCCGCGGCTGTCACCGGCGCCGCTCGCGACAGACGCAACGAGCAGCGACGCCGTCCGCTCCCCTCCGCGCAGCCAGAACCGCATTAAGTCATTGGACGGGGGACTTTCACCTCCCTTGGAATATTGGCTCAGTACTGCTTCCAGAACCGATTCAACGAAGAATAAAATCAACTTTATGCAATAATAAATTCTTATAATCTAATATCCATATATAATAATATACATATATTAATGTTTGTTTGCTTCTTGGTATTTTACTTGCTGCCATACCGTTCATCCATAACACTGTGTCAACTTATTGCTTGCACTTGCGCGAAGAACATAGACATAATAGTACATTGGAAGTGTGCATATGTCTGACGCACGTAGACTCGCGTTGATGATTATTTTATGCGTTTATGCCGACTCAAGCGTACCTAAACAGAAGCTCAACGTGACCCGCCGCAACTCCAAGTATATTCGCTGCGTATTCTGCCCCTGCGATTGTGAAATATTGGCCAGAATTATTACTTGAACGTTATATCGGACATGCAAATCAAATTTCTCCAAGACAATATCATGGCGAGTGCATGCCCAAACTTCAGGGAGAACGTTTTACAATTGGATACATGACAACAATGTCCAAACCCGAATGTAGAACACTCGCAAGAAAGTCTTTCATCCATTAACGTTTTTGCAGAGCGTAGCGTAAAACGTTTTTAACATTCACGTGACCAATAGTGTGTGAAATGTAACACATTCCAATAGCGAAGCATTGTCGAGTCCACTAGTCAAATATGAATTTAAAAATTGAGAAGCTGGAGGTTTTGACGACGTAGAAAACGTTGCGTGCTTATAATTGAGTGGTTCGTAGAAATGAATGAATACGCAAAGAACCAACGGGTCTGTAGATATTTCTTCTTTCAAATATGTAATAAATGTTTTGTAGATAGTAATGTGTTTTGGGGCAATGGCTCATTTATTATAGTCTGAAAATCTTCGTAATGACGAGTCGATAGCAATATTATTTTAAATCACGAATGATCTCTCGTATACAAACCTAATAAACCACGTGTTACGAATTTTCTTAGTTCTGTGGTGTGATTTTAGTACATATACTGCACGTGTCGAGAGTAGGTTTCACCACAAATGCTGAAAGTGTGTGTCAGCCATTATTGTGACATCAATTCTATTTCTGTTCAATTTAGCCAATAAGGAATGGTCATGCCACTCGCCCTCTCAACTCAGTTATTGTACTACGCCTGTCGTGTCGCTCTCTGACCCTATATATCATCCAGGCGAATCTCGCCTTCGCAGCTCTTGCTTGGTTCATCACACCTCTTCGTCCAAATCCGGCGCGCCGCCTTTAAACCGCGTACGAACTATTTTACACACGCCTGTATCTTCTGCCACTTAGAGCTCCCCACACCCAGTGCCGGAACAAGACAATTTTGGGCCGGGGGCAATCCTGAAACGTAGCCCCTTCCCCCGAAAAAAATGTGGAAGTTGGTTTCAAGAAACTACGAGTTATTTTATCTCAACAAGTAACAAAAATTACAACGTTCAAGCTAGAAAAAGTTTTGGGAAATAAATTTTCAATCATAGTTATAAGTAAAAGCATTTAGTGATCACATAATACAATTTCCACGATGATCTTAAACGCTAAGAAATTTTGTGTTTAGTTAGTGTTTAATAAAATAAAATTACTGTCATGTTGTTAAACATATAAAACAATATAAATTTCAGTGACATGTATTTTAATGTTAGTGCCATTTGATTAATTTCATAGAGACCTACCTTATAAATAATGGCTATAATTAAATATTGAAGGTAAAAAATTTGTTGAAATTTTACGAAATATCAGACTACTGAACCACGACATACAATTTAACGATTTTTTTGAGTTCTAATTTCTTTTTCAATTTTTCACTAATTGTTTCCCATCAGTCCCTTCATCGGGCCTTTTGACTTACAGGGCCCCGGGCGATTGCCCGATCTGCCTGCCTAACGCCGGCACTGTCTACACCTGAGGTGCTCATACGTGTGTCTCAGTTCAAAACGTAAATTCTGTCATCACACACCTACACCGCACGCCGATTGGCCTGACACCCCGCGGTCGCCACGTGAACTCGGCATGTGCCGTAAGGTTGTTGCCCGGGTTCATTTCACAATAGTAAAGGCGTGGGGTAAGGATTCTTTAGCTCAAGATAATGTGTTCATATTATGCTTCTCCCCCATAAGTCACGCATTGTTTTAACTGTTTTTGACAATAATAAATTAAGTCAAAGAAGAACAGAATAGGATAATCTGAACATTCCTAAACGAAGAACTGATATAACGGATACAGTTATGCACTGCAAGACTGCGATGCACACATATTGACGCTGGTAAATCCATGATTATGTATTACAAAACCTTCTTTTTCTACTCCCATTGTATAATGCTGTCATTTGACGACTGCAAACCGTTGCATAATGGTAGTCATTACAATACAGTTTTCATTGTGATATATGTTCTTAACTAATCATAGAGAAGCTTACAAACCAAGTATTGGCACTTCATTAATCATTGAGAATCGTTCTAGTTAATGTTTCGTTTGAATGTATACTAAAATTGCATTTCATATTATATTATGCTTCTCAGTTTTGATTTCTTTTATAATTAGTAATTTGTACGTGAAATATTATTTAAAATGAATTGGATTGTAATTGCAATTTGATCCTATTTGACTAGCGCAGTTGTAGATGGTGTAGAGAATATTTGAGTGACGATAAGATCTGAACGCAAGTCATTTTGTGTTATATGTTGCTGCCGTGTAGTTCTCCTTAAAAACTAGCCAATTCGTTACTTTAAACTATCTAGTGAATGGTGGTTATTTCGGGTGATATTGGCGTTGTAAGAAAATATGAATATGGTAACGTTGAAATATTATTGCCGCAACTTTTGTATTACCTCGCAGGAGGTCTCGTACAACAAAGCCACCTGCGGGGGGTAGGATAGAGAAGTGTCCGCTAGGTGACTTTGGCTGAATCCTGCATGATAACTGTTACGAAACAATTCAGTGGAGAAGTTTAACTTACAAAAGTTATCATAAGTCGTAGGAAAAGTACAGTATGAAACTCGATGTATTGACACTCGTGTTTACAAAGTTTACGATACTCGCTCATTCCTCGTTCGTATCGTAATATCACACTCGTGTATTAATACCCATCATTACATCATCGTTTCATAATGTAATATTATGAAAGTGAAAGACGCACTGCCCCTGCTGAAACATCAAGAACGTTGGAAAGACATTACAGAATTATTCAGAACTGAAGAAATGATTTGACTGTTAAAACACCATGTAATGAACTAGTAGTATCTCAGATTTTTAAATTCAAAGGAAAAGCATGCTTTAGTTTGGTAGCTTTGAATAAAATTCGTAATTCGTAACTTATTGAAACATGCAAAACTGAGAAATGTCCAAGCACGTTGCCTTCCATTGAGAAACATTGGTCAAACTTTGAGGATCTGCTGTATTACGGAGACACAGAAAACAATAATGCTGCGGTGAAATATGGGACTTTGAAACCTTTTAGTATCATGTATCTACTGACATATTTGTAAATATAATTTCATAAAAATTCAAAATGTCGCCATTTATTTGTATGCACTTAAAAATTCAATATTTCAAAGTCAAAAGGAGTTCAAATAATATGAAAAACAGCACAAAAACAAATTTTATATTTGTTTACTCTGAAGTTGTTAATTGGTTTGATGTAATGCTTGTGCTTTGCAAGCCACGAACTTCTTACAATGACAACAGCCATGAATAAATTCAAGGAATTTCTTTAACAGGTTTAAACAGAGATAAAAATCACTCTTTTCATCTCCATCGATACTCTTTTGTGTTTATGACTCAATTGTTGTTCTTTTCAAAACCATGAAGACCTGGATGCAAATTATCCTATTGACGACCTTGGAAAATTCTAATTAACGATATTTTTAACATTGATTTCAATAAGAACTTCACTGGGCACAAACATTTCTTTGCAATATGCAACGCCGTATTAATCAGAGTTGGTTGCATTTCAAAGGCTCATTTCGCATTTCTTTTCCCTCTTTTGTGTCGAAGTCTCTTGTTCACGTTCCGTGAGCCGCAGCTCCCGGAGCTCATTATTGCAGGGGTCGCTGGGACGGGCAGTGGGCGCTAGGAGCGCTCTCCCTGCCATCTCGCTCTGTGGGTGTCGCGCCTCGCCTCGCCTCGCCTCGCCTCTCCTCGCCAGGGCGTTGACGTCGAGGAAACTTCGACTTAGGGAACTCGTTACCCCTAACGACTTCCTGGGGAGCGGAGGTGACAGACACGTGGTTGGCCGCGCGCTGTGGCAACTTGGCGATGTGTGTTTAGGAGAGCAACGTGCATGGTGGGGTGGATGCGGCGGCAGTAAAGTAAGAGAGGTTGTATCGGAACTTCCGCGACCGTAAACATTTTACGAGAGAAGTTTAACATTTCCTTTAATGCGTAGGAAATGATGTAGAAACTGGTGATGGGGCTAACTGCTACTCCTCTGTTCTGAGCATGCTATATTGAGTTTTTGAGTGCAGATATATAACTCAATTGTAGTTTTGATAAAAATAGTAATCCACTTCTCTTGTAACAGATTTTCGTTTTTCATCTGCTATACGACCAGCTTGCATTTGATTATCCAATTGGTCAACATTTCATAAATTCATTTTGACCAATAACACCCACATAATGGTCTTAGTATTGGGTGTCCCCTTTCGGTGTTCTTCTCCATTACTTCCGGTACATCAGAAGCACTTCCGGGTTCCAACAGATACTATAATACTTGATATACTCTAGTACACAAATTGTCTAGGGAAAAGGATATGAAATAATCGGAAACAGTTTTGCAATTAACTTTATCTTCTATCGGGGATGCTTTTATCACTTCCTTCAGTGGAAAGAAGAGCAGCACAGTGAAGTGAAAAGCCACGAAAAATTTAGAGTATCAAGTTCTTACACTACTTTCAATTATGGTACCAAAGCCTAATTCGAGATTTATCCTGAACATCCCGTTCTCATCTTACAGCAGCAGAATCTCGATATCATGGCGAATCACTAGTTGGCTTGATAATTAGCCCTTCGCGTAGCCCTAAGGATGGATGTAGGGGCAGGAACAGATTACGTTCGGAACGTTTTCATCTAGTCGTGCCTATAATCCGTCATCGTTGAAAATAGAACCTAACATCTGGCTATCTAAGAAACTTCATTAATGAGCTCGTAACTACATACCTAAATGCAACCGGTAGTATTTGACATACAGTGGTGGAATATTAAGTATTTTTGCAGGAAAGTGAACACGAATTGGGGAAGGAATTATTATTCCCGAAAGGGACGTTGTTTAACTTTAATGGGTATCGCTTTTCAAAAGCTTTCATTGGTATCGGTGGTTTGTGATACCGCTCACGCTTAATGCCTATAATTCAACGTATTATTTGACAACATTGAACTTATCTGCTTGTCTAAAAATTAACATTTGTTTCATAAAGCTTTATGATTATGCAGAACTTCGAGTTCGAGTCCCCGTCATGGCAGGATTTTTCACAAGGTCACAAAACACACATTGGGGAACCAGGGTAAGTACCGTCGAAAGCGAAAGAGTCGATGTGTGTTCGAGTGAGAACGATTGTAGTCGGTCTTTGTACTTATCTGCTAGTCTAAAAATTAACATTTGTTTCATAAAGCGTTATGATGATACAGAACTTCGAGTTCGAGTCCCCGTCAATGCAGGGTTTTTCACAAGGTCCCAAAACACACATTGGGGAACCAGGGTAAGTATCGTCGAAAGCGAAAGAGTCGATGTGTGTTCGAGTGAGAACGATTGTAGTGGAATATCATTGGGTGGGTGAGACAATATCAAGAAACGACCTGCTAAGGGGACACAGGGGTTCAATTGATGTTACTGTAGTGCCTCTGAACGGGGGATTCTAGGGTTCGAGTCCTGACCGTGGCAGAAGTTTCGACATTAGCTAGATAGCTAGGATGAATTCAGCCGCTTTCTGGAGAAGAATTCTAGCGGTCATACCAGGCGCTCAATGCCCCAGAAGGGCTTGTAGACGCGTTACGAACGCAAAACAAATTTAAAAAGAAACTTATTCATCCTAAATATGAATATTATTAATTTAAATAACAGTATTAATGTTTGCTTTACTGAGACACGGGCTGCATCTAAATAACAATAAATTAAAGAAATTGTGGATGTTATTACTAATATAAGGTAGTAGCTTCGCTGTTGAAATTACTGATTCTTTCATATGCTCTGAGAATTTGTGCGTTCTCATAAGACAGGCCTGTCCAAAACCGTGCTCCAGTGCAATTTTGCTCCGCCCGTGTCCCAGGCAGCGCGCCGGCACAAGTTAGTCACCGGGGGAGTGGGGCATTCCTTCAGTCCGTGCGATAAGAGAACGGACAACCTGCTGCTGGCTAGCTGCTGCGCTTTGTCTCAATGGCGACATCGAAGAGTATTGATATTTTGTTTCATAGTGGTTCTACAGGACTTATAGCCTGACCATCCATCTAAAAGACAGAAAGATTTCGAACGGAGAACTCCTTGGAGTATTATGAATATTTTCCACAACATGAGTTCTCAAAACTACATATGAAAGCAGCCAAAGTAATTTCTATGTTTGGGTCCACGTATGTAAATGAGAGCTTCTTTTCATAAGCAGTTAACAAAATCGAAGTTTCGAGGGTGTTTGAGCGACGAGAGACTTCGCAATTCCTTCGTTTGATGGCGACGAGGAATTTTGTGACACACAGCAAACGAATTGTAAACAAAACATCCACAATTGAAATTGTTACAATGAAATTGCTTTTATTTGTTTTAACTGAACATACGTATCCAGGATATTTCGTTTTGCTGCTTAATTATGTTTCAAATTAGAAAATAAAAAGGAAACTTACTCACTGGAATAAAATTAAATTAACACCCCATTTGATTTTACATGAGCTAGGCCCGAAATAAAACATTGTCGTGTTTGATCTATTCGAAACGAGCTAGTGTGGCCGCTCCGCGAGAAAAGTTTTACGGTAGGGGTGAGTAATTGGCAGCCGGGGGTCTCCCGTTGGGCGGTGGCGTAAACAACCGGATCGAAGCGCGCTTCGTCATCTGTCGAAGCGAACTTGGTGCTCCGGAGCACGAGCGGAGCAGAAATCTTGGACAGGCCTGTCAAAAGATGACCTTCTTGGTATTTACGTATTTAGGGAACATTTGTAACAACTCATGTTTCCATGATTTTGACTCGCAAAGCAATCGACTTGCGTTCTGAAGGTAGTTTCAAATACCATTCTCGTGTCAGGGTCGCATGAGAAAATAGTGTCGCTCAATGCACGTTGCATTTGGAAAACGGCTTGAAGGATAGA
This sequence comes from Acheta domesticus, assembly GCA_031308135.1. Lineage (NCBI taxonomy): Eukaryota > Metazoa > Arthropoda > Insecta > Orthoptera > Gryllidae > Acheta > Acheta domesticus. The sequence goes on along the minus strand of JAHLJT010003656.1, from coordinate 109,967,760 downwards.
TTTGTGAGAGAACTGCCATTGACTCCCAAAGAAATGGGAGTTGTCATAACATGTTAATTTCTTAGAAACAATTACATATCTCTAAAACGAAAGGCGGTAGCGCCGACTGGATTGCGGAATTTTGCGTCTCATTCAAAGGCAGTTTAGAAAAGACAATAAAATAATTTCGCAAAATTTGTAAATTTATAAACAATTTCCAAATTTCGCAGTTCTGAAGAGGAAAGGGGTCCCTTATATTCCAGAACCGAAAACTGCGAATTAACAATTTTTCAACAATTAACAAATCCGAATACTTTAATAAACAATTCCGAAACGTGCGCTATACGGAGGAAGGGTCCTCAAATTGTCTTTGAGGTGAATATTGCAAAATAACAATTTTGACAAGCGATGCAAAATTATTACTGAATACCTAGTTTAATTGTTGCAGAAACCTTAAATTTCGTAAACACTGATATTTCAACACTATTTACTTCGCCAAAACTTCCCACTCCCAATAATTTTTCCGATCCTGGAGCCGCCTTCTCACACTTCATTTCTTCGTCTCGGATCCGTAATATTCATTCACGTACTGTAGTTGTTTTGCGTTAAAAGAGGTGATATTCAATTGATTTTTTTGCCAGTAAATCAGAATTAAAAATCTCAAATTTCCTTTTCAAATCCACTAGTTCTATTGCATGTGCTGAACTTTTTATGTCGTATTGTATGATATTATCTTTATTGATATATTTCTTGTAGACGATCGAATAGCTTGCATGACGACGCGATGGAGACTATCCTCGCCCCCCTGTTCCTTCTACGCCAATACTCTCAATCATTCGGATAAACACGCGTATTATAGAGAACGTTCAAACTAGAGATGGTTGCGGGAAATCTAGCCTATCAGCTTCTCAGTCGTTGGCAGTTGGTTCCGAATGTTCTTTTGTAATAGTTAACTATGAAAAAACCAGATGGCATTATCATACGTACAGTGTGCCAGAATGCGCGGAAAGACGGGCACTTCTGAATTTGGCCGTTACCCATTTTACGTGTCGACAACTGTACATGAGCAGTACTCCACTATTGGGAGAAAAATGGTAGTGATAGTCGGGAAAATCCCTAGCCGACGTGTAAGTCGGATGTATATCGGCACCGGATGTCATTATCCAGGGGTGTAAGATCATCGACACACCAAGAGAAATCACTCACTATATTTACAGGACAAAAGTAAGTCGTTGACGTGGCCAGAAGCACCAAATAATCAATGGAGGGTTGGCACACCACTTGAAGCTTTTTTTCGCATAATAAATGCGTACATTGTTGGTAGTATTTAAATTATTTTCACATTCATGTTCATTCATTTTCTCCTGTTTGGTTTCAGAATCATGATCAAGATCTCTATCATTACATGTTATCTCGTAGTTTTGCTATCACTAGGCGAAAAAAATACTTAACGCAATTGGTATCAACGATATCTCATACCGCACAGCACAAAAATATTACATAACTTAAAAAAACCACTAGTGAAGTTCTAACTTTGTTCAGAGATAGATCTACACTAAGAAAGAAGGTACTGAGCAGTTGTACGTGTAGACCCAACAATCAGTGATTGTTGCACAAGTGTTAACTTGCCGGTTCGGTATGTCCAACCGCGATCTCTATTAAAGGTTAAGATATGCTTCGGCACCCGTAATTGAAGTTTAAGTTTCTCAAAGAATCCTGCTTAATTGTACAAACTAACCGCAGATAACATTGGCATCTGCCTGGAATTCATCCTCAGGGGATCCTAGGGACGGTGAAGGGGAATGACACAAATCCTGGCTATCGGGTTCCAGTGTTTTCCGTTGCTTTTGAGGCGCTGTGGAGCCTCTCTCTGCGTTGTGGTCCAGCGCCGGTCGGAGTTGTGTGCGCCCTGCCTAAGCCTCCACCCCGCGCCGCCCCCGCACCGCCCCCGCGCCGCCCCCGCGCCGCCCCCGCGCCGCCCCCGCGCCGCCCCCGCGCCTTCCCCGCGCCGCCCCCGCGCCGCCCGCGCGCCGCCTCCGCGCTGGCGAGAGAGCGGTGGGCGCCGGGAGCTGCGCTTCCGCTGCTAACTCGATTGCGGCAACTGCATTAGTCGAAACCCTCTTAATGGAACTCCTCGCTCTCCTTCGCGGCGAAGCGCCGACTTAATCTCGCCTCCCGGTGGCCTTGGGCCGCACCGCCCACCCGCCCCGCGCACGAGAGCTCGGAGACTTGGGCTGCCCTCCGAGCGACCCCTGCAGGCAAATCGCCCTTGCCTTCGCCTACACCAACGCCCTAACCTTCGAAATCGCCCTCACCCTTGCCCTCTGCCTCGCCCTCGCCCTTGCCATCGCCCTCTCCCTCTCTCTCCCTCACCCTCACCCTCGCCCTCGCCCAGACGCATAGGACAGAGGATACGAGATGTAATAGATGAGGATACGAGATGTAGTAGATTCAGAGACAAGGGAAACAAAAGAACTCCAAGAAAACCTCCGCTAAGCTGCTTTATTCACCAAAACGTCCACACGGATCGATCGGGATTTGAATCTCAATTCCAATGGTGGAAGGCAAGCGGTCTGTTAACCAGACTTGTATCCTGAGTCGGTATTACTTTGGCTATACCCGAGTTCAATAGTTTTGCATGTGTCAATGGTGAGAGGCCAATAGAATTATGTGGTGTGAATGAGAGAAAAATGAAGCGGGAAGACCCGATAAAATATGCCGCGATTCCCCTCTTCTCACCAAAGATTCCATAAGGATCGTCTGGGATTTGAGTCACGGTATTAGTGTGAAAGACAGACTTTGCCATGTCACGCCTCGTTATATGACTTTTTATAGCCTTGTTATGGTTTCACTTTCTAAACTTATAGCCACAGCTAGAGTTGAAATAAAGGTTTTAATTGATTGGTGATGAAGACGTGACACGGATGCTGAAGGAATAAGGGTGCAATGGTGGAATGAAAGGCAAGGGAGAATCGGCAGATCGGCAGAAAATCTGACAAAATACCAAGAACGCCTTTTTTCACTACAACTTTTACATGGACCGACAGGTGTTTGAACACCTGCCCAAGTGGTTTTGAATATTTCGTGCTTCCGGGTGAGTCTATGGCAATGATTATAACTCGCATAAGTGTATGTTTCTTTTATCACGGAGGTACCGGTATTCTTACTCCGCTGGATGTTGAGACCCGTCACCGACCTACATGTCGGTTTGCGGAGTTTTCCCAGCCAGGTATCTCCCACAAGCGGGGTACCGCCACAGACAAGACAAACTCTAAGCTCCCGTCATTTGAGGTAGTGTAGTGTAGATAGTGTAATGCAGAGGAAGTGTATGTGTGTGTAAGTATGGGATGAGGATAGGGAGAGGAAGAGGCAGGAAGGATCGCGCACGGTCCGTAGACTGTTTGTTAGGGTTCTGCTCCGGGATTCGCCTGATGTTGAACGGAGACACCGCGAAGTTACCGATCAGAGCAGCCGGCCGCTAAAATTCTCCTGCAGACAGTGACTGAATTTGACTTAGCTGCCAAGCTAATGTCGAATATCCTGCCACCATCGGGACTCGAACCCTAAAATCTCCCGGTCAGACGCGCTGCAGTGACATTAGTTGGCTCCCCCCCCGAGCCGCGCAAGCCAGTCCTGCAGTGGTGGATGGCAAGCGGTCTCATACAGGCCGCGCGCGGGTGGTGCAAGTGGGGCAGTGGGCGCAGCGGCTGGAGCGCTTCGCGAGCCGCCGCTTCCCTGCTAATTGCGGAGTAATGAGGCGCGCGCACGCGACCTGCTTGACCGCCGCGTGGGTGGTGACGTCGCGTCGCGTCGCGCTTCTTCATTCCGACGTCAGCGCCAACTCACGCGCGGCGCCCACGTGAGGACAGAAGTGGTCACAATACGGAGTTTTTTCGCACGTAACTGGAACGCTAACGTTAAGTATTATAAATAACCTATTGACTGATCTTGTGTGAAGCTCCAAGGGAGAGGTTTTGGGCAACCCTTACGCGTACGGTTAGAAGCTGCTGATATATTTTATTAATAGTAATAACTGAAATAAAACTTTGGTACCTTTCCGATTTCATTTATCGACTTTTCTACTTCGTATTCTTTAGTTCCGTCTTAGTACTACGATCATTTACATCGATTTGCATCGTAATCATTTGTTTCCGGAAAACAACACGGAGAAGCAATGTATGGCCGTGTATGGCCCGGTGTTAATCACTTCTTTTTACTCTCTAGGTGTGATCAGTTGTTTACAAAAAATATTTTCGTAAAACTGTCCTGTTAATGTTTCTACATAACGCTACCCAAGAGAGGAACGAAAATTTAATCTCGATTGCCGCCAGTAGTTAAGAAATTAACGGCTCGCGGCCGTTAAGGAGCCAAGTGTTCTGCTAACCATTCATTACACTTCAGTCATTTATCAGACTTAATTGTCATTCATTAATGACAAACAACATTTGTTACATACACACACAACATAAATAACACCTACAAATGTAATTTCAACAGTTCAATAACAGTAATCTTATTTTTAACTTATAATTTCTCATTATAGTAGAATGAACAATTGTATTGAATGAACAATTATTATTATTATTATTATTATTATTATTATTATTATTATTGCTAATTTATAGTATTCATAAGAAGTCGAAGGTGTTGACGTCGATGTGCTTGAATCTCTTGATGTTAATGCAACCTCGGCGGTGCTGAACAATTGTTTAGAATTTTTAATTATTTTCGATACCGGTTTTTCAATACATTTTTCTAGTAGTGACCAGGACTCCGAAACTCCAAGTTCTTTCAATGAGAGGAAATTGCCACGATTACGACTAGCATTGTGGCAGATGATGTTTGAAAACAATGAACTCTGTAGATCTTAAGAGAGTCTAATTTTTAAGAAAATCGCTATAGTTTTTCGAGTGTCTCCTATTGTGGATGTACCAAAACTTGTGTAGTGCATTTTCCATTTACATAATCTACGAAAATTCGTCTCGTTTCTAGGTTAGATGGACGTAGGTTAACATATTTTTTGATACAAATCACATGCTTTGAAGGCCTTTGGGTGTTACTAAAATCTTTTTTTTTGTGCAATTCAGTGTAACTAGCACTCCGTTGCTCGTAGTTTCCATATCATCAATAGTCAATGACGCCAATCCGCCGCGTCGACATAATACCAAAATACAAATACCAAAAATTACAGTAACATTTTTAAGTAGCCATTTTCTTCTACCAAAATTTTTCTAATATGTTTTACTTTCCCGTATACGTACGTATACACGGAGTGATATACGTAGTATAGGGAAAGTTATGTAATGCTGCGGAAAAAATGGCCAATTTTCGGCAGAAAAAAATTAATTGCCGGGCCGTGAAAACGAATAAGTGGATAAAACCAGTTGCTAAATTAAGAAAACAAAATCCTCTATCTCGTGGTGTGGTCAAAATCCATGATTTGTTGCTTCTTTATACTTAAAAATCGATTGACGGCATTCCGTCTGTCTGTCCGTCTGTGGTCAACGCTAGCGCCTAAACCGTTCGGTAGATTTTCTTCAAAATTGATATTCCCCAGTCGATCTGATTCTAGTCGAAGTTTTGTGATTTTGAAAAAGATTCTTTAAAATTTGGGCGTGCTTTATATGAAGCCCTCCGGGGATTTTCAACATTTTCTCAAAAGCGGCTCCAAATTTTTTCTTTAAATTTCTTGTATGAATAGAGGAAAATACACTTTTTAACATGGCATAGGTCCGATTTTCACGTACAGCTCTGAATTTTCAAAAATTGTGAAAGTTTGAATTTTTTTCGGCGTCTTTCGCCAACTACAAAATTGAAGATAGAGATTTTTTCTTCAAATAAAATTTGTTCTGCATATTGAGTTCTTTAATAAAGGTCATGTAAATGTTTTTCACAATTTTGGTAGTTTTCGTGCAATATTGCGTGCAATATGTGCAATTTTAAAAAATTACAAAAACAAAATTTTCTCAAAAACGGCTCCAAATTTTTTCTTTTAACTTTTGGTAGGGATAGTGGTAAATGTACTCTATCAATGACATAAAAGCCATTTTGGTCTATCGGTTGGTTTTTTCACAAATTACAAAAATGTAAATTTTTTTACTTGTCTCTCACGTCGTTAATATTTACATTATCGGCGATTTTTTCACATTATTATATTTACGAGTATATATGCTTTAAATAATGTCAAGTAAAGTTTCTCGAAAACACTACCGTTTTCTGTGAAAAGTAGCTCAAATTTCGGCGTTTTCAGAAATGCTCAAACGTTATTTTCTAGTATATGGCTGCAAATTGTTTCTTCAAACTTTTGTAACGGATAGTGCTAATTACACTCTTTAGTATAGCGTAAAGTTTATTTTGAGTTATTTTTTTGTTTTTTCAAAAATTACATAATTGTAATTTTTTTGAAAGATCTCTCACATCTTTAATATGCACATTACCAGCAATTTGTAAGGATTATTATATTTATGAGTGTAAGTGCTTCAAATAAACTCAAATAAAGTATTTTGAAAACTCAAACATTTTCTGTGAAAATGAGCTTCAAATTTCGCATTTTTAGTAGTGCTAAAACGCCATTTTCTCTTAAACGGCACATAATTTTTAAAAGAAAATTGCCATTTACGGCTAGGTTTTTGTATTCTTTAATATTCTAAAATTAATGTTTCTGTTCTACCAATAGGAAACCGAAAAATTAAGAAAATGACAAAAAAATGTACTTTTGGCGATGACAAGAAAGAGTATGTGGCAATTCCGAATAGCTAGCGAAGACCCTGGAAAATAGAAAACTAATACGGGAAAATCTGTGCCATTCTGTTTCTGTTTTTTGACAAATAAATAAATAAAATAAATACGGTCATGCTTAATTTTTTTCAAAATACGAGTAGTTTTTCTTTAATTTTGTGAGAAAGGTAATAGGCCGCTGTAAATTTACTGCGCTTCGGACAGCTGGATGCGTCGTAAATTAGAATGTGCAATTTTGTATATTATTTCTTTCTTCGTTTCTTACATTCGAACTTTGTTATAGACTTACACATTAATATTTTAGAAATTGTTTATTTTGAAATATTTGAAATAAGTAAAAAGAATTAATAGCTCTCAGAATAGCGACAATGCAGGGTCTGCAACAATGGAATTCACTTTGCGCTCGCGAATATCTGTGAATTAGTGTCATTGTTGTGACCTAATGGAGCTGTATGAAAAGGAGTTGTAATTGTCTAATTTATGTTGATATTTGCAGGCAAATATTTAGTTTTGCACCAAATGCTGTACCATTTGTAGTGAGTAGAGAATTTGTTGCATGGTTTTAAAATACTTTTCCCTAATCATGGCCCAATGGAAGACATTTCTATATTTCCAGGGTATCAGGCTTCTTTTTACAATACAGGGTTACAAAACTTTTGCATTCTATTTTTGTGAAGTTGTAGAATTCACATACACTGCACATGCACTGCAATGGAATGGAAACACTGCAATGGAAATAGTGAGTTCCAAGCGAAGATGTTATTAGCGCATAAAGTGCAATATTACAGTACTACTTAGCTGTTTCCTCTAATACGGGAAAGTAAGTGCTGTTGTAGCACCACTAGTTTACGTTAAAAATCTTTGCCTTATTGTAAATGTCGTTTCTGAAGCAACAATACAAGCAATATAACGGACTTGATTGTTGTTTATCTGTCTAATGATTCTAATAACTATTCCAGTGCAGGTAGTTTTTGTTGCTTCCTGCGATGTATGTGCATGATGTATTAATTCATGTATGTGCAATTTGGAATATTGATACGAACGATGTAGAAAATGCAATTCTGCACGATTTTTTAATTTTAGAACCAAATCGACCTGGAACTATAATCTATAAAATTTGGGACGTTGAATTGTTTCTTATTTTAAAGGCCTCTCCCATTTGCGAAGTCACAGGAATTTCAGTATTCCCCTACTGGCTTTCACCCTCATACGGATTTGAAGCCAACTCGCTCTTCAATAACAAACTTTATCTTTTGCATAACACTCCAGCCGGTTTTTATCCCCTATGATGAATCTTATTTCTTCAAGACACTCTAAAAAACAAGTATAACAGACAACCGATTCGTACAGGTTGTAGATACTCGCTTTCGGAACCGAGCCCTATTAACGCTTGTATATTTGCTACAGAGGCAGTGGTTGGTGCTCCCACGTCTCGAGACAATAGCTCGGACACTTGGAGTCGATGTGCAAAACTCTCTCATGACTACGGCGTGACGTCTGTTTTCTAGGTGGAGTGTATTACTGACGGGACGCCCAGACGGGATGATCGGGTCTTCTCTCGAATCAATAGGAGGCGGGTGAACAAGCAAATTTATTCCGATTATTTGAAAATCGTTGTCTCTATTTCAGGGTTGAACTCGTCAGATTTCCAATACCCACACCGGCTGAAGTGGCTGAGGACATTAACTGATGTCAATGCAGTGCCTTTGATAGGGCGATACTAAGGTTCTCTACGATCCCGAGGTTTGCTCGCTTTTCGTCACTGGTTTGATAACCAGTTTGAATTCACCCGCTGTCTGGAGGAGAGTTCTGATTAGCGTCCGGCTGCTCTGGTTTCTCAGTACAACACCAGACGAATGCCGGAGCGTTCCTCTCACAAACACGCCACGGACCACGAGCGATCTTTCCTTCCTCTTCCTTGCCCCATCTTCACCTCTTACTGCCACACACTTAAAGGCACTACACTTTCACACATGACGCGAGACTGGTCGGTAGGTTAGAGCTTGTACACTGCCGGGCACAGCCGGGCGGTGCATCGCTGGTGGGAGATATCTGGATGGATCTGACCATACACCATACATCTATAATAACACCGCCACATCCCGTGATAAAAGCAATACTACACTTACGGAATTAATGACCATAGCAGTTTAAACGCCCAGAAACATGAAATAATCCAATGCCCAGTAGGACGCTTGCTTTTGTGTTACAGCAGGCTGCAAAATATCCAAATACAGTATAACAGACTCGTAGAGCCAGTCGGCGAAGGTTGCTAAGGCGAGCTACAGTAGCGAGTGCAGCATGTGAAGATGAGTGGTTCGTATTCCGCTTAGGCATGTGTATTGTGACATTGTTTACTTTTGCGCCTACCGTGTACCGCCTTTCCAGTAATATCCTTTAATTTTTAGGCCTTCCGTGTGGCATACGTGCTTGCGTTTGAGACACATTTGAGTTGAATTCGGACAATCCTGATCTTTATTACCGTTGAGATGTGCCATAAAGGAACAGACCCAATCGTCATATAAGTCTGGTTCCTTCGTCTGCTGATAGATAACCTATCCATTATCGACTAGCTTCCCTAAGATGATCCCATGTGTTTTTCTAGAGTTCCTCTCACCCCAGAAAAGGAAGGTGGGGACGCACCCACGGGATACTTCCGAAAATCGATAAGGAGGATGTTCCTAAACCGACACTGATGAGAATGGATAATACGAAAAGAAGAAGAAGAGCCCACTGTACCGGGAACTTGCGCGCTAGAGAGGCTTGCAAGGTATCGGGCAAAGCACTGACGCAGAGACTGAAGTATTTTGATCAAATTGTTTATTTGTATGTGTGTGCGCGCGCGCGCCCGTACAACGTACTTCCAAAAAGCAGTACAAGAAAATCATTCCAGCATCGGTTTTGCCTTTCATTTAGTTTTCTTTTTCATTTTATAGGCAATTCTGAATATCTTGATTTTGATTGCTTTATTTTCTCTCTGTTTCCAACCTTGCATTTAAATTAATTTTTACTTCTTATCATATTCCTTGCTAGCGCTCAGTAGCGCTTGGTTGGTCTGCCTGTGAACTTAGTGCCTAGTGTTTGTGCTCCCGCAGTGCGAAGTAACAGAGACTGGTGCTCGCAGTGAACGTTTCACGCAAACGAGTAACCAGTCTATGTCATGTGGCACTGACCCATCAACAGGGCATGCTATTAGTCAAGCCCTGATAACGCTTCACAACAGTGACATCAACAATTTCATCAACGGCGACGAAAATTCGACGCCGCAAATTCTATCTTCAGAGGTCGCCATGGAAGAGGGATTCGGCATGGCCCCGTTCCAGAACAGCATTGAAGGTAGCACGGAGGCTACCCAGTCAACTGCACCTTTACTCAGCATGGAGCAACATCTTCCACTGTCAGATGCGGTGAACAGAAAAAGGTCAGTAGGTGAACATGATGACTTTAAGAATAAAAAAAAGTGCGGAATCCAGCAATCATAGTGATCATAATGGTGATGGTGTACATAATGGTGGCCTACAATATAACGTGCCAGTTGTAAACAGCTTCGGTCCGCTTGCTGATAAAGATACCATGCCCGAGGACACAAGGTTCGAGTACCTAAAAAATCATCAACAAGATCAAATAAGTGTGTCAAATAGAATCCCACCAATATTTGTTGACCACATCGTTCAAGTTAATAATTTCATCAAAGAACTAAAATCAAAAGTAACACCAAATTTTGTAGCAGACATAAAAAACAACAAAGTTAAAATCAGCCCTAACACTTCTACAGACTTTCGTAGCATAATTAAATATTTAATACAAACACAGAGAAGTTTTCATTCGTTCAAAGATCCATCCAATAAAAAATATTCAGTCGTTTTTAAAAATGTTCATCAGACTATTTCGGAACTAGAAATATTCTCAGATTTAAAACAGTGTCATCCATCAATTACCAAAGTTACAAGACTATTAAAAGACAATAACCCTATCTCGGTGGTGGCCGCTGAGTTCAACGGGGCCGAGCCAACAGAAACGATTCTAGCAAATATGTAATCACCGTGTGAAAACAGAAAGACGTAGAAAACCTCAAGGTCCCCTGCAGTGTCAAAGATGTTTAGATTACGGCCACACGAAGAATAACTGCAATCACGTCATCAAGTGTGCTTTTTGTACCGGAAATCACTATTCTGTGACGTGCCCCCCAAAAAATGAAACCTCTCTTTGTGCGAACTGCAACGGAAACCACCGTGCGGACATACGAAACCCAAACTGCAACTATTTTAAAGAAATGCTTGAAAGAAAAAACTATGTTCGGAACAAAAATCTTAGTAATGTAAACCGTCAAAACAGTCAATCCTCTCCACCACCCTCTCCTCCAAACCAATCGAGGGAACCTTTCCCAGAATTACCCCAAACCAGCAATCTCCGAAACTTCACCCATATCTCAAATGTGAATAATAGAATCCAATCCAACTTTCAGAATTCCCGCACACACTCCCAGCCAACTCCTCATCCACAAGATTCTGAATCTAATAACCCTATTCTCAATACAATAATTCATTACAACATTCAATCACATCTTGTATCATTAATTTTATAAATTCTTTAATCCCTTCCATCATCAACACCATTCAAAATTCAGTCACTGCATATTTAAGGAATAACAATGCAAACACAACCCAGTAATAATATATCCTTCATGAATTGGAATTCTAACAGCATCAATAATAAAAAAACAGAACTCATTCATTTCTTGCACCATCATCAAATTGACGTAGCTTGTATCACCGAAACACACCTCAATATAAAAAATAAACTATTTATCCCAGGTTATAACGTATATAGAACAGATAGAACGGAAAATAAAGGAGGAGGTGTACTTATCGCGATCAAAAGTTACCTCAATCACCACCAAATTAATCTTCCCGACACATCAGCCATCGAATCTGAAGCTATTCAAATTTATATTAACGCCCAACCATGGAAAATAATAACAGCTTATAAGCTCCCAACAGCCAAAATTCTAAATGCAAATTTTTCTAATTTATTTCACCCTAACGAGAAAACCTTGCTGCTAGATGACCTCAATTGTAAACACTTAAGCTTTGGATGTCAAACAAATAATCATAACGGAAAAATACTAGCACAACTATTAAACATTACAAACCTAACAATAGTTACTCCATCGGAACCAACGTATCACCCTCGGGATCGCACTCGGAAACCAGACATCCTTGACATAGGCATCACAAATACTAGCATTAAATTTTACTCAACACCTATTTTCGAACTCGACTCCAACCATATCCCGGTAATTATTACTACACACCAACTCACACCGCAACACGCCCCCGCCCCCAAACCTTCTTCATTAAAAATTAATTGGCAAACATTTCAAGAAACTTTAAGAAATTCTCTGCCCAAAATAAAAATATTAGAAACCCCGTTGGTCCATTCTCGTTTCAACGAATCAATACACTCCACGCTAAAAAATACACAATTAACTATTCCACCGAATTCAAAAACAATCAGACACAAAATATTACCCAGAGAAATATTAAAAGCAATTTCGATAAAAAATAAAACTAGAAGACTTTGGTACCGATTAAGAACATCTGAACTAAAGAGAGAACTAAACCTAATAATAAATATAGTAAAAAGACTTATAATTACCTGCAATGACCAAAATTACCATAACCTAATCCAATCACTCAGCGCAAATTATAACTCTCTATGGCAATTCACAAAAAAAATCCTGAAGAAGAAAAACACGATACCTCCTATAAACACAGCAAAAGATAAAGCATACACATCTTACCAAAAATCAGAAGAACAAGCGAACCATTTTGCCTCAACTTTTACTGTTAGTAACACTAATTTTCATCCGGGACACATCACCATAACCAAATCAACATTAGAAAAAGAATATGGACCGCACCAAAAAATACATTACACATCACCCTCCGAAATTAAAAAAAAATTATTAACAAACTACCAATCAAAAAATCACCCGGATACGACAATATAAATAATGTCGTATTAAAACATTTACCTGCACCAGTAATAGCCACCCTTACAAACATGTATAATTCGTGTTTCAGAACAAATTACTTTCCCATACCTGGAAACATGCTATCATTATCCCCATTTGTAAACCAAGTAAAATTCTGCAAATACTGACAGTTATCGTCCGATTAGTTTATTGCCATTTCTATCAAAAATGTTCGAGAAAATTATACTAAAAAGATTAAACTGTCACCTACACATAATGAAAACAATCCCTAAAGAACAGTTTGGATGTACCGAAAAATTGTCTACACAGCACCAGTTACTAAGAATATCGGAACATATGTACACAGCATTTCAAAGGAAACATCACACAATAAGGGTATTCATAGACATCACTCAGGCATTTGACCGGACATGGCACCAAGCCTTAATGTACAAGATAAAACAAATTGGCACCTCATACTACATAAAATAAATTATCAATAGCTTTCTCCACAATATAACTTTTTCCGCTAACGTCAATAATCATCATTCCAACCCTAGACTAATTAACGCAGGACTCCCCCAAGGCTCACAACTTTCACCCACACTATTAAACTTATACGTTGCAGATCTTCCTAAATTAATGAACATTCACACTGCCCAATTTGCGGATGTCACAGCAATATTCTCTTCTGGCTACTCTATCATTGAAATCAGAAATAGAACACAAATATATCTCAATTTACTCGATAGCTGGGCATCCAAACTCAAAGTCAAACTAAATCCAACCAAAACCGCGGAAAAAATATTTACGCTAAGACCCTATAAATCAAACTCTCCCAGCCCTCACACACTCAATTCTTCAATCTTTGACATCGTACTATCCACAAAGTAATGTCTAATAATTGTTCCCAACACCATCTACTCCGCATAATATCGTGGAATGCAAATGGATTACGACCTAACATCCACTCACTAGCTCACTTTCTACATAGCAATAAAATTCATGTAGCTTGCATTCAAGAAACACACCTGAGTCCCTCGATGAGGATTTACATTCCAGGATATGAATTACATCGCTATGACCGCCCAAGAAAAAGACGCAGTGGAGGAGTCGCGATATTTGTTAAAAATAATATATTACACCACGGTCAATCAATAAACCACACCAATACTTTCGAAAATATAAGAGTAGTCATACACCAGAACACACAATCTACACTCAATATAATATCAATTTACAAACCACCAAATATCCCATATAAGCCAGGTGATATTGACATACTACTTACTCCAAACGAACCCACCCTCATTGTGGGTGACTGGAACGCGAAACATATAGTTTGGGGCAGCAGATTGAATACTCCGACTGGCATATCTCTTCTGAACGATATACAAAGACTTAACTTAACAATCCATGCACCAGAAACTCCAACTTATTACCCTTATTGTCCAACAATTCAGGCCGACGTTCTTGATTTCGGCGTCTCAAAACACATCAATTATAATATTCATGTTGAAACTCACATAGCTCTTCAATCAGATCATCGCCCACTCATATTCACTCTCGATACTTCACCCCGCGAAATACGACCCACCCACCCTTATAATCTCCACAAAGTGAACTGGCCATATTATCAACTCCTTGTCACACAACTCCTACCTCCACTACCAACACTAAAAATCAAACAAGAAATAGACCAAGCAATCAATGTACTTACTCACACCATATTAGATACATTAGATTTAACTGTCCCATCAACAAGACCCAACTCTCCACTCGCACCCATACCACCCATACAACAAAAATTGATTCATCACAAACGATACATAAGAAATCACTGGCAGAAACACAGATCTCCGTTCCTAAAATCGTACCTGAACCTACTCACCAAAATTGTGAGAAAACTTTTAGCCATCACTAATGCTCAGAAGTTACACTTCCAAACACAAACGGCAAAATCTACAGACCACTCGTTATGGAACATAACACGGCGTATCCTGAATAAGCCTATCAAAATGCCTCCCCTCACCACTTCATCGGGTACAGTATCTTCACCATCTGAAAAATGCGAAGTGTTGGGAAAATACTTTGCTACATCATTCACACCCCACCCCACCAACAATCCTGAACATGACAATTTCATCTCAGTAGAAAACTTAAAGCCAACAATCACAGTACCAGAATGTCCAAAATTCATTTCTCCGTTAGAAATCGTTAAATATATTTCTCTGTCAGCCCCCAAAGTATCAAACGGTTTCGACCAAATCTCAGCGTACTTACTCAAACGTCTTCCTCTAAAAGTCATTGTACACATCACAGCAATATTTAATGCAGCCCTGAGAATGTCATACTTCCCCCATACATGGAAATACGCACATATCATCCCCATTCCCAAACCAGGAAAACCAAATGATAACCCAGGAAGCTACCGCCCAATTAGTCTGCTATCGTCCATGGGAAAATTACTTGAAAAATGCATCCTTACCAGACTAAATAATCATCTCACCACATTAAATATAATACCACCTCATCAGTTTGGGTTTCAACCTCAGCTTTCAACATACCACCAAATATTGCGATTGACAGAGGACATTATCGAAGGTTTTCATGATCATAAGCATACAGTTGCAGTATTCCTTGACATCGCAAAAGCTTTTGATACAGTATGGCACCCAGGACTGATATTCAAACTCCGGAGCATTGGCACTCCCCAATATCTCGCACGCATAATAGAAGATTTTCTTAGTGAACGCACTTTTTCAGTGCGACTTCCTGGTGCACTCTTAACACCATACCCAATCAAAGCAGGAGTTCCGCAGGGTTCGAGCCTCTCTCCAACCTTATTCAATATCTACATAGCTGACGTACCCAGCACACCATCAACATCCATTGCCACTTTTGCAGATGACACAGCAATCTACTCCACAAAACGAGACATAGAAACAGCAATAGAGGATCTGCAAAACCATCTCACTATATTTTCCGATTGGGCACAGAAATGGCACATTCTGATAAACGCAAGCAAGAGCCAAGGGAAAATATTCACTCTTCGAAGACCACTTGACCCACCCACACTCACCTATCAAAACCACAACATACCATGGATTCCTGCGAACACCACGGCAAAATACCTTGGAGTATTACTCGACAGACGACTCACATGGAGACCCAATATCATGCATAGAATAGCACTAGCCACCAAGCGAACACATCAATTATATCCCCTACTCAAAAAATCATCCCCACTCCAACTACACACATCCATTCATCTTTACCAAACAATGATACGACCTATATTAAGTTATGCATCTCCTGTCTGGGCTGCAGCATCCAAAACAAATATTCAGAAAATCCAAACTTTCCAAAATAAATTCCTAAGAATAATTACAAAAGCACCCTGGTTCATTCCAAACTCTCATCTCCAACAAGAACTCGGTATCACACCTATCACTGTACATTTTTCCCTTCTATCCGCAAAATTCTATAACAAAATTTCTCGAATACCTTCAGCTATCCATTTCAAACTTGGCAAACAGAACCCTCATCGTAAAAGATTAAAAAGGAAATTACCCAGAGAATTTTTTGACCCTCCTTAAACAGACTGGAAGCGATTAGCCTTTCCGTGCAATATAAAGTGCTACTGAAAATGTAATAATCACGATAAAAGAAAATATCTTGCAAACTTACTATATAAAATAAAATCAACTACTGTACCAGTCGTTCACGGCTGCTGAGGGCCTCAGGCCAAGCAAGAATAAATAAATTAAAAAAAAAGACCCTATACCTCTCCCACCCCCTAACAATAAATAGCAATACAATAAACTGGTACCCCCCTAACAAGCCTATTAAATACCTGGGATTATACTTGGACACTCAACTGAACTGGAAACAGCACAGACGAAAAAGTCAAACAAGCTAAAATAAAAATACTGCAATTAAAACCTCTAATCTACAGAAACAACCCATTACCATATCATTCTTCAATCGCTATATATAAATCTATCATAAGACCATTACTACTGTATGCTTGTCCCATCTGGATAAATGCCTCAAAAACCAATCTAAAAAATTACAAATCATACAGAATCAATATCTCAGAACAATATCTAATGCACCAGAGATTGTCACCAATCATCAGCTTCATAAAGAACTCAACCTAGAACCCATTGTACATTACATCACATACCTAGCCACTAACTTCTACCATTATTTACCCCAAATCCCTTCCCTTGCAACCTTCAGACTCGCAATAAATCCTAACCACACCAGAATAAAAAATAGACACCCCTTCAACATATTCCTGAAAACCTTCTCCGTATTCGAACCAGAATAGAGGACCCAAAAGGGCATCCTCACCCTTATGTTAGACTTAAGAATTAGAAGTAAGTTTTAAATGTAAGTTAGCATGTAAGCCTTCAAACGTATGTAAAAGTAGAAATTATACTGAACTATGTACAACCAACATAAATCAATAAAAAAATTAAAAAAAAACTTCTTATCATTTCTCACATATTCTAATATCAATGCTTCTTCATATCTTTTGTATTGGCATTTATACATCGGCCTCTTAAATATTTATCAACGTTATTTTAGTATTTGTTGAGGCTTTCTCTGTACTCCAGTATAATATGCTTCTTGACGCAATTTATTTATTTTATTTTTTCTTAATAAGGTCACATTAAATACACGTACATTATTGTTTACGCGTTTTCAAGAGGATATCAAATAAGAGAAACACGGAAGATAATTCTCGAAAACCTTTGAAGTACTGTACGTTGTCAATGGTGAATATTTTGTCTGCCCGATCTCGAAACAGGCTACAAATTCGACAGCTAAACTCTCGTTCACAGCCTTCGCGCAACACGGTGTGCTCTAAATAAACAATAAGAGGGGTTCGTTGGTGCGGCTTCGCATGGGGGGGGCGGTATGGCGGAGGCGGTCGGGAGCGGGGCAGGCCGGGGCGGATTCGGGCGTCCAGGGGCGTCGCGGCGAAGGGGAAGGGGACGGCGCTCCCGGGCCTTCGCCGCCATGTTGGACGGCGGCGCTTGGGTCGATGTCGGGCCCCGCCGCGCCTCTCCCACGCCCCCTCGGCCCCCGGCCCCCGGTCCCCGGCCCCGGCCCCGCCCTCACCCCGTGTTCGACAGCTGTTGGCGGGCGCCCCGCGGTCCCTGATGGCGCGCGCCTCTCGAAGATCTCTCCCCCTCCGCCATGCCCCCCACCCCCGCCCGCGCTCTCTCCCGCGCGGTACAATGCTCGCCGGCGGGCGAGCTTTGTAATTTTAAAACGACTCTGCTGCTGTGGAAAAAAGCGTTTTTCCGCTCGTTAATTTTTTGCTGAGTTCGGAACCTAGAGGGATGAGCAGTAAAGTTTCTTGATGTACGATGGATGTGTAAGTGACTTTTTTATGTTGGAGCTAATAGTTTTGAATTGTTATATCTCTGTCTTTTTTAAACGGAAACTAAAAATTTGACAGCGAGTTGCGGAACTAAAAGATTTTTCTATAGAATTCTCGAACTATATCTGATCTACGTCTCTTACGAACACTTCGTATACATTTTAGTATGACCTCTTCTCTGTAGAACGACAATATGAATGTTTTATCAATTGTTGTTTTAGTGCTTTCATTATTAATCCAACCAAAATAATTAGCATTAGTTTATTAAACTATCTAAATTATTAAATTTAATGGGTTATTAATATTTATTGCTGCGCAAATGTATATCTATGTAAGTAAATCCTAAGCCTCGCCAACGTTTTTTAATTCTGGGATTATTCTTAATATTTTTGTACAAGATCATTCTGAGATTTGTGTTAAAAATGTGCGTTAATGCATTGTTGATTCTTTGATATTTTGTATACTCCTTAGGATATAGGTATTTAATCGAAATTTCTTTGCACACCCGCTAAATCATAGCATAAGTCACAACGTTTGAAGCTTCCAAAGCGACGGCAGCAATCGTCTTTGGATGAACACTTCAGATATGCCAAAAGATACATGGTATTTTATTGTATTTCAAGTAGACTCGCTTTCTCCGTTGCTCTTCATTGCAGCGTTGTTATCTCTCTCAACAGACCTACGGAAGACCCTACTTGGGTATCAAACAATAAAGTCCTAGGTTCTCCAACTTTCGCTGCGTCATGACCACAAGCTGAAGGGAAGTCTGCTAGATACACTGCTAAAACAGAATTAGTTTTAACATCGGGATATCGCAAAGGATTTCAGCGTACACTGCGCCACTCAGTATCTGCCGAGAGAATAACCAGCACCTCGAAAAAAGTCATGGTTAGAGTTCTCATGGTGGCGAATTTTCGATTTCAGATAGGTCGAATTCAGCCGTACGCTGTCTGAAGGTGAATTTTAGCAGCCGGCTGGTCTGATCCATGATTTCTGCAATGATTACCAGGGCCAATATTGGAACAGTACCCTCACAAACGAACCATAGATCACACGCGGTTTTTTCTTCCTCTTCCTTGTCCTAATCTCTCCTTTTACACACATTTACACTTAAATGCACAACACGGCGGATGCATTCTGAAGCCAGGTACCATCCGCTTCATCTCTTTGGAGAAGGAACATCAGTAACGCTGAACAAGATAGCACTGAAAATCTCTCCAAGAATGTGGAATGGATTGCGGACGTCTGGAGGGCTATGGATGATTTCTTTAAAACAAAGACCAAAAATCTGGTTCTGGCAGCCTACGACCAGCTTCTATGAACAAAGGCTATTGAAGGTAATGTAGATAAGACATAAGTATGACCAGTGTGACAAATAACGAGACGAAACAGACAATATTCTAATCATTGCCCGCGGCATTATTGGACAGATAGATGACAACCAACCCCATAAGTGACCTCCTTGCTACCAGCCAGATTTTAGCGTTGTAGAGAACTTATAGATAAAGGACGTGCTCATCCACAGATTCTAGAGTAGACCAAGAGATTGAAAAATCTAATAGCGCTACAATAGAAAATTAGACCTGTGTTGCTAACATTATCCGAGAAAAAGGAATAAACTGGACCTGATTTTAATTGTTTTTAAGTTGTTTTAATTCATGCATAATTGCGTGAAAACTACTCATATTTGGAAGAAATTGAGCATTACATTATTTAAAGATATACCTTTTAAGAAGAGACTTCTTTAAGAAAAAATCTCAATCTCCCATATTGTATATATAGGAAGCCGCCGAAAATTAAACTATTGTAACATTTGAAAATTAAGAAACTTTTAACGACAATCGGACATACATCATTTTTATAAGCATACTTTCCTCTATCCGTAAAAAAAATAACCTAAACATTTAGTGACATTATTAGCAACCAGTGGTGCTACAGAATGGCACAGACTTTCCCGTATTAGTTATTCCTTGGGTCTTCACTAGCTATTCCGAATTGCGACATACTCTTTCTTGCCACCTACCATCTATCACCGCCAAAAGTACATTTTTTTGTCATTTTCTTAATTTTTCGATTTCCTATTGGTGGAACGAAAATATTAATTTTAGAATATTAAAGAACACAGAAACCTAGCCGTAAATGGCAATTTTCTTTCAAAAATTATGTGCCGTTTAAGAGAAAATGGCGTTTTAGCACTACTAAAAATGCGAAATTTGAAGCTCATTTTCACAGAAAATGTTTGAGTTTTCAAAATACTTTATTTGAGGTTATTTGAAGCACTTACACTCATAAATATAATAATCCTTACAAATTGCTGGTAATGTGCATATTAAAGATGTGAGAGATCTTTCAAAAAATTACAATTATGTAATTTTTGAAAAAACAAAAAAAAAAACAAAAAAAAACTCAAAATAAACTTTACGCTATACTAATGAG
Organism: Acheta domesticus; assembly: GCA_031308135.1. Lineage (NCBI taxonomy): Eukaryota > Metazoa > Arthropoda > Insecta > Orthoptera > Gryllidae > Acheta > Acheta domesticus. The sequence continues at coordinate 109,947,232 of JAHLJT010003656.1, read as the reverse complement.
TGTAATTAGCACTATCCGTTACAAAAGTTTGAAGGAACAATTTGCAGCCATATACTAGAAAATAAGTTTTCAAAATAAAATTTCTGAAAACGCCGAAATTTGAGCTACTTTTCACAGAAAACGGTAGTGTTTTCGAGAAACTTTACTTGACATTATTTAAAGCATATATACTCGTAAATATATTAATGTGAAAAAATCGCCCATAATGTAAATATTAACGACGTGGGAGACAAGTAAAAAAATTTACATTTTTGTAATTTTTGAAAAAACCAACCGATAGACCAAAATGGCTTTTATGTCATTGATAGAGTACATTTACCACTATCCCTACCAAAAGTTTAAAGAAAACATTTGGAGCCGTTTTTGAGAAAATCTTTTTTTGTAATTTCTTAAAATTGCACATATTGCACAAAAACTACTAAAATTTTGAAAAACATTTACACGACCTTTATTAAAGAGCTTAATATGCCGAACAAATTTTATTGGAAGAAAAAATCTCTATCTTCAATTTTGTAGTTGGAGAAAGACGCCGAAAAAAATTCAAACTTTCACAATTTTCGAAAATTCAGAGCTGTACGTGAAAATCGGACCTATGCCACGTTAAAAAGTGTATTTTACTCTATTCATACAATAAATTTAAAGAAAAAATTTGGAGCCGTTTTTGAGAAAATGTTGAAAATCCCCGGGGGCTTCATATAAAGTACCCCCAAATTTTGAAGAATCTTTTTCAAAATCTCAAAACTTCGACGAGAATCAGATCGACCAGGGTATATCCATTTTTTAAGAAATCGTACGTATGGTTTAGGCGCTAGCAGTGTTCACAGACGGACAGACGGACGGACCGACGGACAGACAGACGGACGTTTTCCTTTCAATTGGGTTTTTGGTATCAAGGACCTAAAAAACAGGGTTTCTGGCTACACCACGTGTTAGGGGATTTTTTTCTTAATTTAGCAAGTGGTTTTATCCACTTATTCGTTTTCACGACCCGGCAATAAATTTTTTCCGCCGAAAATTGGCCATTTTTTCGCGCAGCATTACTTAACTTTCCCTACACTACGTATATAACTCCGTGTATACGTACGCATACGGGAAAGTAAAAATTGAAAATGTTGAGGCTTCTTCTAAAGTACTTACCAACTCAAAATTTTCGTTTTTAATTCAAGGGATCTTGATATTAGCCAGATCAATTGAAGAATATACATTTTGATGAAAATGCTGCCTATGGTTTAGTCGCTAGTGATGTTCACAGATGAACGGACAGCCTGCCGGAGAGACGTTTTACCATAAACCGATATTTGTATTTCAAAGACCCACAAAACAAGGATTCATATTAAACAGCGTATCAGAAGAAGCTATTTACTACGTATCAGCGCAATAATTACCCACTTTTGCAGTATAAGCGATACACATATGAGATTTTTCTGTCGAAAAATCGCCGGTTTCGCTGCAACATTTTCATACTTTCTCTTTATTATGTAATTAGGTAGTTGGAGAGAAAGTAATAACGAAAGATAACGATCATCATATGCAGCTGAAAAGACTCTGAAAATGGAGGGTTACGATCGTTCTAATAGAAACTGAGGCTCTATGGGCAATTCGCAAAAACCTCTTGATACATCTGAGCTTCGTAAGCTATGATTCGAATGCCAACTCAATGGCCTGTGACGACAGAGACACCTGTTCTCCTCTTCAGCCCCAAGTAGCAGACTACAGCAAGCTCCCGGATGTGGCGACAGGCGTACACTGTGCATAACTGAGAGGAAATGGGCAAAATTAGGTTTTGGTGTTCTGATTTTTGATTTTTTATTGATTCCGTCTTTGAAATGATATTTTATAGACAATTGTTTTGAAAAAAGTAGGACAACAGTAAGAGCCATATATATATACATATTTATATATATATATATATATATATATATATATATATATATATATATATATATGGTATTATGGGTATTGCAAATAACGTGTTTACTTATGCACACATTAAGTGGAAAAAACTAGTGGTGCTTCCAACGCACATACTTTCTCGCTCTGCTTCTATACGGTCCTTTTTGCTATTCCACAACTTTATAAACAAGAAAAAGCAACTTCATAAACTAGCAAACCTTTTCGGTACCAAGCCCCGACAACCGAAACTCAAATTCAACGAACCGGCACTTATACCACTACGCAACACCAACACCGTCACTGTCGAACAGAACCACGAAAGAATAGAACCGACCTATAAAATGGTAAATGCATGATTAAGAAACAATTGATACGATGGCAAAACGCTTTACAAATACAAGAGAAGTAAAAAATTGTTAAAAGTTAATTATTTGAACAAATCTCTACAGACATTTCCAGGACATTTATCGCAATTATATTTTAGTCAAAACGTAATTCTATCGCATTTATCATTAGGAGCCGGTAATTTTCAACATGCGAAAAACGTGTCTTTCAAACATGACCAAGAAAGGCACCGATAAACCGCATTACGAAGTATTCGTAAGGCTAGAAAGTAATCATCATTTCGGAACCGTTAGGGATTGTAAGTTTATCGCATGCCTTCTGGTTATATTGTATTACAATTTAACGTTAAAATGCTCATAATTTTATTTAAATTGGTTCATACAGATATACTAGACAACGGTTGATTTGACATGTCATACGCTTCAGAAATCGAATAACAGAGTTGAAAAATTGTTTAAAAGACGCAGTTAGGGAACATACAGACAAGTCCTGTCTATTTATCTATATTGAATCTATTCGTGAGTAGAAGTACTTCAAATGATTTTCAATAAAGTATCTACACTCTTCAGTGTTTTTTTTCCTGCAACATCACATTAATCAAATTAAAATTCCCCACGGGGGATCGAACTCGGTACCTTCCTTACTGAAGGTCTCAACCCGTAGGTGCATTAACCAACCGCGCTACGAGAACGACTTGCAGAACTTCTGCTAATATTGCAGTCATAACGATCTTGTATCAGTTCTCTTATTAAGAAGCCGGTAATTGTCAACATGCGAAAAACATGTCTTTCAAAAAACATGACCAAGAACGGCAGCATTGAACGGTTTACTCCACATAATTTATCGGATGATCGGCATTTGGAAAATAACTACTGCGAGAAAGTATGTGTCATTCTATAGCACCACTAGTTTATTTATATATTTACCTTCCCTTCTTACACACGTGCAGAAAATTTAAAGAAAAAATTTGGAGCGGTTTATGAGAAAATTTGAATCGCAATTGACGCAAAAACTTTTCGTTTTTCCAAAAAATGGTACATGACCTTATTTGAAGGGCTAATATTGTACAACCGACTTTGTCTGAAGCGAAAATCTCTATCTTCAATTTTCCAGTTTTTAAACAGTTTTTTGCAATTTTCGAAAAATAGAGCCTATAAACGAAAATGATGCTTACGTCATTCCCTTCAACGTTCTTTGCACTATTCAACAACAAAATATAATCAAAAATTTGGAGCAATTTTTTTAAATTTACAAAATCTCAAAATGAGCTTCATGTGAAGTATCCTCAAATACTTAGATATCGGTTTCAAATTCAAGAGGCCTTGAGACGAGTAAAAACCATCGGGGAATATCAATTTTGAAGAAAATCGACCGAACGGTTTAGGCGCTAGCGTTGACCACAGATGGACAGACGGACAGACGGACGAAATGCCGTCAATCGATTTTGAAGTATGAAGATGTAACAAATCATGGATTTTGACTACACCACGAGATAGAGGATTTTTTTTTCTAAATTTAACAACAGGTTTTATCCACTTTTTTGTCACCAGACCCCTGCTATAAGAGATTTTCTGGCGAAAATTCCCCGTTTTCCGCCGCACGATTACATAACTTTCTCTTCTTACGAAGTATTCGTACGGCGAGAAAGTAATATCATTTTCGACATCTCTATATGCTCTAGAGGTTTGCAGCATTTATTCTAAGACATTCTTTATGATGACACATTACAAAAGTCCACTCTATTCCAATCATATATATTTCTCTGCCATAATTATTACCCCATACATAATTGTACTTATGTCCCGTTAATCAAGTACAATTTTGCCGTTTTATTGATTTAAATAAAGTTAACTGAAAAAATTATGTAAATGGAACAGAAAATTTACGTTTGCTGCACTCTCTTCAATTTTTTCTTAAGTTCCTTTACTATCCCGACTTGCGTCTCTGATATTGCTCAAACGCAGTTATGTGGTACACGAAATACCAGTGCAAGTCGAATGTTTTAAGGTACTACAGTTTTTTTCTAACACGCCAATGACTTCTCCACTGCTCTGGTATTAACTAGCAGTGACTCTTTTCCGAGATAGAAAGTAAACTAACGGGCGTAGTAGTTCATTCATGTAACAGTAATCAATGGCATTGGTCCACAGCGCAGGCTCTCTTCACCAGGAAGAGCGCTGGTTCTATCTCTTTCCCCTTTGCTCGTTCGGCTTCTCCGCGCCCGATTGCACAGAGGGGAAGTCTACTCCGACGACATTCGTACTCCAGTTGCCATTCGTTCTCCTTGCCTTAATGCGAGTTTAGTTCTCCAACTCAAAAAACTACGCCGTTGGTCGTCCCTCACACCTTCCATAGATAATCTGAAATTCTTAGGTACTAGGGTCCCCTGAATCCAAAGGATTATTAACCGACCAAAACACTACAAAATTAGGAATAATAATAATAATAATAATAATAATAATAATAATAATAATAAGTGGAAGTGTAAGAAATTGCTTTATTTGGAGCAGCCCACATTTTGCACAAAGTATTGTAGAAGCACCGACAGTTCTTAGATCTGCTCCTTAGGTAGCTGGTTGCAACCTGGAGTAGATTTTTGATTCAGCCGACTCATAACATCTTTAGTCGTGATATAGAGGAGAAATAATAATAATATCGTATTTTTTGGTGTCGGCTTGTATCTCGCGAAAAGTACTATCAAGGCACCAACAGTCATTAGATATACTCCTTAGGTAGCTCTTTGTAACCTGGAGTAGATTTTATATTTAACCCATAGCTTTTATAACATCTCCAGTAAATTTGGGGTATAATAAACAGAACTTAGTGTATAATAACAAATCACAGCAACCTAGAGTATACTAATTATTAAATTTGTTCAAAGAATTGTCACCCCTACCACGACTCGACAGGATGGTGACAATTATAAATAATAATAGTAATGTTATAGTAAAAATAACGATAATACTAATAACAATAATACTAATATAAAATAATATTAATACTATTATTACAGTAAATGGCTGCTTTTCCTGAATTATTAACAATGCCTCATTAAAATTGCGTGAAATTTGTATGATTACGTGTGTTAAAGGATTAAAATTCTGTGGTTGCCGACCTGGATAGCTGAAGAGCCGAAGCGTCCTCGCGTCGAAGGGTCGCCGATTGGTATCCCGCCTGGGCATGAATGTTTGCGTTTTGTCCTTACGTATTCTTCCTACAGTTCCCCCCACAGATAAAACAATCACAGTGGTCGATATATGACCAAGATGTTGGAAAGCGATCTAAACATTTTTTAAAAATTCTGTCGTTGTTTTTCGAAACTTAGTACAACTTCCAAATCCATACATCTCTTTGTGCAGATGGATGATTGTTGTGCATTTCTCCATAAAAATGGGTCAGTTTGCTCTGAATATTGCTTCCTTTGCGATGTGAACATTGTGTTCGTCTTCCAACAACGACTCGCAAAGCGAAGTGGCGGCGAGGACCTCGAGTGCTGTCGCGCAGATCCGTCGCTCTGCAGTGCGAAGGCCGGATGGGACGGATTGCGCGCAGCACCCGCCGGGCCACTTGCAGGAAATTAGTGGAAATGGTGTAATGAGGAATGATTTACAAAAATGCAGATGTGCGTGGAATGCCTTTTCCACTATTTTCAGACGTCAAGATTATCAAAATGATTTTAATTATTTCGAGATTGTCTTATAGATCTTGAGGAATTAAAATCACAGATTCATAGTGTATGAATTTGTTTAATCTAATAAATTCCACGATTCGAAGGTTGTTTGCGGTGTGATTTTAAGTGCCGGCGGATTTGTATATCTCAAAACGTACGTTTTGAAATATAAATTTTACATATGTGCTGAGAAAAAGCAAGTAATGTTCTGGTTCATTATCTTCTGTTCACTGTGTTTTGTTCTCCTTCTCTTCAGCTGTTACATGCCTGAACGTCGCTCGAACAACCAAGTCGGCAAGTAGGTCTGTCGTGTTTTAAATAATATCTCTTTTTCTTCTCCCTTCGAAAACTGCCATGGACGCAAAATTTCATGTTTATAAATTTTTATTTTTTCTAAAAATGATTATTTGCTCCCTTTTTAATTGCATTTTAATTTTTCAGGGATTTGAATATACATAAATTAAATAATGTAGGGGCAAAATGCCCGCATTTAACTGAACTTTAAAACTCTAGTTTAAAAATTATTAGTATCAACACTTACTTCTTGAAAGGAATACACAGGGCACATCGTGAAAGGCCAAAAACATGTCTATTTAACTCACTGTGCCGACCTAACAAAAATAAATATATGTTTATTTTAAAATATAACATTTTATTGCTTTTCTTACTGCACGTAAAATGTTCTAAGCTACTTGTTTCTTGACTAAACATGTTTATGCAAGTATTTATTTCTTAACTATACGTAAAATAATCTTAAATATCTTCTCATTAATTAAATAATTTAATATTTTCATCATATCCCACTTAACAAAGATCTGATAAGAATTTGTACTACATATCTTTTCTCTGAATCGTACTGTTTTTTTAAAACACTTTGTTTCTAGGCGTAATGTCGCGAATGACCTTTGACAGGAATTAAACTTACATTATCAGCATTTATTTTATTAATCAGCAGGAATTAAACCTACATTACTATTAAACTTGCTAGTAAAACCTACATCGTTCCACCAAAATCGTCCCACGTGGCCATCGAAAATCAAAAGATATTAGTAGCCCAACATTAACCCTACCCACAATTTAATAATAACTGGGAATGTTCCAGAAAATAGCCAACACAAAAGAAACCACATGCCTACATATTCAGAACATTGCATGAGACATGCACTCTATATCTGACTTCAGTGTAATCCTATCTTATTATAAAATCATCGAAAATTAAAAATTAATTAAATAAAACATTCCATTGGAAATTAGAAAATACACATAAAATATTATCGCCTGACGGAAACGTACAAACGCCTATTTATCAAAACAATAGTTCAATTACGAAAAATGAACAAAAAGATATTCAGCCATCACGGTGGACTTAAGTTTGATTAAAGTACTCACGCAGATGCTTTTATGATGATGAGTGTTTCATTCGATTACCGAGCACACACGGGGGAGGAGACTTACGGCTGCTTTATGAACTTCCCTTTATGGGCCGCAACGGTGATTTACCTTGACTTTCCTGGAACGGCGGTTGTAGAAGTGATAATGAATATTATGAGAGATCAATGGAGTATTCTTCAACGGACGATTTGATTACATTAGTGAGTAAGTGTGAAGTCTTTGTCATTCCTTCAACGAAAATGGGTTAGTTGGTACTTTGATCATCAAAAATCAGTTGATATGTTAGGAAATGAGACGGAAAGAAATTCATGACATCTACGGTTTTAAATGATTCCTTCACGATATCGATTTAAATTGATAAATATCTACCAAATTTGAACCAAAGAGCAAGTTAGGGGAAAGAGATGCCGTGTGAACGTCAATGAATGATTGGCCTTAAAACTATAACGGCAAAACCAAGACGTAGACTTCTGGAGCTGGAAGGACGAAGGCAGTAGAATCTTGGAGACAACTTGTCCTAGGCCCCAATCGTACTGTCTTTTGATGGACTGATGATTATGAAGATATGATGATGCACATTGGTAAAATGAGAGGCGTGGAAAATTTGTTGAATCTTGATAAAATCCGTTTCGTCAACCAAATGTTCTATATGGATCGCTCCGGAAGGCGATGGGTCTAACCTCTATAATAGGTGTCCCCACGGTATCTCCTGGGCCTGATGCTTAATCCCTAGCCTTTTCGGTCATCCATGTATAGTATTTGAGTAAACTCCTATACCGTGCGTGTGTGGGGATTTCCGTGTCTCATGGCTAGACCACTTCCCGTTCACCAATCGAGACATATGAGGTGTCATTAAACGCATCTCTGTCCCCTATTGGGAAATTGATAATTTTTTTCTATCCAGCTATGACATTCCAAGAAATTGTCAAAAACATGTTTTTTCGTGTTTTGGATTTATGATCTTTGTGAGTATGACGAGAATTAAACCAACGCCACCTAAATAGATCTATGCAGGTCACATTGATTAAACCCCAAAATAGTAACCTTATATACGCCTTCAGAACAAAAATAAGACCGTGTTATGGAGTTTTAAAATCTTAAAATATGGGACAAACTAGTGGTGCTACAGAATGGCACAGACTTTCCCGTATTAGTTTTCTATTTCCTTGGGGTTTCGCTAGCTATATTGAATTGCCACATACTCTTTCTTGCCAGCTGCCATCTATCACCCCCAAAAGTGCATTTTTTTGTATACCAATATTATAAACAACCCTGTCACATTAACAAAATCGTTCATAGTATGGCATATTATTGCACGAATCATTAAGTCATCGCTATTTCTGCACGAAATATGAGCCATCACTGACGTAATAGTCACGGCCCCTATATATTTTCAGTTATGGAGTTTAAAGAAGGCAGTAGTACCATATAAATAGATTGCAGTGTTCGCAGTAAAATCAAATACGTTATGAAAAAACTTACTTTTAAAAAAATTGGATTACAGCTGCATTTGCCATGAGTGTAAAACAAAAAAGTTTTTTTGTGTTGAACATGTAAGGGTCTTAGGAAATGTATTTTTTACAGATCTCAACATAATTAAATTCTTCACTGGATACGATAGTAAATATTCCGGCTTGTCATTTTTTGTTCACTATCAAAACAGAACTTTCTTCTTTCACATCGTTGATGCACAAATTGTACAATTCGACACGTCTACAAGCACCAAATATGCCAAAAATAGCAACAACCAGAAAATCATACCAGTTATTAATACAATACACCAGTTAATAAATAAAACTTAAGTATTATTGCCACTGTCATTATTATATCTTCATTAACGAAAAGTTTCATCAGCTTTTGTAAGAAGTGTGTTTACATCTGTTGGAAAAATACCATTGCCTTTATATGTTGATATCCCACATTTACGTGTTTCATACTTACTTTGTGAAAAGTTCCAATATCAATATTCTCTTTGATCTTTAGCATTTCCTTTAATTTGGAATAAGTGCACCACAGTGTCGACGGTTTACATGCTGTGGGCTTAATCTTTAAAGAAGCATGCATTAAATTAACAAACATCTTTATTCTAGCATGTGCATTATACTTACTTAACGAAACTGCTCCGATAGATACGAAGAATGGCAGATTTGCATATTTTTTATCCATAAATTTCCTTGACTCTGCTTTTGCAGCTTCTTCCACAATTTATCTTGGCAAATCCATTATGTTTGAATCACGATTTTCAAACTAATTGCCATTTGTAAACAATTTTTTTGTTGCTTAGAATTCACGACGTCAAAACATGAATTTGAGATCTACTACAACTACGAATTACAACCTAACACAATTAATTTCGCTTCCTTAAATCCTTATAATACTGTTTTACGAAAAATGGTGTATGCAATTCGTTTATAATGTTAATTTTTTGCACACGTAAGAAGATATTACAGAACTCACTTCTAACGTCGTTCGTTCAGTAATATCTTCTTATTCGTGTAAAAAAAGGACAACGTTTTAAACTAATTGCATAATATGCTATTGTCATTTTTTTAATATTTCGGTTTCCTATTGGTGGTCCGTCTGTCCGTCTGTGAACACTGCTAGCGCCTAAACCATACTTTCGATTTCTTCAAAAATGGATATTCCCTGGTCGATCTGATTCTAGTCGAAGCTTTGAGATTCTGAAAAAGATTCTTCAAAATTTGGGGGTACTTTATATGAAGCCCCCCGGGGATTTTCAAAATTTTCTCAAAAACGGCTCCAAAAATTTTCCTTTAAATTTCTTGTATGAATAGAGGAAAATACACTTTTTAACATGGCATAGGGCCGATTTTCACGTACAGCTCTGAATTTTCGAAAATTGTGAAAGTTTGAATTTTTTACGGCGTCTTTCTCCAACTACAAAATTGAAGATAGAGATTTTTTCTTCAAATAAAATTTGTTCTGCATATTGAGTTCTTTAATAAAGGTCATGTAAATGTTTTTCAAAATTTTGGTAGTTTTCGTGCAATATTGCGTGCAATATGTGCAATTTTAAAAAATTACAAAAACAAGATTTTCTCAAAAACGGCTCCATATGTTTTCTTTAAACTTTTGGTAGGGATATTGGTAAATGTGCTCTATCAATGACGTAAAAGCCATATTTTTCTATCGTTTGTTTTTTTTCAAAAATTACAAAAATGTAAATTTGTTTACTTGTCTCTCACGTCGTTAATATTTACATTATCGGCGATTATTTCACATTATTATATTTACGAGTATATATACTTTAAATAATGTCAAGTAAAGTTTCTCGAAAACACTACAGTTTTCTGTGAAAAGTAGCTCAAATTTCGGCGTTTTCAGAAATTTTATTTTGAAAACTTATTTTCTAGTATATGGCTGCAAATTGTTTCTTCAAACTTTTGTAACGGATAGTGCTAATTACACTCTTTAGTATAGCGTAAAGTTTATTTTGAGTTATTTTTTTGTTTTTTCAAAAATTACATAATTGTAATTTTTTTGAAAGATCTCTCACATCTTTAATATGCACATTACCAGCAATTTGTAAGAATTATTATATTTATGAGTGTAAGTGCTTCAAATAACCTCAAATAAAGTATTTTGAAAACTCAAAAATTTTCTGTGAAAATGAGCTTCAAATTTCGCACTTTTAGTAGTGCTAAAACGCCATTTTCTCTTAAAGGCACATAATTTTTAAAGAAAATTGCCATTTACGGCTAGGTTTCTGTGTTCTTTAATATTCTAAAATTAATATTTTCGTTCTACCAATAGGAAACCAAAAAATTAAGAAAATGACAAAAATGTACGTTTGGCGGTGATAGATGGTAGCTGGCAAGAAAGGGTATGTCGCAGTTCCGAATAGTTAGCGAAGACCCAAGGAAAAACTAATACGGGAAAGTCCGTGCCATTCTGTAGCACCACTAGTTTCGCGCAGCATTACATAACTTTCTCTATACTACGTATATCACTCCGTGTATACGTACGTTGACGGGAAAGTAAAAACCAAAATATTAGCAACTCAGAGGAATCAAATGTAGTTGTGGAAGATTTTGCGTCAGAATTTTCGAACTAATGGAGAATGTTATTATATTAGTATTAGAGAATAATGCAAAACAACAGCTTACAGGTGATCACATGTGTTCATATTAGAAAATAAAAACGTAAAATAATATAGGTATGCTGTCGCAACATTCACATACCTTGTGGGTATTTTTTTTCAGCGATTAAAATTTTGAAATTGCAATATGATCAGTTAATTTCCCGTTTGAAGTTAATATACAAGGCCATTGAGTGTTGGGAATTTTTGAACTGGAGTATAGTATTAACAGATACAGCGATTCATTGGACATCCAATGGCAGATACTCTGAGAACATATTTGTACAAAGCTACGCATGAAGGAAATGAAGTACAAAAGAAATTTGTAAGACATGAATATACTTTTAAAACAGTTTACAGCGTCGGCGACGCCACATTCAACTAGTATACTCGTGTTAGATGAGTGGTTCTAATGAATGCTGATCAGAGTATGATCTGAACGACGGAGCAATGTAGAATGTGGGGCAAGGAAAACGAGAGAACTCCGATAAAATACGGTGCGAATCCGCTTTACTAACCACAAACAGCACTGAAATCGATCAGAATTTGAATCACGGTATCCAGAGTTGAAAGGCGAGCGTTCTGACCGTTACACCACAGGTTGCATGAGAATTTTCCAGAAACATTTTACGTTAGTCCATACCGCACCAAGTCATACGCGACAGTGTTTAGCAGTTAAATAAACTTTCAAACCGCCAAACAATTTCACGTATAACTTGTGTAGACATGGTGTCGGTATATAGGGCTAACGTGACAATTTCGAAAACAAGTGTACATGACGTTCACTTCAGAGAAGTTTCGCTCCGTCACAACAGCCATTCAGTCAAGCTTCTCCGTAAATATTTATGTTCGTTCACACTCTCCCCTAAAATCATTGATGGTCACGATTTTTATGGTGAACGAACGCACCTCTCATTCAAAGCAGTGTTAGGCCTAAAGTTATCGCAAAAATAATCCGTTAACAATAATTGCTAAGAAACGAATTTCTTAAATAAGTATGGGACTTCGTAATTTCAATAAATTCTTGTGGTGCAGTATATTTTTATCTGATCCTACCAGAGCAAAGCTCCTTACAAGAGAGCCAACTGCAAACGAAAGCAAGAGCACCAATTTCCATCATCGGCAGGACATGGACAGTATCTTCAATTAGTATGTTTCTGTCTCTTCGGCCCAATCTAAACCTGCACCTCGCGTGCTTCGCCGCCGCGGCCTGTGCGCCCGGAGAGCGCGCGAGGGGGTGGCGGCGGGCGGGGTCCGCGGTGCGTCTCCTGACTGCGGCAGCGGGGCGCATGCGCACAGCCCTCGGCCGCGCGACGCGACGCGACGCGACGCGCCCGGCAGCGCGTGGGCAGACGTCGCCGCCCACCCGCCCCCGCCGATGCGCCCTCGTCGATTGCGCCTTTCATCTCGGTTAGTCTCCAATTCGAAGGAACAGAAATGGGTTACGATCACGGTGTAAGATACAGAGGTGTGTCAAGTAACCGCCCTTGGGGCGAAGTTTCTGAAGCCACTTTGAGGCTAGTTCCTCGCTTGTCCGTACGGTGCGCAAGATCAGATTGGGTCACAGTATAAGATGTATATCTTAAGGTGACATCTTAAACTGTGGCTATTACACATTTTTACAAAACATTTCCTACCCATTTTCGTAACTGTTCGCTCTTGACTTTACCAATGCCACCGCGAAACGACAAATCACTGATTTGAAATTTGAAATCAGCATGCCACAGAGCTGTCGAATGGATCACGACCAATCACGACCTTGCCCAAATGAGACTGAAAGATCGCAGCGCTTATATGCGAGAACTGTCAGGACTAGCCTTACATAAGCTTCAGTTTTAGACTGGGAGTGAACACACCTCTATATTTTACACCGTGGTTACGACCCCTTGGTTTCTTAGCATTAGCTATGTATGGAATTTTTTGATCCAGCTTTTCATTGTTTTATTCCCAAGTTCCTTGTAATCTAACGAAACCATAGATACCTCTCACATTGCTCACATTGGCCGTAAATGTAATTTTTTTGATCCAGATTTTCATAATTTTTGGATTTTTTTCTGAGTGTCACAGAATCTAACGATACCATAAATAATACCATAAATAAATCTCACACTGACGAAGGCTACAGAGTTTTTTTTTCAATTTCCGCATTTGATATTAGCAAAAAAGTTTTCTTTGATACTCGAAAAGAAGGTTGACAGATGTGTTGTTAAATGCGTACCATCTTCACATACGATAAAATTGTATTGTCTAACACAAGGAGTGCTTATTTTTCCTGAGTTCCTTGGAATTTAACAAAACTGTAGACACCTTTTACATTGCCGAATGCTACGTAGGTTTCTTACAATTTCTGAACGCTTCGGAAAATAGTAACATTTTTTTCTTGATAGTGTATTAGTAGGCCGACTGAGAGATATTTAAATGCATATCGCTTTTACATACGATGAATATCCTCTTTTATCCAAAGCAAGAAGTGCTTCAGTCCATTAAGTCTCCAATTAGAAGTAACCGAAATGGGTTACGACCTCTAGGTTTTTGGCGTTAGTCGGGTATGGAATTTTTTGATCCAGCTTTTCATTGTATTTTTAATTTTTCCAGAGCTCCTTGGGATCTAAGGAAAACATAGACACCTCTTACATCACCGAATGCTAGATAGATTTATTTCAATTTCTACACGCATCGAAAATTAGTAATATAGATTTTTCTTGATAGTGGTTTAGTAGGCCGACTGGGAGATAGATAAGTGCATATCGTCTTTACATACGACGAAAATCCTATTTTTTCCAACACAAGGAGGACTCCTGCCCAGTTAGTCTCCAATTCGAAGTAACCCAAATGGATTACGAGCCCTTGAGTTCTTGGCATTAGCCGTGTGCGGAAGTTTTTGTTCCTGTATTTCATTGTTTTCGGATTTTTCATAAATCCTCAAAGAATCGAACGATACCAGACACCTCTCACATCTTTCCATTGAAGAGAACACTGTAAAACAAAAAAATGTTTGAGAGATACTTAAGTCTCGTTCGTATGATCTCACAAATCCAAAGCAAAACGCCAATAATTTAGGTTTCTTTTCTTTGGTTTTTACGAATTTTACTCGTCACTTTGTTTCGCAGTCTTTGTGTTGGACAAAAAACGATTTTCATCGTATGTGAAGATGGTATGCATTTAACTACCTCTCTGTCTACTATTTTGTATCAAGAAAACTCTGTATTACTAAGTCATATGATATCATCCGCCATCATATCACATGGCCAAACCACGTTGACCGAGAAAATATCGCAAATATGCCAACTACCCGTGATGAGTCCATGTTACCGTCACTAGTTATGAGTCCTCTGCTACTCTATAGCTGTCTCTCAAAGTGGTATTTCCGAAGTAATAAAAAAATGCAAGTTACGCTCCGTTTCTCGAGAATCGCCACGGTTTTCAAACTCCAGCAGCGTCCATTATTTGCCTTGGTCTAAGAGCGTTAATTACTACCTCCTGTCAAATCATCTGTTCTACATAAGGGCTTGGCTCCCGCGTTGTGTGTGGTGGAAATGATAATGACGTAAATATGGAATAAAATGTGTTGCTCAAGGAGCTCTGGAAAGAAGATGAAAGTTAATAGTGCTCTTAACAAGCAAAACGCATAATTATTTATAAAAATATATTTTATTTTTTGTCCAATAGATACCATTGGATCAACTAAAACCATTATCCATTACACATCTGGGCTCCTGCAGGGGTGAACCATGACCGCCGAGGCGGGCATGGTTTCTGGCGGAGACTTGTAAACGACCACCCGGACCCTGCGTTTTACGGTGGCACTCACTCGGTGGCGTTAGTTTCAAGGTAGAGGCAGTGATTAGGCGGTACTAATCCCCGTGTTACCGGGTTCGTCCAGTAACCCACCCCTTGGTCCCCTGGCCAGTCGACCTCTGGGCGGGATTGGGAAAGGACTACTTTGGAATGATCCGGATCCCACTTATAGAAGTCCAGACGGGGACCATGAACCCTCCTGTCAGGTTGCCTAGGTTCCGGAGGTACTCAAGCCTACAGCATAAAGGTGATTGCAGTGAGGAGACCTGAAGGGAGCCCTGAGCCGCCCGGACGTTAGTTCAGGTGGCTCCCTCTTGGGCTCTTGGCTTCGTCGTGGCATTGGTCCGGTACTCTGGGCATAGAGATGGGACTTGTCCCGGCGCATTGAGTGGTGCATTCTACTCTGGCAGCGGCCTGGAAAGCCGGTAGCCCTGAACTGGGAGGGCGGCCCGACCGAAGCATTGAATGTTGGAGGTTACCTTGAGGGTAAACTGCTTTCTGGCGGGATCCAGAAACCAGCCTGTTGGCGTCCTTGTGCGCTGGCGGGGGAGGGGGTTCGTATAAAGGCTAACGCTTGGGTTCCCACCCCGGGGAGCAATCCCGCTAGTAGTACAAGGAACAGAGTGGTGTGGTAGACCACGCGTTATACACCCACATACACGGCAATGTACACCCGGGCGTCATTAGTGCCAATTAAGACAGAGTAAATTACAAATCAGACCATTTTCTCTTAAAGATATCACATGGGATTAAAAAATGCTAATTTCGCCTAATTAGTTAATACGCTGTTCCTTTTTGGGCATGAATGATAGTGGTCAGTGAGATCACGAGTTTATTTGCAACTGAATTCGCTGTCCTATGCACCAACAGTCTAGATAATACTATAGGGTGAGCACAGATTGAGTCGACATCGAGCCGAATTCATATTCTAGAGGACACGGTCAAATATTTCAATCACTCACCAGAGCACTGGTAGGGTCACAATCTTTCCAATGCAATAACCTACCCTTAGAGTGTGTGTGTGGTGGGGGAGGTGAGATGAATCTCCGTCACAATGCCGGCGTCATGGCAATGCAGCATCAACCCGCTGCCGCAGCGCCCCGCCGGAGTCGAACCCGGTGCCCGCTGTATATAGGCGAGACGTGGGTGGCGCCGTCACGGGTGTGCGCGGCTCAGCGGCGGAGGGAGAGCCTTAAGCGGCGGAGGAGTACGTCGGCTGATTGATTTATAGAATGATTGCGGCCATGTCAACGGCTGTGATCATTAGTCCCGTGAGTGTAGTGAATGTTTTCATGGCTGGAGGTGACGGTGTTCCTCCCTCGCTGGAGGGTGAGATCCGGCGCCAACTTACTTCGGCTTAGCGGGGAATTCTCTCACCAGGTATTTACGACAGTGGGGCCGGAACAATCTGTAAGCTCCCGACCAAACTTCAGACATTTTCAATAGCGTAGTACATATAAGTAGAGTAATCTTTGTGAAGGTAAGGGGAGAGGGTAGATCAAGAAAGAGAAAGCAAAGATCAAGCGCGATCCGTGGCCCGTTTGTTAGGGTACTGCTCCGGCATTCGCCTGGTGTAGATCGTAGAAACCACGGAAGTCTCTATTAGATCAGTCGGCCGTTAGAATTCTCCCCCAGACAGCGGCTGGATTCGACCCCGATATCTAGTTAGTGTTGAAATCCTCCGCTTTCGGTTCTCGAACCCTACAACCTCCTGGTCAGAGTCGCTGCAGAGAGAGGCAATGTTGGCTGTGAGCTAAACTGTCTTTCGTAATTTGGTTGGGATCGTTAAGTCGGGCGCGTTCGTCACGTGCGCAGGCAGGCCTACGCCTGTCGACAACTGACTCAGGAGACGCCTTTTAGATACCAAGAGAAAACCCGAAAAGCGATGCGCCGGCAACTCAGCAAACATGACAGTGGACGAGAATGGACAATGGCGTCTGAATATTGCAGCCGAAAGTCAATATTGATCATCTCCATCGACTTACGTCGGCGTGGCGGGAAATTCTTTGATGGAGCCGCGAGAGAACTAGACTAGATTCGACTATTGTCTCAGTAGTTTGATGAGTACTTCCTTATTAATTGTCGAAATACTGAGCTGTCACACTTCTAGTTTCTGCAAGTTGGTTCCAAATGTGATATGCATCAGCTTTTGACAAACAAGATCGCATACGTAATACAACCATCTATTTTCTCGAGTCCCGCCTCGGGCATGGATGTGTTTGTGTATGTCTGCATGTTTGTGTCGTCCATTCATCCTTCACTATCAGCATCATTGCATGTTCCATAACCCCAGAGCTAGCAACCCTGAGGGATAAAAGTCGGATTCAGCATAATGCTGATGAAAAAGTCACATACACTTGCTGCGGGATAAATGTTACTAAGCCTCGGGAAGTGCAGATTTATGTCCGCGTGGTCCTAGGCGGCCATTTCGCGACCAAAAAAATAATACACATAATACTACATAAATAACGACCGATATGATCAATGAAGATTTTCGGTATGTTTGAATTATTAATATGTAGGTCACTCCAAAGGTAATGCACATTAATTTTTTTAAATTCATTTTCTTTTCTACGTCTTTGCTCTTTGCAGCTTCCATAGAATCATTCTTCTCGCTTGAATTGAAATTTAGTTTAACCTGTTTTCGCAAGTTTTACTCTGGTAGCACGTTGAAGATAACTGCGGTATTACATGTTCATCGGAAGCAACGCGTTATGAGAGAATTCCTGTGCTGTAAGAATGAGACAGTGACAA
This sequence comes from Acheta domesticus, assembly GCA_031308135.1. Lineage (NCBI taxonomy): Eukaryota > Metazoa > Arthropoda > Insecta > Orthoptera > Gryllidae > Acheta > Acheta domesticus. The sequence goes on along the minus strand of JAHLJT010003656.1, from coordinate 109,929,281 downwards.
ACATTCACAAGAGACTAAAAATGATTATGGAGATGTTGCTGTTGATTGCAGTTGTTGGAATTCCAGACTATCTGGTGAATTAGGGCAAGCAAAGACTCAGGTTTCTCCACATTTTGGCTGATAAACGTGTAACCGTGAAAGAATTGTCAATGAATGTGGGTATAGAAGAAGCGCATATGTGCAGAATACTGAAAGAACTGCAGTTAAAAAAGGTTAGTGCCAGATGGTTTCCAGGAGATGATGACTCCTTCGTGAGTGCTGCTATTCAGGGGTTCAAAATGCGCTGGTGCAGACTTCTATCGTGAGGGTATACATGCCCTTTTCCAGAGGCGTAAGGCAGTAGAAAGAGACGGATATCATGTGTAGAGGTGACTTTTTGTTCCTCAAAGATGGATCAATGTATAAAAGTTCAAAAAGATCCAAAAAGATTTCGGACAGTCAAATTTATTACATTAAAAACTTTTATTTGTGGCATAACGTTTTGAATGGTTGATGCACCTTCATATTCAGGCCAGTACACATATATACGAATAACTAAAATTATAAAAAAGTACACATACGAAATACAGAACAAAAAGGAAAACACAAATAAAAGTTTTTAATGTAATAAATTTGACTGTCCGAAATCTTTTTGGAACGTTTTGAACTTTTATATCAATATATGTGACAGCCTTATAAAAGAATTTCATGGATCAATGTACTTTACAAATAGCACAAGTATGAAAAATAAAATAAATGTTTAAACATTTTTTGTGCATTACTTTTGAAGTGACCCTCGTAATTCGTAGTTTTAAGTTCGAATTAAGGCAACTTTAATTTGCAGCTTAAACATCGCATGGCAATGAACCAAAATGTCAAGTTGATTGTGGTATTTCAGTGTGATCTGGAAAAGAATATAAAATATTACCAGTTCTTAAAATAAATATGATTACTAGATATAACTCTCGCCTGTCAAATGGACTACTACTCGTAATTATCCACGTCAATTATCTCACGTCAACTTTTTTTTAGAAACCGTAGGGTATTTTAACTTCCTCGCTGAAAAATGCAGTGTCTTTCAGGGCAAGGATAATGAATGAAAATGTCCTGTTCTCAATTAGAAGATGATTTATTAAGCGCCGAACAATATAAAGGAGTTATGGAATCAGCTAATAGGCTCTTAATGGCGCTTCTAACCGATATGATCATTAATTGTGCAGCCGCGCCGCGTCGCGCCCGGACGCCCTGCTTGGGCAGGGGTTGCGCCTGGGCCGTGGGGACGTCTCCCTGCGACGCACGTGGGCTACCATTGGGCGGCAGCGGGCGAACAACGAAAACAGAGTAGTGCAAATAGGATGAAGGGTCATGATGAACTAAATGGAATGACACAAATATTATTGGTTGACAGAAGACCGGTTCGCGGCAGCGCTTCTGACACACGATTGCCTCCTTCGCATGCCCGGGAGGTCATGGGATTCGAGTTCTGACGATGACAGGTTTTCGACCCCCCACTTACCTGGGTCGAATTTAGTCACTGCCTTGGGGATTCTAGCGGCCGGCTGCTCCGCGGTTTTCCGAGGTTCCTTCGATCAATGGTATGCGAATGTAGTACTCTAACAAACGGGCAGCGCACCGCGTGCGATTTTTCCTTCCTCGTACTTGTTCCTCTTCTGTTATACATATACTGCTTATCCTTACATGCGCTATGCTACCACACATGTCGAGATATTAGACGGAAGTTCAGAACCGGAGTTTTCCCCAGCCAGGTATCTTCCACCAGCTGGGCCCCGACCGGTCTCCCGTCATGTGTAGTAGTGTAGTGCATGTTAGTGCAAATGTGTGTGTGTGTGTGTATGTAAGGGGTGAGGACAAGAGAAGTCTGAATACTCGACTGAAGCTGTGACCCTGAGAGATATCTGAAGGATACTCCCCACCGCAAACCGATGTGTAGGTCGGCGCCGCATCTCACGTTTCTAGAGAGTGCCACATAAAGAGATATAGAAGAATTCACGTAAGAAAAAGCAAAAGTGACAGCTCGCTAAACAAGTGAACATCACATGTAATTCAGAGAAGTATCCCTCCGCCGCGGCAGCTGTTCAGCCACGCCTCTCCGTAACCTCACTTTAAAGGGTTTGTTTATGGCTCCCGTGAAGAGAACTATATATATGCAGAAGTCTAAGAGTTTCGCTCATGTATATGCACGTACGCGAGTCCGCGAAATATTGAAATTTAATTACGCATGTGGAAAAATATATTAACATACTCTCATATGAAGTGAAAGAAAACTGCCACGAATGTAAATAGAAAGAAAAAATATTTTTCAGAGGACGTTCAAATACCTTTTCTTTGAGTCTCACAGCGCAGCAAAGGGCCCGTGTATTTTTGTAATAAAGAGTCATTTATTTATAATTACAACACCCCGATTTTCCATACTTAGTACAATTGCTCTCATAACTCAAATGTGACTTAATTGTTTTGTATGTCAAAAATGTTCTACAAGACAATGCATTCCTTAATCTAGTATGTCTATTTTCATCTCTTATTTCTTGGATGAATAATCATTTAAATTCACTCTTACTAATTAAAACATCTTATCAGTGAACGCTATCTTTTACTTGAATTCTTGCATCCTCAACTCAAGGCTTTACTAAATTTTCTCCAGAATTGTTTCCTTTACAAGCATCCACTTAACAAATTAATATCTATTTTAAATACTTAATTATCAATAGAACATAATTCAAGAATGTAAAATGAATAGATGGGTTTGAAAACTGTCCTATAAAGGTGAATAAAAAAGAAAAATTCACAAGAACATTTATTTATCACTTTGACCAATGGGGTGGAATTGCCATTACACTTGAGCTCCAAATTTGGATCCATCCCAGCATTTATGTATAATAATAATAATAATAATAATAATAATATTTTATTCATTTTCACATAAGTTAATGAATGCAGTTCAAGCACACTAATAATGAAAACAAAAACAAAGAAATGGTACAGAAACAACAGAATTTGTAAACATGGAAGTTTTACAAAACAGTATCCTATCATTATGGATAATTATATAATATATTTGTTGATACAAAGAAAACTGTCACAAATAATATACAAATTTAAAGAATAAAAATCTACAAATACAATACACAACACAACTTTAAAATACTATCTACAAAAATAATACAAATCTTTACAATACAATCTATAATATACACTATACATTTTTAAATGTATATTGTATGGTATTTGTAGATTGTCTTTTGAAGTTGCATTGTGTATTGTATTTGTAGATTTTTATTCTTTAAATTTGTGTTTATATAAAATTTAATTATTTTCTTGTGTCAGTAGAAGTTTCCTCGAACAAAAAGACAATAGCATTAGCATTCTATTTAGTTAACTGTTATTTAATATTCTGTTTTTTAGTTGAATATTTCCTCTCTTAAAGCACCATGGCTTGTCATTATTGGGATCAAGAAAATACTTCCCTAGAAAATTAGTAATATCCAGTCTCAAAGGTACAATCTGAAAGATGGTCCGGGGCCAACTGCTTCATTCTCAGGCAACCAAATGTGGATCTATTGAAGATAAAGTGAAATGTAATAGACGACAAAATTTATAGTTTCATTAATTAAAATATATGGAAACTATACTACAACAGGATCATCTTTGCTACTTTACCCATAAATACAGTACAGTTCTGGTTTTCCTGTACAATACTACTACAAAATAAATATACAGGACAAGTAATAAAATATAAATTATAACTTGCCCTTTTCACACATCCCGTAAATCATTTTCCTGATGATGCCTTTGCCAAATTCGTCCACTTTGTCTATTACATATGCTCTTCGCCTCCTTATTTCCCAGGAGTTTTCAATTCACTGATGTCCTTTTTATAATACCTAAATAAACAGAATTCCTTCAGTTACACTTATATCAATTCCACAACAACAGCTATTAAACTGTAATTATAATATAAAAACTTACTGCGTGACAGTAATTTTGCTCAAATTCAGCTATTCCATTATTCCATTATTCCATGAGGCTCACAGCAGAACCGGATTCTAACCTTCCTTTCCTTTGCATTTCTCGGATTTTTCTCGCGAGAAATATAATATCCTCTTGTCGCTGGCGTGAACAACAATTCTTCCTGCGACCACTCCGACGTTCCACGATTCGCAATGGTGTTATTATTTAAAAAATAAATAAAAATGCAAAGCACAGAACCGCGAAACGCTCACAATCAACACAAGAGCCAGGAAACACGTGCACCAGTACGCACCTTACATTCAAAACTCGGTTTTAAAATAAACATAATACTTATCACACAAAAAGTAAATTCCATATAATGTGTATAAAAAAAGAAATTTTTACAGAAGAGCACGTAGCACTGCACTTCCTAATTTCAATTATTTCTCGTGGCGCACTATATTTTCGGCGGACGAGGACATCACAAAAGGAAGCGTCGAAACCATTTACAAGTTAGCCAACTGCAAACGAACGAATCGAGGAAGGAGATTTCAATGGGATCAAGGACACAACGACCACAGAACCTTCGGTTATGTTGCCAGCACTAGCTGTCAAAATTGCTTGTTCTTACATGAATCTCTCTTTATAAAAACTCGGAAACAAATACTTACGTACTCAGTTGACACTTGTTTCAGGCAAGATTCTGAAGAAGTCATGAGAAACAAACGTTGACAAGAAGGTGTAAACGTGCGAATGCACAAAGTTTAATAACTGAAAATGGTGAGTCACTAAATACAATTTTTAATTTCACCTTGGCGCTGATTCAACGTAGCAGATAGATTTTTTAGTGTTTTTATAAATGGACCATGAAATCCAACTTAAAGAGAGGAGTCTGTATTATTGTTTGTTTATGCGCGCGTCTGAAGCACTCTAAGCCTCGCGGGCGACGTTTTTGAGATAGGAATGCGAAAGAAATGTGTTTTTTTTCGAACATCGATGTATTTACAGTATTGTGTAAAACTTCAAATAAGAAATAATTTCTGATGGGACCATTATCAGTTTATGTATATAAACGAAACAAACGCTTTTTTACTATCTTCATGCAGCGTTCATTATCTTTATAATTTTAATTTTGTTTGCTGTTAAATTGTAATTATAAATTAATAAACACGATCTCTGTTAAATTAAACATTTTGTTGCCCCTAAATTAATGTTGAAGGTTAGTAAACCACCTTCAAAATATCGATATTTGGAAACATCCAAGATTTTTGATGGATTCATTGATTAATGATTCCGGGCGCGACAACTAATAAGGTCACTCGTTCCGTAAGTGTAGTGCATGTTCTTTTCTCGGGAGTGGCGGTGATCTTCCCCCGCTGGAGGGTGAGATCCAGCGCTGCCCTGGCACTGACCAGGGTATTCCCCAACCAGGTATCTTCCACCAGAGGAGCATCCCCACAGCCGGGATAAGCTCTAAGCCCCTGACCGGTCTCCCGGCATGTCTGGTAGTGTGGTGCTTGTTAATACAAGCGTGTGTGTGTGTGTGTGTGTGTGCGTTTGTGTACGTAAAGAATGAGGACAGGACAAGGAAGAGAAAGGAAAGATCGCTCGCGATCCGTGGCCTTTGTCAGGGTACTCCTGCATTCACCAGGTGTTGATTGGTCAAACCACGGAATACTACCGAACAGAGCATCCGGCCGCTAGAATTCTCCTCCAGACAGCGACTGAATCCGACCTATCTATTTAGTCAGTAACGGATATCCTGTTCCCGTCGGGACTCGATCAGGGACGGTTCCCGGTCAGGGGCACTTCAGTGACATCAGTTGACACCCTGAGCTACCTCTCCCAGTTTTCGTTTTCGATGTCGCATCAGTAGTTTGAGGAGCGAGTGGACGAGAGGCGGCGTTGAGTGGCCTCACCGGCCCAGGGGGAAGAGGGGAGGCGTCCAGCCCCGCACTGCGCGAGCATCGATCGCAGCGTCACGGAACGTCACGCAGGGGGGTTGGCACCCCTGTCCCAGAGCGGCTCCTCTGGCGTCGGGTACTGTGCGCGCGACCCATGGAAAGGTGTCCGCTTCTGTGAGGCTGCGGAGAACACGCGATGTCAAAAGAGCATTTTACGAGTCGCCCGTAATTGGTGATCTTTGTTATCGGACGGTGTAAAGCTCATTTAAGGTATCGGGATGGAAGTGTAGTGTATTCTTTGTGGGACGCATCAATCGTGAATTCTAATATTCTATGTTGCTTTGAAGAAATACGGCATCGTTTTCTATCAAATGAGACACCGTATCAGCAATGGTGGACGAAAAACATTTAAACGAAGAGATGTTGGCCGCTCATGTATTAATTTCGAAAAGTGGTATAATAATATCAAGTGATGGACCGGTGAAACCTGTTTTGAAATTCCTTCAATGGAAAAATAAATAATTTATAATGGAGCTCGTCAAATTATTGTAAATAGTTGGCGATAGGATTCCTATAACTGATTGGCAATAGAATACAGGGTGGAAAATATTTTTGTAGTTTTGACGACTAAAATTTTTCGTTTTGATGAAGGAATTATTTCAATGTTGTGTAGGAATCAATATTTGCCTCACATATCAACTTTCAATTTCAGTGATGGCTGAATTGATGGCTCATATCCAAGACAATAAAATATTTTGTATTATATTCCTGGGTGAAAAACAATGACGAAATTTCCGGCAGTTCGTCAATTAGTTTCAGATAAATCTAAGAGAATTACTAAATGATCGGAAAAGCTTATTTCTATGTTTGAAATTTTGTCAAATCTACTTATTTTATTTTAATTTATTTTTATGACTTTTTATGTTAGCTAGAACCAGAAGAAAATCGTCGTTAGTTATTGAGATTTTAACGATCGTACAAAGATTTCAGTAGGGCAATAGCTATTTTTATTTGCGGTAGTGAATTTCCATTCACCGGGATCCTAAGCGAATTGTTTACTCTGGAGCTCTGCTGAAAAGGCAGATGCACCCATCAGGCGTGGCGTGCACTAGCACAAGCTACGCTGACCGAGGCTGAATCTATGACAACGCAGCCGCTCGTGTTGGCGGAGCGCGGCATTTGCGGCCGTGATGCGTTTCGGTCCCGCGTGTGTCGCTCGGTGCATGTTCATGTTCCGTGCGAGCTTAACACGCTGATTGCTCTCCCGTATCTGATTTCATGCTGACACCATTCTGCATGTACAGCGCTTCTGCATTCATGAGTGGACTTGTGTGTATGTGTTGCCTGCTGGCACATTGGGTTAAACACATCAGTGTACTACGTATATATAGAGGGGCTGCGATATGGTATTAGTTCTTAACTTCATTTCCTGTCAGCTATTGAATTGGTGCTCAGTTCGTAGTTTATTCAAGTTCGCTGGGGCAAGGTATATACTAAATTGAGCTCCCGTACAGTCGTATGACACAATAACGTTACTAGCGAAGTGAAGCTTTACCAGATTAGTACTGTTTCAGACTCTATTAAAAGGGATTTGGAACTATTATATACTTTTAAAATTTTTCTCAGTTATAGTAATATGCGTACAGATGTACTAGAGAATTGAAGTTTTGAATCACGATTTGGGCTACATTACAAGTAGCTAATAAATTCTATACATCAATAAAAGATTGCTCAGAATACAATCTATTTAACAAAAAAGGAGAAAGAAAAAAGATAATGGAATGGGAACTTTGAAAGAAGCTATTGCAAAAAAATAATAAGTTGATTGCTGCAAGATCATGAACTACCGGGTGTTTTTTTATCGTTCGCCGAAGATTCCGGCCGCGTCGCCCGGGCAGTCGAGGACTCATTCGCCCGGCAAACCGCTGACTCAACTCCCGTACTATCCGAGAATTATCGCTGCGTCGCTTAACGTACCTTCAAGAAGATGCTGAAAGTGGTGTCCTTCGGCTCGAATGCATTCTTGGCACCTCCGAAACACATTCTGATTTGCCCTTTGAAGTAAGTCTCGAGAAATTGCTGCGATTTTCTCTTCAATACGACTTTGTGCGTAAAATTGATCCCTCCACTTCGCTTTTTCTCTTAGATTCTGCGGATTTTTACTGTAACTCGTCAAATGTCATTATATGTATTTCATTTCCTTTTTTCATCAATTCTGTTTATAATTTAATGGATTTGTTCTGAAAATTGTTCATTGTACAAAATAACACCATCATAAAACAGATATAAAGTAGATTTCTTCTTTAGTTTTCAGCATCTCCGCTGGTGTGATCTCTCATGCCGCTAAGCAATTAAGAGCTTATGATGATGAAATGGATGCTTAATGGGACATGCGAATGTTTGCTATTGCCTTCCACTGTACATTGAAATTGTGAAAACCTGCATTCATTACACGGGATCTGAATCCACAACTTCACTCCAGTCTGCGCCTAGGTCGGGCAGTAAATGAACAAACTTAGAGGAAAGTCAGTTATATAAATTTAAAGAGAATCGTTCATTGTTCGCTTCCCTGCATTATACTAATTTTACTGTACTATGAAACGTTTAATTTCTTTTCAATGATATCTTTGCATTCCATTCAGTTACATATTACTTTAATAATCATCAATAAGTGGTTTCTATTGAAATTATCTTTTTTTAGGTGGAGAGTAATTTCTTCGTCTACTTAATCTTGATCTTAATATTATTTCTTTTTGGTACCTATTGCCTTTTGAAGTAAAAAATTACAGAAGAATCCATTCATTTTCAAAACTTTTGACCTTCTCGCTCCTGATTACTTTTGTCATTGAATGAAAGACGCCAGAGTGTACTTGCCTCGTGTGTAGTATTAATATTTTAGTGTCGTTACGACGAAGTAGTTCCGAGAGAGGTCTGAGAGCTAATTTATTTATAATTACGAATACTTTGATTAATTTCTTCGGTTAAATAATTCCACTTCTACTTTCGTATTGAAGTTCCTCCGTATTGATTCCAACGTGCCTTTACTTTCTCTTGCTTATTTCAACGTGCTTTACTATTTGATGGTACTGAAATCTCTTAGTTTTGATGGCAGTTCTTCCAAAGATATTTTCTATGAGAGTTTGAAAGGCGAATTCTACTACTTCTCATTTCCATCGGAGATGTAGCTATTTTCACACTTCCCTGGAGTCCTTTGAAAATCTTATGTATAAATAAATTAGGAGTGTGTGTCTGTGATCTCAAAATATTTCTGTTTGTTGACTCATTATTATTTAGATGATATAAAAAACAAATAAGTTGTTTTTTATTTGTGTCTGTCTGGGTCAATTTTGGATCGGTTGAATGCATTTTGATGCGGCTTCAACTGAAAGAAAGAGTGTAATGTCGGGGAAAACTTAGGCTATTTTTAAATCATTGTTGTATCTTATATAAAGAACACGTTTGGTTTATTTTTCATACAAATATACAATTTTATTCAGATCTCAAAGAAATATTCAAACCAAAGAGATAAGGAGAGTCTGTTCACTTGAGATTTATGAAAAGTTACTGTCTGCATGAGATTGCGAAAAAGTGACCTTATCCCCCTTTCCTACCCCCGGAGAGCAAAATAGAGGTTGTCCCACCAACTATGGACCACCCCCATAACTTCTAAACGGTTCAGGATATCGAAATACAGATTTCGCTGAATAATGCGGAATCATGGGGCAAGGAACATGCCGTAGAGAAATTGAATATAATATATTGTATTTAGTTTCCGAGAAATTTAATCATCTTTGATTTTTAAATAGAACTATATATTTTTCTCACCAGCAATGGATAGATCATGAAGAGAGGAATAGAATGATGTTTCATATGTTAGTATTTTGATAGTAATTTGCGTATAAAATTAGACTTTCTGATATGTGATTTTGAATGAAACGGACAATATTTCGTGTAGCAGCGCTTGCAACAGTCGCCGTTGGTTAACGATTGGTGAAAAACCTTCGCGGCGTCGAGACTGTTTCGTGGGGACAAGAAGTGTGAGAGGGGTGGCCATGGGGGATAGAGGCGTAACTACAGCAATTCATGGTCTTAAAACGAAGATCATATGAACAAACATCAATATTACCGATCAGGAAGATATTTTTTTCCCATTTGTTCATCTGAATTGAACTTTTCTTCTAATGAAATTCCAAAGCAACGTTCATCGCAAAGAACAAATTAAAAATAATTTGTAGCGGAAGGAAGAAAATAATAAAAGTCCTTTTCAAACTTACAAGAATCGATCTGAGTGTGTTATGCCAGAAACCAGCTATCATTTTAAAACAAGGGAAGGGAATGAATGCTTAAATATTTTTATTGTAATATCTTGATTAATTAATTAAATAATAGAGAGATAGACATTTTTTCTTTGCATTTACTCTTCATAAACGTCTTATTTAAACAAGTACCAAAAGAACAAAGCAATGCAAATTTTGAAACACTCTTAACAGACTATCAGGATAAATTTACTAAACTTTAACACAAATGTACATCTGTAGTCTCGACTGCTAATACTGATTGGAGAGTTTCTCACTTCATGACGGCACGTGCTGCCTCAAACTTCAAAATTTACGGCAGAAGACGGAAATGTACTGTTTTCTTTTCCATTTATGAAGAGCAGTAGAGGTATGGTTGCGAAGTGGACGAATGATCATCTTAATTAAAAATGAAATTTACCAACAAAGAGACGGTGGTTGCATTCTTGTCAAGTTTGAAAATGATATTTATTGCTAAAGAAGACAAGTTAAATGAAGATAAATCAATGGAAAAAATCCCTCATTCTGATCATTAAAATTGGTATTTTTTAATGTGACTTTTGTGTCAAGATTCTGGATTGCTGTAGTGAGGCCTCTAATCCCTCATTGCCACCCCACTCAGTCTCCTCTCTCCACGCAACAGTCTTGACGCCGCTAAGGCCATTTTCCGCGAAGGCGACTGTTGCAAGACTGCTACACGAATATTGTCCGTTTCATTCAAAATCACGTGTCAGAAAGTCTAATTTTATACGCAAATTAATATCAAAATCCTAGCATATGATACATCATTTTATTCCTCTTTTCATGATCTATCCATTGCTGGTGAGAAAAATATATAGTTCTATTTAAAAAATCAAAGATGATTAAATTTCTCGAAAACTAAAAATATTATAGACAATTTATCTACGGAATGTTACTTGCCCCATGATTTTGCAAGATTCAGCGAAAACTGCATATCGATATCCTGAACCGTTTAAAAGTTATGAGAGTGGTCCATAGCTGGTGGGACACCCTGTATAAGTGCGGGCTATTTCAGCTGTTTGCAAATATTTCAAAAAGGGTGAGTAATTCCATTCAACATTTATTGATGTCCATAAATTTTCTTACTAAATGCTTTTTAATTCATTCCAATAGAGTCAATATGCTTTGAGTAATTGTAGGTCAAAATTGTCACCGGAAGTTTGCCAGGAGTATGGAACACTGTATAACGTATTTACAACTGTTCATAGCAATAGTGTTCATAGCTAAGATGACTATGTAGGGTCACGGACGGAAGGGGAGGGATGGGGTCATGAAAGATGGGGCTGGGCGAGAATGGGAGGGTTTGGGCAGTAAGGGGCAGGACAAGGACGGCTAGGGTGGGGATACACTATACACAAATTTCATTCATTTTCCTGTCTAATAGACGAAAATTAAATGTTTGTAATAAATAAATACCCGAGCAACGCGGGGAACTTCTGCAGTACAATAAAATGTCTTAAGATTGGCATTTACCAACTCTGCAATAAATAACTGTTGCATTCCTTTTTCGTTGCAAATGTATTATTGTCTTCGTTTTAGCATCAGTGTTAAATCACACTTATTTTTTGCTATAATTTACGTTGCACATAATTTTATACGTCACGTTACTACGGATCCATTACTCATCAAATTGTTAAAGAGCGATGAGATCGAATATTTGTACTGCGTTACGTAATTAATGCGTAAAGTAATTTTGCGATTCTAATTGAGAAAAGTTCTTAAAATTCTAAAAGATCGTTCATTGTTATTTTATTTTAAACTGTAACTTAAAAGTCTGTAAACTAAAAGGAGAGATGTAATTGGAAGAGAAAAACCAACAAGAAAATAACGTATAATCCGAGAAAGATAATGTCATACCTTTCCCCTAAAACTAGGATCTAACGACTGAGATAAGTCAACGGGTTCCTGGCAAAATGCGATTGTCCGGTTAGACTGATTGCGGTGGGGTCTTTCCGTCGCGGAAGAAGGATCAATCAACGTCTCCCCGCGGCAGCTCCGCAATTGCTCCGAAGCGGCTCAGGCGTCCCTCAGGGTTCCTTGCGATTCTCGGTATTCGTAAATACAGTTACTAAATGTGAATGTCATTCGCAGCAACTTGGCACGCGGAATTTTAAATGTATGATAATTTTAAGAATAGACGAACAATTAAAGAATAGACAGAAATTGAAAGAAGAATAAGCTCCATATTGTATTGTATTGTATTGTCCATCACTATAATGTATTCTTCAAAATTGTAATGTTTTTATGAGAATTTTGGAAAATATCAAGGATACTATATAAATATAAGGGTTTGTGGCAGAATTCGATTGTCCGCTTAAACTCTTTGCGGTGGAGTTATATTTCGATTATTACGTATTTTAAAAACTGATTTTAGTACTCGTACTATAGACGTTGTTGTCCGGTTTGTATGGCGGTTTGCAATGTATGTTTTCAAAAGAAGAATGCTCTCTCTGCCTTTTCTACACAAATGTATTAGCGACAAGATTAACCAGAAGTAAGCACATAACTTGCAGATTTGCATTGCGCGATGTTGGTTTTTATGTGAAATGAGTTTCTAACTTCCTTCTGATTACATATACCTTCTTGTCGTAATATTTCTCATTTTGATATAATATTCTAAATTTTCTCATGAAAATCATATTAGATGAAAATCAATGAATGATATATCCGTATCGGTGACTGTCCTTGTTCATTTATTCTAAACTGACAATCTTGCCCCCAGTCAGCCTCGTGGCCGAGATCGCTAAGGCAGTAGTGCCGTACTGATCTTGTACCGTGGGGTCTCGGATTCGAGTCCCGCCTTGGGCATGGTTGCATGTGTTTGTCATTTCACCCCATATCATCACCATATTGTTTCACCCTCATACCATAATGTTACATCGAATAGTGATCGCTAGCGAGCAAGTAGTTGATGCGACCTTAACACAAAAAAATCTTGCCCCCAGTCGCAGCGTAGCGGAGTTATTCGGGAGTCGTTCCATGCACGTTAGTGCCGGCAGGTCGCGTCATTCTTCGCATTCTGTTAGTAGGTGGCATGGGGTCAATCAACGGCGACCACCCGGAGACAGGCCACTCCTCTTCCGCCCTTTGCGGGCGGGCGGGCAGGCGGGCGGTGGACGGCGGGCGAATAACAGGTGCGCGTGGGCGATAGCAAGCGACAACAAAACGCGCGCCTTCCGCCCCCTCCCACGGCGCCGCGGCGCAGCGGCCGCCGGCGGGTGGCGGCGCGGAATGGGGGGCACTCCTGGCCCGTAACGAGGGCCTTATCGCCACGGCCGTCACGCAGTGGGGCAGGCGCCCTCCAGACGGAAATTTCGAGCAGTACTTTCTACGCCGCGACTCCCTTATTCCTGCCTTGGCGTGACATTGGCGTTCTCGCACCCTAGTGGAGACTTTATTCACTTAAGATGTTATTTCAGATGAAAAACACACACACAACATTGTCTGTGCTCAGAAGTTGAAAGCGAACAGTCTGTCCTTGAATCCAGCACTCTCCGCCTTCAATGGTGCAGTAGAAAGAGACGTTTCCTTTCTTGAAGTTTTCATTTATTTTACATATTTATTAACTTATTTGTTTATTTCTTTATTGCATTTCCACCCCGCCTGCGGTGCGCCGCCCACTGTGCGTCGCGAAGGCGGCGCACGCAAGTCCTCCGCCCACGCGCCGCGCAACCACAGGGGCCAGATCCAGGAGGGGATTACGGCCTGAATTATGGGGATGTGCAACGGCGAAACTTCGCCGAACTTTCCTAAGTGGCTGGTAAAAATTTAATTTGATGGGGTGTTTACCAACTTATTTCTTAATACTTTTTTGTTTTTGTACTTTACTTTTATTTTTTAATTTAATGTGGTTTAGTTTTCTTCTAAATACCTATTTTCTTGAATGTGAATATTAATTTTCGGGTTTCCAACGTCAGGTTGTTTGTGTGTACAGAATGCGCCGGAGACCTTCCCTACCTTTCTGGCAAGCAAATTTCTTTCTTTGGCAATGGAGTCATACGATATTTATTCCTTTAACAAGAGTTCTGGGTAGCCCATTACTTTCTTAACAAACAACTAATTTTATACAACGCTGAACGAGGTTCTCCGCTATTAACATTATGCGGATTCAATATAACGCATAAGATTGATGTAGACTTTAAAATTGTTCAGATGGATGTCGTAAATTGTTGAAAGTAATAGGATTGTCTAAATTTTCCCTTTGAGTTTGGAAAGCTAAGTTTCTTTGGAACCTTAATTACTTGTGCTTTGAAAGCCAGTTCCTGCAGAGTGCTTTGATACACCCTGCCAGGATCTTTAGGAGATCTCGTAGAGCTATAATGGTTCTGTTGGCAATACGAGAATGCTGCATAAAGCTTATAATTTGGTATATAAACTTATTAAATAGTCTCATGAGAATTTTCACGGAGGCAGCTCGTGTTTTATGAATGGTAAATAAGTCTCGATAACGAATTTCAAGAAATTGCCTAAATCCGTGACTATTTAGCATAAACAACGATTGTAATACGGAACGAGCAAATTTGTCTAATTTGTACCATTAATGATATAGCATTGCATAACGTATGACGCTCCCATACCACTAACTCGCGCCCTTTCCAAAAAAATGTTAATATTATCTTCTTCATTTCAGGGTATTGCAATCTTAGTGGGGTTTATTAATTAAGATTACTTATTTTTTATTCTTTCAATTACTTTGCCACTCTCTTACATAAATCATCGACACATTATTTGCTTTAAATTTTTTTCCTCGCCCCTTTTTTCGTGGATGTGATAACTCTTTGTTCGAAGTAATTTTAAGAGTATATAATCCAGTGTAAAATACGACAAATCGATCGTTATTAACTGGATTTTGTTTTTCGAGCACCCTTTTTTATAACCATAGGAAATTAACAGATAAAATATTTTAATTATACAAGTAACACGAAAAGTTTGGTGGTCCTTTGGAAAAAATTAACCTAAAGATATACTGACATAGTTTTTACGATTTGCATGATTACTCTCCTACAGCTCCGATATTTGTATTGACGATTTTTTTATTTATGCGTAAAAAGGAAGGTCTAAAATTAAAGGTTCTTGCAGCAAATAAGAATGACAGCACCTCTTGTCAGCGCTTTGTCACTGATTCCCACTCCGCTTCTCAATACTTCTCGTCCCTCCGCCCTTCTGTTCCCAGGCTGCAGAGCTCTTTTGCCCACTCTGCCGTGTATAAAACATACCACTGAGTGGACGGCACACGCCAGCTGCGCTTCGTGTCTGCATCAGTTAATGATTGCTGCTGGTCACGCCAGCAAGTTAAAGGGCATGGCGTGTGGCTAGATAAACTAATACTAACGGGTGCTAGGTCCATGGCGTTGCAACGTTTTTGCGTAACACTATACTTATCATCACTTACCCTCTGCACTTGTGTAATTCAACACCACATTCAAAATGTAACATTTTCTCAGTGCACTGTAACAGCATTGAATGTTATAAATCTAAATCTTAAATATAAATCTTTTTAATTTAATCCAGCACGTATCTCCAAACAATTGGTAATTGGTTTTGATAATTTATTTGTCTCTGTTCTCTGTTATATGTTTGTAAACAGTCAAATCGATGCCCTGTCTTAAACCAATTTATTCGGATTGATTTACTCCCTTCTCAGTATTCCACCTTTAATCAAGCTTCAGAGGTCGCCTCGCTTTACTCAGCTGTTCTCGATTTCTATCAGAGGGATTCCCCAAGGCTAGCGAAGTGTAACCGAAAGGTCAAACATTAAAATAAAATATACTACTCGTATTAGTCTAAGTTGACTCAAAGGGATTGTCGACAGATAGTTTGTACTTTCCATGCCTCATTTTCATACATAAACAATCTATTCTTCTTGTAAGTTAACTGGGATTTCATTGCTGTGAAAACACGAAGTAACTACTTTTATCTGATTTAGGATTTATTTACACACAATGGTAACAACTACATTTTTACATGTTTCGTAACTACTTGTTCTTTAATGACTCATCAATCTTTTTACATCTAAGTTACATTTCACCAACGCGACAATTTTTACTATCTCGGCATACTTCGCAAGAAGAGAAAGTGTTGTAATCGTGCGCCGGAAATCGGCGATTTTTCTACAGCAACACTCTTATTGTCGGGCTCTGGTAATCAGAAAGTGGATAAATCTTGTTCCCATATGTACATTTCTTTCTCTAACACTTTATGTTGTCAGAACCCACGTTTTGTGTGTCCTTGATACCGAAAAACGTATTGACAGCAAAAGGTATGTCTGTCCTTCTGTGTATGTCAATGGGCAACGCTAGCGTTCAGACAATTTTCTCCAAATTAATCAGTGACTGAAACGAACTCAAGGCCCTGCTAGTTTGAAACGGATGTTTTCATTTTAAGGAGTACTTCACTTGAAGTCTGAAAACCGTTTCCCAAATTGTCTCAAAAGTTCCTCAAAATTTTTATGAAATGTTGTCCTCTGATATCGCAAAGAACTCGTAAAGAACTAACGCGACTCTCATTTTTGTTGAAACCTCTGGTTTTTCGAAAATTGCGAAAGTTGATTTTTTTCGGTGTCGTCCTATAACTTACATTATACTGAAGATAGATTTTTTCATAATGAATTGTGTTGATGAAAGACAGATACTCCAGTAAGATCATGTACAATTTTTAGAAAATATGTTTAGTTTTCGCGTAATTTTGCGTAAAATATGAACAATTTCTTACAATTATTTCCTCAATGGCTCCAAATTGATTCTTTAAATTATCTCATCATTTGAAGGGCGGGAAAAAGTGATCTTGCCCGATTTTCTGCGAACGTACTGCATTTTCGAAAATTGCGAAAAAAATTAATATTGCAAAAGTACAATATTGAGTATAGCGATTATTCTCTTCAATAAAATGTCTTCCAAAAAATCGGAATTTTAAAAAAGCATTTTGAATAAGCTCGTAGTTTTAAGCGACATTTGTACTTGAAGTTAATGCAATTTATAAAAAACTTATTTTCTCAAAAATCACTCCAATGTTTTTTAAATTTCCATGGATAGCGTAAAGGACGCTTAAAAATAGCGAAGGTTTATTTGTTAAACTTTAGAAAGTTCTAAAAGTTAGAAAAAATGCGAGAAAGTATATGTTGTGGTAGTTCCACTAGATTCATGATTTCCACTCTCTACACTACCACAAAATGAGCCTTTGTCTCTTTTCTTTGCGGCGCCCTTTGGTCCCACCGCCGTTCACCTCGCTGCCCAGCGCGTCCTCGTAATCTTCCGCCCTCCGCTCCTGCCTTGCCTTCCCTCTCCTCGCAACCAGCATATCCTCAGCGTCCCCTCGCTGCCGGTAGCCTCTGGGTCCCCAGTGGCCGCCTCTCCTCAGGCCCTGCTTCGCCTCGCGGCCGCGACCTTTCGGACGCACGCGCCGCGGCGACCTTCTTGCTAAGCGGATTAGCGCCGAGGCGCGCGTCCTGCCCCTCCGCCACCCTCTTTTCACGCTACCCGCACGCTCGTGCCACGCTCTCTCACTACGCGCCCGCCCCACCCTTCCCCCGCCGCGCTGCCCACTCTCCCCTACTCACCCTCTCTTTCATCTTGTCAAGCTATCCTCACGATCGTGCCACGCTCTCTCACTACGCGGCCGTCCTGCCCCCTCCGCCGCGCTGCCTACGCTCCCCTACGCACTCCGTCATCCATCTAGAGACACTACCCGTACGTCCATGCCACACTCTCTCACTGTGCGCCCGCCCTGTCTCCTCCGCCGCGCTTCTAATGCTCCCCTAAGCACCCCGTCTTAAACCTCATCACGCTACTCGCACGCTCTAGCTACGTTCCCGTCATTCATCCGCAATACGCACGCTCCCCATCTGCGCGCCTGACCTAATCCCTC